>JABWPP010000036.1:0-61308 GCA_016920855.1 Puya raimondii
GGCTTCGATCCTCGTTCCTTCGAATGTGAGCATGTACTCGTGGCAAATTCGCACTCTTGGGGCGTAATAGAATGCTCTCTTGGGCTTCGATCCTCGTTCCTTCGAATGTGAGCATGTACTCGTGGCAAATTCGCACTCTTGGGACGTAATAGAATGCTCTCTTGGGCTTCGATCCTCGTTCCTTCGAATGTGAGCATGTACTCGTGGCAAATTCGCACTCTTGGGGCGTAATAGAATGCTCTCTTGGGCTTCGATCCTCGTTCCTCGTTCCTTCGAATGAGCATGTACTCGTGGCAAATTCGCACTCTTGGGGCGTAATAGAATGCTCTCTCTTGGGCTTCGATCCTCGTTCCTTCGAATGTGAGCATGTACTCGTGGCAAATTCGCACTCTTGGGGCGTAATAGAATGCTCTCTTGGGCTTCGATCCTCGTTCCTTCGAATGTGAGCATGTACTCGTGGCAAATTCGCACTCTTGGGGCGTAATAGAATGCTCTCTTGGGCTTCGATCCTCGTTCCTTCGAATGTGAGCATGTACTCGTGGCAAATTCGCACTCTTGGGGCGTAATAGAATGCTCTCTTGGGCTTCGATCCTCGTTCCTTCGAATGTGAGCATGTACTCGTGGCAAATTCGCACTCTTGGGGCGTAATAGAATGCTCTCTTGGGCTTCGATCCTCGTTCCTTCGAATGTGAGCATGTACTCGTGGCAAATTCGCACTCTTGGGGCGTAATAGAATGCTCTCTTGGGCTTCGATCCTCGTTCCTTCGAATGTGAGCATGTACTCGTGGCAAATTCGCACTCTTGGGGCCTAATAGAATGCTCTCTGGGGGCTTCGATCCTCGTTCCTTCGAATGTGAGCATGTACTCGTGGCAAATTCGCACTCTTGGGGCGTAATAGAATGCTCTCTTGGGCTTCGATCCTCGTTCCTTCGAATGTGAGCATGTACTCGTGGCAAATTCGCACTCTTGGGGCGTAATAGAATGCTCTCTTGGGCTTCGATCCTCGTTCCTTCGAATGTGAGCATGTACTCGTGGCAAATTCGCACTCTTGGGGCGTAATAGAATGCTCTCTTGGGCTTCGATCCTCGTTCCTTCGAATGTGAGCATGTACTCGTGGCAAATTCGCACTCTTGGGGCGTAATAGAATGCTCTCTTGGTCTTCGATCCTCGTTCCTTCGAATGTGAGCATGTACTCGTGGCTAATTCGCACTCTTGGGGGCGTAATAGAATGCTCTCTTGGGCTTCGATCCTCGTTCCTTCGAATGTGAGCAAATACTCGTGGCAAATTCGCACTCTTGGGGCGTAATAGAATGCTCTCTTGGGCTTCGATCCTCGTTCCTTCGAATGTGAGCATGTACTCGTGGCAAATTCGCACTCTTGGGGCGTAATAGAATGCTCTCTTGGGCTTCGATCCTCGTTCCTTCGAAGGAACGAATGTACTCGTGGCAAATTCGCACTCTTGGGGCGTAATAGAATGCTCCTCTCTTGGGCTTCGATCCTCGTTCCTTCGAATGTGAGCATGTACTCGTGGCAAATTCGCACTCTTGGGGCGTAATAGAATGCTCTCTTGGGCTTCGATCCTCGTTCCTTCGAATGTGAGCATGTACTCGTGGCAAATTCGCACTCTTGGGGCGTAATAGAATTCTCTCTTGGGCTTCGATCCTCGTTCCTTCGAATGTGAGCATGTACTCGTGGCAAATTCGCACTCTTGGGGCGTAATAGAATGCTCTCTTGGGCTTCGATCCTCGTTCCTTCGAATGTGAGCATGTACTCGTGGCAAATTCGCACTCTTGGGGCGTAATAGAATGCTCTCTTCTGCTTCGATCCTCGTTCCTTCGAATGTGAGCATGTACTCGTGGCAAATTCGCACTCTTGGGGCGTAATAATAGAATGCTCTCTTGGGGCTTCGATCCTCGTTCCTTCGAATGTGAGCATGTACTCGTGGCAAATTCGCACTCTTGGGGCGTAATAGAATGCTCTCTTGGGCTTCGATCCTCGTTCCTTCGAATGTGAGCATGTACTCGTGGCAAATTCGCACTCTTGGGGCGTAATAGAATGCTCTCTTTGGGCTTCGATCCTCGTTCCTTCAAATGTGAGCATGTACTCGTGGCAAATTCGCACTCTTGGGGCGTAATAGAATGCTCTCTTGGCGTTCGATCCTCGTTCCTTCGAATGTGAGCATGTACTCGTGGCAAATTCGCACTCTTGGGGCGTAATAGAATGCTCTCTTGGGCTTCGATGGTCGTTCCTTCGAATGTGAGCATGTACTCGTGGCAAATTCGCACTCTTGGGGCGTAATAGAATGCTCTCTTGGGCTTCGATCCTCGTTCCTTCGAATGTGAGCATGTACTCGTGGCAAATTCGCACTCTTGGGGCGTAATAGAATTCTCTCTTGGGCTTCGATCCTCGTTCCTTCGAATGTGAGCATGTACTCGTGGCAAATTGGCAAATTCTCACTCTTGGGGCGTAATAGAATGCTCTCTTGGGCTTCGATCCTCGTTCCTTCGAATGTGAGCATGTACTCGTGGCAAATTCGCACTCTTGGGGCGTAATAGAATGCTCTCTTGGGCTTCGATCCTCGTTCCTTCGAATGTGAGCATGTACTCGTGGCAAATTCGCACTCTTGGGGCGTAATAGAATGCTCTCTTGGGCTTCGATCCTTGTTCCTTCGAATGTGAGCATGTACTCGTGGCAAATTCGCACTCTTGGGGCGTAATAGAATGCTCTCTTGGGCTTCGATCCTTCGATCCTCGTTCCTTCGAATATGAGCATGTACTCGTGGCAAATTCGCACTCTTGGGGCGTAATAGAATGCTCTCTTGGGCTTCGATCCTCGTTCCTTCGAATGTGAGCATGTACTCGTGGCAAATTCGCACTCTTGGGGCGTAATAGAATGCTCTCTTGGGCTTCGATCCTCGTTCCTTCGAATGTGACCATGTACTCGTAAAAAATTCGCACTCTTGGGGCGTAATAGAATGCTCTCTTGGGCTTCGATCCTCGTTCCTTCGAATGTGAGCATGTACTCGTGGCAAATTCGCACTCAAATTCGCACTCTTGGGGCGTAATAGAATGCTCTCTTCAGCTTCGATCCTCGTTCCTTCGAATGTGAGCATGTACTCGTGGCAAATTCGCACTCTTGGGGCGTAATAGAATGCTCTCTTGGGCTTCGATCCTCGTTCCTTCGAATGTGTGCATGTACTCGTGGCGAATTCGCTCTCTTGGGGCGTAATAGAATGCTCTCTTGGGCTTCGATCCTCGTTCTTTCGAATGTGAGCATGTACTCGTGGCCAAGCGCACTCTTGGGGCGTAATAGAATGCTCTATTTGGCTTCGATACTCGTTCCTTCCAATGTGAGCATGTACTCTTGGCAAATTCGCACTCTTGGGGCGTAATAGAATGCTCTCTTGGGCTTCGATCATCGTTCCTTCGAATGTGAGCATGTACTCGTGGCATCGCACTCTCTTGGGGCGTAATAGAATGCTCTCTTGGGCTTCGATCCTCGTTCCTTCGAATGTGAGCATGTACTCGTGGCAAATTCGCACTCTTGGGGCGTAATAGAATGCTCTCTTGGGCTTCGATCATCGTTCCTTCGAATGTGAGCATGTACTCGTGGCAAATTCGCACTCTTGGGGCGTAATAGAATGCTCTCTTGGGGCTTCGATCCTCGTTCCTTCGAATGTGAGCATGTACTCGTGGCAAATTCGCACTCTTGGGGCGTAATAGAATGCTCTCTTGGGGGCTTCGATCCTCGTTCCTTCGAATGTGAGCATGTACTCGTGGCAAATTCGCACTCTTGGGGGCGTAATAGAATGCTCTCTTGGGCTTCTTCGATCCTCGTTCCTTCGAATGTGAGCATGTACTCGTGGCAAATTCGCACTCTTGGGGCGTAATAGAATGCTCTCTTGGGCTTCGATCCTCGTTCCTTCGAATGTGAGCATGTACTCGTGGCAAATTCGCACTCTTGGGGCGTAATAATGCTCTCTTGGGCTTCGATCCTCGTTCCTTCCTTCGAATGTGAGCATCGTACTCGTGGCAAATTCGCACTCTTGGGGCGTAATAATAGAATGCTCTCTTGGGCTTCGATCCTCGTTCCTTCGAATCTGAGCATGTACTCGTGGCAAATTAGCACTCTTGGGGCGTAATAGAATGCTCTCTTGGGCTTCGATCCTCGTTTCCTTCGAATGTGAGCATGTACTCGTGGCAAAAAATTCACTCTTGGGGCGTAATAGAATGCTCTCTTGGGCTTCGATCTCTCGTTCCTTCGAATGCGAGCATGTCTCGTGGCGAATTCGCACTTGGAGCATGTACTCGTGGCAAATTAGCACTCTTGGGGCGTAATAGAATGCTCTCTTGGGATTCGATCCTCGTTTCTTCGAATGTGAGCATGTTCTCGTGGCAAATTCGAACTCTTGGGGCGTAATAAAATGCTCTCTTGGGCTTCGATCCTCGTTCCTTCGAATTTTAGCATGTACTCGTGGCAAATTCGCACTCTTGGGGCGTAATAGAATGCTCTCTTGGGGCTTCTTCGTTCCTCGTTCCTTCGACTCGTGGAGCATGTACTCGGGCAAATTCGCACTCTTGGGGGTAATAATAGAATGCTCTCTTGGGCTTCGATCCTCGTTCCTTCGAATGTGAGCATGTACTCGTGGCAAAATTCGCACTCTTGGGGTAATAATAGAATGCTCTCTTGGGCTTCGATCCTCGTTCCTTCGAATGTGAGCATGTACTCGTGGCAAATTCGCACTCTGGGGGGTAATAATAGAATGCTCTCTTGGGCTTCGATCCTCGTTCCTTCGAATGTGAGCATGTACTCGTGGCAAATTCGCACTCTTGGGGCGTAATAGAATGCTCTCTTGGGCTTCGATCCTCGTTCCTTCGAATGTGAGCATGTGGAAACTCGTGGCAAATTCGCACTCTGGGGGGCTAATAGAATGCTCTCTTGGGCTTCGATCCTCGTTCCTTCGAATGTGAGCATGTACTCGTGGCAAATTCGCACTCTTGGGGCGTAATAGAATGCTCTCTCTTGGGCTTCTCTTCGATCCTCGTTCCTTCGATGTGTGAGCATGTACTCGTGGCAAATTCGCACTCTTGGGGCGTAATAGAATGCTCTCTTGGGCTTCGATCCTCTTCGTTCTTCGAATTCTTCATTCGAATGTGAGCATGTACTCGTGGCAAATTCGCACTCTTGGGGCGTAATAGAAGCTGCTCTCTCTTTCGCTTCGATCCTCGTTCCTTCGAATGTGAGCATGTACTCGTGGCAAATTCGCACTCTTGGGGAATAATAGAATGCTCTGCTCTTTGGGCTTCGATCCTTCGTTCCTTCGAATGTGAGCATGTACTCGTGGCAAATTCGCACTCTTGGGGCGTAATAGCTTGCTCTCTTGATCTTCTTCGATCCTCGAATCTTCGAATGTGAGCATGTACTCGTGGCAAAGTCGCACTCTTGGGGCGTAATAGAATGCTCTCTTCTTGGGCTTCGATCCTCGTTCCTTCGAATGTGAGCATGTACTCGTGGCAAATTCGCACTCTTGGGGCGTAATAGAATGCTCTCTCTGGGCTTTGGGCTCTTCGATCCTTCTCGTTCCTTCGAATGTGAGCATGTACTCGTGGCAAATTCGCTCTGGGGGGTAATAGAATGCTCTCTTGGGAATTCTCTCTTGGGGCTTCGATCTTCTCGTTCCTTCGAATGTGAGCATGTACTCGTGGCAAATTCGCACTCTTGGGGTATAATAGAATGCTCTCTGCTCTCTTGGGCTTCGATCCTCGTTCCTTCGAATGTGAGCATGTACTCTTGGCAAATTCGCACTCTTGGGGCGTAATAGAATGCTCTCTTGGGCTTCGATCTCGTTCCTTCGAATGTGAGCATGTACTCGAGGCAAATTCGCACTCTTGGGGGCGTAATAGAATGCTCTCTTGGGCTTCGATCCTCGTTCCTTCGAATGTGAGCAAATACTCGTGGCAAATTCGCACTCTTGGGGCGTAATAGAATGCTCTCTTAGGCTTCGATCCTCGTTCCTTCGAATGTGAGCATGTACTCGTGGCAAATTCGCACTCTTGGGGCGTAATAGAATGCTCTCTCTTGGGCTTCGATCTCGTTCCTTCGAATCGAGCATGTACGAATGCAAATTCATGCACTCTCGTGGCAAATTCGCACTCTTGGGGCTCTCTTAATAGATCTCTTCTCTTCTTGGGCTTCGTTCTCGTTCCTTCGAAATGTGAGCATGTACTCGTGGCATAATTCGCATGCTCTCTTGGGGCTCTAATAGAATGCTCTTCTTTGGGCTTCGATCTCTCGTTCCATTCGAATTACTTGAGCATGTACTCGGGGCAAATTCGCACTCTTGGGGCCTAATAGAATCTCTCTTGGGCTTCGATCCTCGTTCCTTCGAATGCATGAGCATGTACTCGTAAAATTCGCACTCTGGGGGCCTAATAGAGTGCTCTCTTGGGCTTCGATCCTCGTTCCTTCGAATGTGAGCATGTACTCGTGGTAAATTCGCACTCTTGGGGCGTAATAGAATGCCCCTCTTGGGCTTCGATCCTCGTTCCTTCGAATGTGAGCATGTACTCGTGGCAAATTCGCACTCTTGGGGCGTAATAGATCTCTCTTGGGCCTCGATCCTCGTTCCTTCGTTCCTTCGAATGTACTGAGCAAATTGTACTCGTGGCAAATTCGCACTCTTGGGGGCTAATAGCTGCTCTCTTGGGCCTCGATCCTCGTTCCTTCGAATGTGAGCATGTACTCGTGGAAAATTAGCACTCTTGGGGCGTAATAGAATGCTCTCTTGGGCTTCGATCCGTTCTTCCTTCGAATGTGAGCATGTACTCGTGGCAAATTCGCTTGGGGCTCTTGGGGCGTAATAGAATCTCTCTTGGGCTTCGATCTCTCTCGTTCCTTCGAATGTGAGCATGTACTCGTGGCAAATTCGCACTCTTGGGGCGTAATAGAATGCTCTCTTGGATCTTCGATCCTCGTTCCTTCGAATGTGAGCATGTGTACTCGTGGCAAATTCGCACTCTTGGGGTAATAATAGAATGCTCTCTTGGGCTTCTTCGATCGTTCCTTCCTTCGAATGTGAGCATGTACTCGTGGCAAATTCGCACTCTTGGGGGCGTAATAGATAGAATCTCTTGGGCTTCGTTCTTCGTTCCTTCGAATTCGTACTCGTGGCAAATTCGCACTCTTCGGGGTAAAATTCGCACTCTGGGGGCGTTAATAGATCTTGCTCTCTTCCTTCTTCGACTCTCGTTCCTTCGAATGTGAGCATGTACTCTCGTGGCAAATTCGCTCTCTTGGGGCGTAATAGAATGCTCTCTTGGGGATCTCGATCTTCTCTTCGAATTCGAATGTAGCATGTACTCGGCAAAAATTCGCACTCTTGGGGCGTAATAGAATGCTCTGCTCTCTTGGCCTTCGATCCTCGTTCCTTCGAATGTGAGCATGTACTCGTGGCAAATTCGCACTCTTGGGGCGTAATAGAATGCTCTCTTGTGCTTCGCTTCGATCCTCGTTCCTTCGAATGTGAGCATGTACTCGTGGCAAATTCGCACTCTTGGGGCTAATAGAATGCTCTCTTGGGCTTCGATCCTCGATCCTCGTTCCTTCGAATGTGAGCATGTACTCGTGGCAAATCGCACTCTGGGGGTAATAGTAAATCTAGAATGCTCTCTCTTCTTCCTTCGAATCGTTCCTTCATGTTACTGTGTGTGGCAAATTCGCTCTTGGGGCGTCGTGGCATAATTCGAATGCTGGGGCTTCGAATCCTTGGAATGCTCCTTCTTCCTCCTTCGAATCCTCGCGTCCTTCAAATGTGAAATGCGAACTCGTGGGCAAATTCGAACTCTTGGGGCCTTAGAATGCTTCTCTCTCATGGGCTTCGTTCTCATGATCCTTCGCTCTTCTCTTCGAATGTGAATCTCATGTCTCGTGGCAAATTCGCTCTCTTGGGGGGCTAATAGATCTTGCTCTCTTGGGCTTCGATCTTCGTTCTCTTCGAATGTGAGCATGTACTCGTGGCAAATTCGCACTCTTGGGGCGTAATAGAATGCTCTCTCTCTCTTGGGCTTCGATCCTCGTTCCTTCGAATGTGAGCATGTACTCGTGGCAAATTCGCACTCTTGGGGCGTAATAGAATGCTCTCTTTGGGCTTCGATCCTCGTTCCTTCGAATGTGAGCATGTACTCAAATTCGCAACTTTGGCGCACTCTTGGGGCGTAATAGAATGCTCTCTTGGGCTTCGGCTCGATCTCTTCCTTCGAATTCTCGAATCGCATTCTCGTTCCTTCGAAAATGTGAGCATCTTACTCTCGTGGCAAATTCGCACTCTTGGGGCTAATAGAATCTCTCTCTTGGGCTTCGATCCTCGTTAATTTCATGAATGTGGGCATAACTCGTGGCAAATTCGCACTCTGGGGGGCCTAATAGAATGCTCTCTTGGGCTTCGATCCTCGTTCTTTCAAATGGGAGCATGTACTCGTGGCAAATTCGCACTCTTGGGGCGTAATAGAATGCTCTCTTGGGCTTCGATCCTCGTTCCTTCGAATCTGAGCATGTACTCGTGGCAAATTCGCACTCTTGGGGAATAATAGAATGCTCTCTTGGGCTTCGATCCTCGTTCCTTCGAATGTGAGCATGTACTCGTGGCAAATTCGCACTCTTGGGGCGTAATAGAATGCTCTCTTGGGCTTCGATCCCCGTTCCTTCGAATGTGAGCATGTACTCGTGGCAAATTCGCACTCTTCGGGCTAAATTCGCTCTCTTGGGGGCTTAATAGAATGCTCTCTTGGGCTTCGATCTTCGCTTCGAACTCATCGCTAATGTGAATTCGCACTCTGGGTGGTAAAATCGCTCTCTCTTCGGGCTCTTCTAGAATCCTTCGCTCTCTTGGGCATTCGACTCTTCGTTTCTTCGAATGTGAGCATGTACTCGTGGCAAATTCGCATCTCTTGGGGCGTAATCGATCCTCTCTCTTCTCTTGGCTCTCTTCGAATCCTCGTTCCTTCGAATGTGAGCATGTACTCGTGGGTAAAATTCGCTCTCTCTTGGGGCGTAATAGCTCTCTCTCTTGGGCTTCGATCCTCGTTCCGTTCGAATCGAATGTGAGCATGTACTCGTGGCAAATTCGCACTCTTGGGGCGTAATAGAATGCTCCCTTTGGCTTCGACCTCGTTCCTTCCAATGTGAGCATGTACTCGTGGCAAATTCGCACTGGGGGGTAATAGAATGCTCTCTTGGGGCTTCGATTCTCTTCGAATGTGAGCATGTACTCGTGGCAAATTCGCACTCTTGGGGCGTAATAGAATGCTCTCTTGGGCATTCGGCTTCGATCCTCGTTCCTTCGAATGTGAGCATGTACTCGTGGCAAATTCGCACTCTCTTGGGGCGTAATAGAATGCTCTCTTGGGCTTCGATCGAATCGTTCATTCATCGAATGTGTGGCAAATGTACTCGGGGCGTAAAGAATGCTCTCTTGGGCTTCGATCCTCGTTCCTTCGAATCGGAGCATGCTCTCTTGGGCTTCGATCTCTCCTCGTTCTTCGAATGTGAGCATGTACTCGGGGCAAATTCGCTCTCTTGGGGCCTAATAGAATGCTCTCTTGGGCTTCGATCTCTCTCGTTCCTTCGAATGTGAGCATGTACTCGTGGCAAATTCGCACTCTTGGGGCGTAATAGAATGCTCTCTCTTGGGCTTCGATCCTCGTTCCTTCGAATGTGAGCATGTACTCGTGGCAAATTCGCACTCTTGGGGCGTAATAGAATGCTCTTGGGCTTCTTCTTGATCTTCTTCGAATGATCCTCGAATCTTCGAAGCATGAGCATGTACTGTGGCAAATTCGCTCTGGGGCGTAATAGAATGGGCTCTCTTGGGCTTCGATCCTCGTTCCTTCGAATGGGCGTATCGTATCCTCGTCTGGCAAATTCTGCTCTCTTGGGGCTAATAAATGCGCTCTTGGGCTTCGATCCTCGTTCCTTCGAAATGTGAGCATGTACTCTCGTGGCAAATTCGCACTCTTGGGGCTTAATAGAATGCTCTCTTGGGGGAATCTTCGATCGCCTCGTTCTTGAAAATGTGAGCATGGCTACTCGTGGCAAATTCGCACTCTTGGGGGGGCGTAATATGTGAACTGCTCTCTTGGGCTTCGATCCTCGTTCCTTCGAATGTGAGCATGTACTCGTGGCAAATTCGCTCTCTTGGGGCGTAATAGAATGCTCTCTTGGGCTTCGATCCTCGTTCCTTCGAATGTGAGCATGTACTCGTGGCAAATTCGCACTCTTGGGGCGTAATAGAATGCTCTCTTGGGCTTCGATCCTCGTTCCTTCGAATGTGAGCATGTACTCGTGGCATTCGCACTGGGGGGGGGTAATAAATGCTCTCTTGGGCTTCGATCCTCGTTTCGATCCTTCGTTCCTTCGAATGTGAGCATGTACTCTCTTGGGGCAAATTCGCACTCTTGGGGCTTCTAATAGCTTTCCTCTCTCTCTTGGGCTTCGATCCTCGTTCCTTCGAATGTGAGCATGTACTCGTGGCAAATTCGCACTCTTGGGGCGTAATAGAATGCTCTCTTGGGCTTCGATCGATCCTCGTTCCTGTCGAATGTGAGCATGAACTCGTGGCAAATTCGCACTCTTGGGGCGTAATAGAATGCTCTCTTGTGCTTCGATCCTCGTTCCTTCGAATGCGAGCATGTACTCGTGGCAAATTCGCACTCTTGGATCATAATAGAATGCTCTCTTAATAGAATGCTCTCTTGGGCTTCGATCCTCGTTCCTTCGAATGGGAGCATGTACTCGTGGCAAATTCGCACTCTTGGGGCATAATAGAATGCTCTCTTGGGCTTCGATCCTCGTTCCTTCGAATGTGAATGCGAGCATGTACTCGTGGAAAATTCGCACTCTTCTTGGGGGCGTAATAGAATGCTCTCTTGGGCTTCGATCCTCGTTCCTTCGTTCTTCGAATGTGAGCATGTCGTGGCAAATTCGCACTCTTGGCGTAATCGAATCTGTGGGCTTGCTGCTCTCTTGGGCGAATCCTCGGGCTCTCTTGGGGCGTAATCGAATCTCTCTTGGGCTTCGATCTTCGTTCCTTCGAATTGAGCATGTACTCGTGGCAAATACTTCGCACTCTTGGGGATCCTCGTTCTATCGAATGAATGCTCTCTCTTGGGGCTTCGATCGCTCGATCCTTCCTTCGAATGTGATGCATGTACTCGTGGCAAATTCGCACTCTTGGGGCGTAATAGAATGCTCTCTTGGGCTTCGATCTTCCTCTTCTTCGAATGTTCATGTCTCTCGTGGCGAAATTCGCACTCTCTTGGGGCGTAATCGAATGCTCTCTTGGGCTTCGATTCGTAATCGAATCATGTACTCGTCTCGCTCTGGGGCTCTTGAATGGGCTTCGATCCTCGTTCCTTTCGAATGTGAGCATACTGTACTCGTGGCGTGGCAAATTCGCACTCTTGGGGCTCTAATAGAATGCTCTCTTGGGCTTCTTCGATCTCTCGTTCTTCGAATGTGAGCATGTACTCGTGGCAAATTCGCACTCTTGGGGCGTAATAGAATGCTCTCTTGGGCTTCGATCCTCGTTCTCTTCGAATGTGAGCATGTACTCGTGGCAAAATTCGCACTCTTGGGGCGTAATAGAATGCTCTCTTGGGCTTCGATTCGATCTTCTCGCATTCCTTCGAACTCTTGTAATGAATGCTCTCTTTGTACTCGTGGCAAATTCGTGGCGAATCGCTCTCTTGGGGCGTAAGAATGAATGCTTCTCTCTTGGGCTTCGATCTCGTTCCTTCGAATGTGCAGCATGTACTCGTGGCAAATTCGCACTCTTGGGGGTAATAATAGAATGCTCTCTTGGGCTTTGATCCTCGTTCATTCGAATGTGAGCATGTACTCATTGCAAATTCGCACTCTTGGGGCGTAATAATAGAATCTCTCTCTCTCTCTTGATCTTCGTTCTTCTTCGAATTCGATGTGTGATGTACTCATGCAAATTCGCACTCGGGGCAAATTCGCACTCTTTGGGGGGCGTAATAATCTTCGTTCTCTCTTCTCTTCGATTCGAATTTCGCATTCGAATGAATGTGAGCATGTACTCGTGGGCAAATTCGCACTCTTGGGGCGTAATAGAATGCTCTCTTGGGCTTCGATCCTCGTTCCTTCGAATGTGAGCATGTACTCATGGCAAATTCGCACTCTTGGGGCGTAATAGAATGCTCTCTCTCTTTCGGCTTCGATCCTCGTTCCTTCGAATGTGAGCATGTACTCGTGGCGAATTCGCTCTCTTGGGGCGTAATAGAATGCTCTCTTGGGCTTCGATCCTCGTTCCTTCGAATGTGAGCATGTACTCGTGGCAAATTCGCACTCTTGGGGCGTAATAGAATGCTCTCTTGGGCTTCGATCCTCGTTCCTTCGAATGTGAGCATGTACTCGTGTAAATTCGCACTCTTGGGGCACTAATAGGGGCTCTAATGAATGCTCTCTTCGTTTCGAATTCGATCTCGTTCCTTTCTCTTCGAATGTGTCGCTCGTGGCAAATTCGCACTCTGGGGCTTAAATAAATGCTCTCTTGGGCTTGGGATCCTCGTTCCTTAATATGAATGCTTCTCTTGGGGCTCGTTCGAATTCGTCTCTCGTTGCCTTCGAACTCTCGCATGTAACTCTCGTGGGCAAATGGGGCTTCTTGGCACTCTTGGGGCGTAATAGCTTCTCTCTCTTGGGCTTCGATCTCGTTCTTCGAATGTGAGCATGCTACTCGTGGCAAATTCGCACTCTTGGGGCGTAATAGAATGCTCTCTTCTTGGGCTCTTCGATCCTCGTTCTTCGAATTCGAATCGAATGAGCATGTACTCGTGGCAAATTCGCACTCTTGGGGCGTAATAGAATGCTCTCTTGGGCTTCTTCCTCTCTCGTTCCTTCGAATCTGAGCATGTACTCGTGGCAAATTCGCACTCTTGGGGCGTAATAGAATGCTCTCTTGGGCTTCGATCCTCGTTCGTTCGAATCTGAGCATGTCGAATGTGAGCATGTACTCGTGGCAAATTTCGCACTCTTGGGGCGTAATAGAATAGTCTCTCTTCTCTCTTGGGCCTTCGATCTCGTTCTCATGTTCGAAATGTGAGCATGTCGCTCGTGGCAAATTCGCACTCTCTTGGGGCGTAATAATGCTCTCTCTCTTGGGCTTCGATCCTCGTTCCTTCGAATGCAAATGAGCATGTACTCTCGTGGCAAATTCGCACTCTTGGGGCGTAATAGAATGCTCTCCTGGGGCTTCGATCCTCGTTCCGTCGAATCTTGGCATGTACTCGTGGCAAATTCGCACTCTTGGGGGCGTAATAGAATGCTCTCTTGGGCTTCGATCCTCGTTCTTCGAAATCTGCATGTACTCGTGGCAAATTCGCACTCTTGGGGCGTAATAGAATGCTCTCTGGGGCTTCGATCCTCGTTCCTTCGAATCTGAGCATGTACTCGTGGCAAATTCGCACTCTTGGGGCGTAATAGAATGCTCTCTTGGGCTTCGATCCTCGTTCCTTCGAATGTGAGCATGTACTCGTGGCAAATTCGCACTCTTGGGGCTAATAGAATGGGGCTAATCTTCTTCTTCTCTTCGTTCCTTCGATCTTCATCTTCGTTCGAAATGTGGCAAATGGGCTACTCGGGGGTAATAGAATGGGCACTCTTGGGGCCTAATCCTTCGAATCCTCGAATCTCTCTCTTGGGCTTCGATCGGCGATCTTCGACTCGCTCATCGAATGCTCTGAATGTACTCTTGGGGCAAATTCTCTCTCTTCTTGGGGGCGTAATCGAAATGCTCTCTTGGGCTTCGAATCCTCGTTCTTCGAATGTGATGCATTCGCACTCTCGTGGCAAAATTCGCTCTCTTGGGGCGTAATAGAATGCTCTCTTGGGCTTCGATCCTCGTTCCTTCGAATGTGAGCATGTACTCTCGTGGCAAATTCGCACTCTTGGGGCGTAATAGAATGCTCTCTTGGGCTTCGATCCTCGTTCCTTCGAATGTGAGCATGTACTCGTGTGAATTCGCACTCTTGGGGCGTAATAGAAACTCTCTTGGGCTTCGATCCTCGTTCCTTCGAATGTGAGCATGTACTCGTGGCAAATTCGCACTCTTGGGGCGTAATAGAATGCTCTCTTGGGCTTCGATCTCGTTCCTTCGAATGTGAGCATGTGGCTACTCGTGGAATGCTCTCTTCGCACTCTTGGGGCTTAAATCTCTGCTCTCTTGGCTTCTTCGATCCTCGTATGCTTCGAATGTGAGCATGCACTCTCGTGGGGCTAAATTCGCACTCTTGGGGCGTAATAGAATGCTCTCTTGGGGGCTTCGATCTTCGTTCCTTCGAATGTGAGCGCACTCTCGTACAAACTTGGCGTGGCAAATTCGCACTCTTGGGGTAATCTAATAGAATGCTCTCTCGGGCTTCGATCCTCGTTCTTCGAATGTGAGCATGTACTCGTGGCAAATTCGCACTCTTGGGGCGTAATAGAATGCTCTCTTGGGCTTCGATCCTCGTTCCTTCGAATGTGAGCATGTACTCGTGGCAAATTCGCACTCTTGGGGCGTAATAGAATGCTCTCTTGGCGTTCGATCCTCGTTCCTTCGATTGTTCATGAACTCGTGCAAATGCATTCTCTCTTGGGGCGTAAAAATGCTCTCTTGGGGCGTAAATGCTCTTTGCTTCTCTTCTTGCTTGATCGTTCCTCGTCGAATCCTTCGAATGTGAGCATGTCTGGGGCTCTCTTGGGGGCTTAATTCGCTCTCTCTTGGGGCGTAATCGAATGCTCTCTTGGGCTTCGATCGATCTTCTTCGTTCGAATTCGAATGTGAGCATGTCTCGTGGCAAATTCGCTCTCTTGGGGCCTAATAGAATCTCTCTTTGGCTTCTTCGATCTCGTTTCTTCGAATGTGAGCATGTACTCGTGGCAAATTCGCACTCTTGGGGCGTAATAGAATGCTCTCTTGGGCATCGATCTCGTTCCTTCGAATGTCATGTACTCGTGGCAAATTCGCACTCTTGGGGCTTAATAGAATCTCTTCTTGGATCTCGTTCTTCGATCCTCGTTCCTTCGAATGTGAGCATGTACTCGTGGCAAATTCGCACTCTTGGGGCTAATAGAATGCTCTCTTGGGCTTCTTCGATCCTTCCTTCGAATGTGAGCATGTATGTACTCGTGGCAAATTCGCACTCGGGGCAAATTCGCACTCTTGGGGCGTAATAGAATGCTCTCTTGGGCTTCTTCGATCCTCGTTCCTTCGAATGTGAGCATGTACTCGTGGCAAATTCGCACTCTTGGGGGTAATAGAATGCTCTCTTGGGGCTCGATCCTCTCCTTCCTTCGAATGTGAGCATGTACTCGTGGCAAATTCGCACTCTTGGGGCGTAATAGAATGCTCTCTGGGGCTTCGATCCTCTTCCTTCGAATGTGAGCTCTCATGTACTCGTGGCAAATTCGCTCTCTTGGGGCTAATAGAATGCTCTCTTGGGCTTCGATCCTCGTTCTCTTCGAATGTGAGCATGTACTCGTGGCAAATTCGCACTCTTGGGGCGTAATAGAATCTCTTCTTGGGCTTCGATCCTCGTTCCTTCGAATGTGAGCATGTACTCGTGGCAAATTCGCACTCTTGGGGCTAATAGAATGCTCTCTTGGGCTTCGATCCTCGTTCCTTCGAATGTGAGCATGTACTCGTGGCAAATTCGCACTCTTGGGGCGTAATAATAGAATGCTCTTGGGGGCTTCGATCCTTCGTTCCTTCGAATCCTTGAGCATGTCCTTCTCGTGTGAGCATGCACTCTTTCGTGGCAAATTCGCACTCTCTTGGGGCGTAATAGAATGCTCTCTTGGGCTTCGATCCTCCTCGTTGGTTCGAATGCATCATGCATGTACTCGTGGCAAATTCGCTCTCTTGGGGCGTAATAGAATGCTCTCTTGGGCTCTTCGACTCGAATTCCTCTTTCATTTCGAATGTGTGGCATCGTACTCGTGGGCAAATTCGCACTCTTGGGGGCTAATAGAATCTCTCTCTTGGGCTTCGATCTCGTTCCTTCGAATGTGAGCATGTACTCGTGGCAAATTCGCTCTCTTGGGGCGTAATAGAATGCTCTCTCTTGGGCTTCGATCCTCGTTCTTCTTCGAATGGGAGCATGTACTCGTGGCAAATTCGCACTCTTGGGGCGTAATAGAATGCTCTCTTGGGCTTCGATCCTCGTTCCTTCGAATGTGAGCATGTACTCGTGGCAAATTCGCACTCTGGGGCGGGGGGCTAGAATCTCTTGGGCTTCTCTTGTTCCTTCGAATTCGATTCTCGTTCTGAATTCGAATCGCACTGTGAGCAATTCTACTCGTGGCAAATTCGCTCTCTTGGGGCTAATAGAATGCTCTCTTGGGCTTCGATCCTCGTTCTTCTTCGAATGTGAGCATGTACTCGTGGCAAATTCGCACTCTTGGGGCGTAATAGAATGCTCTCTTGGGCTTCGATCCTCGTTCCTTCAAATGCGAGCATGTGGCATGTGGCGAATCGTACAATTGGGGCAAATTCGCTTGCTTGGGGGGGCTAATAGAATGCTCTCTTGGGCTTCGATCCTCGTTCCTTCGAATGTGAGCATGTACTCGTGGCAAATTCGCACTCTTGGGGCGTAATAGAATCTCTCTCTTGGGCTTCGATCCTCGTTCCTTCGAATGTGAGCAT
The DNA here is from genome assembly GCA_016920855.1 of Puya raimondii. Taxonomy (NCBI): domain Eukaryota; kingdom Viridiplantae; phylum Streptophyta; class Magnoliopsida; order Poales; family Bromeliaceae; genus Puya; species Puya raimondii. Next base: position 16,703 of record JABWPP010000036.1, read on the forward strand.
GTACTCGTGGCAAATTCGCACTCTTGGGGCGTAATAGCTGCTGCTGGGCTTCTTGGCTTCTTCTTCTCGTTCGTTCCTTCGAATGTGAGCATGTACTCGTGGGCAAATTCGCAAAAATTTGGCACTCTTTGGGGCTAATAGAATCTCTCTCTTCGATCTGGGCTTCGATCCTTCGTTCATGAATTCGAATGTCGGCAAAACTCGTGGCAAATTCGCACTCTTGGGGCCTAATAGAATGCTCTCTCTCTTGGGTTCATCTTCTCGTTCCTTCTTCGTTCAATTTCGAATGTGAGCATGTACTCGGGGCAAATTCGCACTCTTGGGGCGCTAATAGAATCTCTCTCTTGGGCTTCGATCCTCGTTTCCTTCGAATGTGAGCATGTACTCGTGGCAAATTCGCACTCTTGGGGCTAATAGAATCTCTCTTGGGCTTCGATCCTCGTTCCTTCGAATGTGAGCATGTACTCGTGGCAAATTCGCACTCTTGGGGCGTAATAGAATGCTCTCTTGGGCTTCTTCGATCCTCGTTCCTTCGAATGTGAGCATGTACTCGTGGCAAATTCGCACTCTGGGGGGCGTAATAGAATGCTCTCTTGGGCTTCGATCCTCGTTCCTTCGAATATGTACTCGTGCAAAATTCGCACTCGTTGGGGGCAAATAGAATTCTTGGGCACTCTTGGGGCGTAATAGAATCTCTCTCTTGGGCTTCTTCGATCTCTCCTTCGAATTCCTTCGAATGTGGCAAATCGCACTACTCGTGGCAAATTCGCATTGCTCTCTTGGGGCGCTAATAGAATGCTCTCTTGGGCTTCGATCCTCGTTCTCTTCGAAGGTGAGCATGTACTCGTGGCAAATTCGCACTCTTGGGGTGTAATAGAATTCTCTCTTGGGCTTCGATCCTCGTTCCAGCGATTGTGAGCATGTACTCGTGACAAATTCGCACTCTTGGGGCGTAATAGAATGCTCTCTTGGGCTTCGATCCTCGTTCCTTCGAATGGGAGCATGTAGCATGTACTCGTGGCAAATTCGCACTCTTGGGGCGTAATAGAATGCTCTCTTGGGCTTCGATCCTCGTTCCTTCGAAGGTGAGCATGTACTCGTGGCAAATTCGCACTCTTGGGGCTTAATAGAATGAATGCTCTCTTGGGCTTCGATCCTCGTTCCTTCGAATGTGTGCATGTACTCGAATGTGAATCGCATGTACTCGTGGCAAATTTGGGGCACTCTTGGGCTTCGGGCGTAATCGAATCTCTCTCTTGGGCTTCGATCCTCGTTCCTTCGAATGTGAGCATGTACTCGTGGCGAATTCGCACTCTTGGGGCGCTAATAGAATGCTCTCTTGGGCTTCGATCTTCGTTCGTTCCTTCGAATGTGAGCATGTACTCTCGGGCGCAAATTCGCACTCTCTTTGGGGCTTCTAATAGAATGCTTCTCTCTTGGGCTTCGATCCTCGTTCCTTCGAATGTGAGCATGTACTCGTGGCAAATTCGCACTCTTGGGGCGTAATAGAATGCTCTCTTGGGCTTCGATTCTCGTTCCTTCGAATGTGAGCATGTACTCGTGGCAAATTCGCACTCTTGGGGCGTAATAGAATGCTCTCTTGGGCTTCGATCCTCGTTCCTTCGAATGTGAGCATGTACTCGTGGCAAATTCGCACTCTCTTGGGGGCGTAAGAATGCTCTCTTGCTCTCTTGGGCGTTTCGATCCTTCGTTGAGCATGTCGAACTGTGAGCATCGTACTCGTGGCAATAGAATGCTCTCTTGGGGGCGTAATAGAATGCTTCTCTTGGGCTTCGATCCTCGTTCTTCATTCGAAATGCATGTACATGTAATGGCAAAATTCGCACTCTTGGGCTCGGGGGCGTAATAGAATGCTCTCTTTGGGCTTTCGATCTCGTTCCTTCGAATGTGAGCATGTACTCGTGGCAAATTCGCACTCTTGGGGGGCGTAATAGAATCTCTCTCTTGGATCTTCTTCGATCCTCGTTCCTTCGAATGTGAGCATGTACTCGTGGCAAATTCGCACTCTTGGGGGGGCGTAATAGAATGCTCTCTTGGGCTTCGATCCTCGTTCCTTCGAATGTGAGCATGTACTCGTGGCAAATTCGCACTCTTGGGGCGTAATAGAATGCTCTCTTGGGCTTCGATCCTCGTTCCTTCGAATGTGAGCATGTACTCGTGGGCAAATTCGCACTCTTCTTGGGGCGTAATATAATGCTCTCTTCTTTTCGCTTCGATCCGAATCGTTCCTTCGAATGTGAGCATGTACTCGTGGCAAATTCGCACTCTTGGGGCTAATAGAATGCTCTCTTGGGGGCTTCGATCCTCGTTCCTTCGAATGTGAGCATGTACTCGTGGCAAATTCGCACTCTTGGGGCTATAATAGCTCTCTCTCTTCGATCTCTTCGATTCGAATCGTTCCATTCGAATGTGAGCATGTACTCGTGGCAAATTCGCACTCTTGGGGCTAATAGAATGCTCTCTTCGGGGCTTCCTCCTCTTTCCTTCGAATGTGAGCATGTACTCGTGGCAAATTCGCACTCTGGGGCGTAATAGAATGCTCTCTTGGGCTTCGATCCTCATCCTTCGAATGTGAGCATGTACTCGTGGCAAATTCGCACTCTTGGGGCGTAATAGAATGCTCTCTTGGGCTTCGATCCTCGTTCCTTCGAATGTGAGCATGTACTCGTGGCATTCGCACTCTCTTAATAATAGAATGCTCTCTCTGGGCTTCTTGGGCTTCGATCCTCGTTCCTTCGAATGTGAGCATGTACTCGTCGGCAAATTCGCACTCTTGGGGGTAATAGAATGCTCTCTTTGGCTTCGATCCTCGTTCCTTCGAATGTGAGCATGTACTCGTGGCAAATTCGCACTCTTGGGGCGTAATAGAATGCTCTCTTGGGCTTCGATCCTCGTTCCTTCGAATGTGAGCATGTACTCGTGGCAAATTCGCACTCTTGGGGCGTAATAGAATGCTGCTCTCTTGGGCTTCGATCCTCGTTTCTTCGAATGGGAGCATGTACTCGGGGCAAATTCGCACTCTTGGGGCGTAATAGAATGCTCTCTTGGGCTTCGATCCTCGTTCCTTCGAATGTGAGCATGTACTCGTGGCAAATTCGCACTCTTGGGGCGTAATAGAATGCTCTCTTGGGCTTCGATCCTCGTTCCTTCGAATGTGAGCATGTACTCGTGGCAAATTCGCACTCTTGGGGCGTAATAGAATGCTCTCTTGGGCTTCGATCCTCCTTCCTTCGAATGGGAGCAAAGAGTGCGTAATAGAATGCTCTCTTGGGCTTCGAATCTCGTTCCTTCGAATGGGAGCATGTACACGTGGCAAATTCGCACTCTTGGGGCGTAATAGAATGCTCTCTTGGGCTTCGATCCTCGTTCCTTCGATTGTGAGCATGTACTCGTGGCAAATTCGCACTCTTGGGGATCTCTTAGAATCTCTCTTGGGCTTCGATCCTCGTTCCTTCGAATGTGAGCAGCGTGCAAATCTCTTCGTGGCAAATTCGCTCTCTTGGGGCGTAATCGAATGCTCTCTCTTGGGCTTCGATCCTCGTTCCTTCGAATGTGAGCATGTACTCGTGGCAAATTCGCACTCTTGGGGCGTAATAGAATGCTCTCTTGGGCTTCGATCCTCGTTCCTTCGAATGGGAGCATGTACTCGTGGCAACACTCTCTTGGGGCGTAATAGAATGCTCTCTTGGGCTTTCGATCCTCGTTCCTTCGAATGTGAGCATGTACTCGTGGCAAATTCGCACTCTTGGGGTATAATAGAATGCTCTCTTGGGCTTCGATCCTCGTTCCTTCGAATGTGAGCATGTACTCGTGGCTCACTCTTGGGGCTTAATGATCTCTGGGGCTTCGATCCTCGTTCCTTCGAATGTGAGCATGTACTCGTGGCAAATTCGCACTCTTGGGGCGTAATAGAATGAATCTCTCTCTCTTGGGCTTCGATCCTCGTTCCTTCGAATGTGAGCATGTACTCGCCTGGCAAATTCGCACTCTTGGGGCGTAATAGAATGCTCTCTTGGGCTTCGATCCTCGTTCCTTCGAATGTGAGCATGTACTCGTGGCAAATTCGCACTCTTGGGGCGTAATAGAATGCTCTCTTGGGCTTCGATCCTCGTTCCTTCGAATGTGAGCATGTACTCGTGGCAAATTCGCACTCTTGGGGCGTAATAGAATGCTCTCTTGCTCGATCGATCTCTCGTTCCTTCGAATGTGTGAGCATGTACTCGTCGAATTCAAATTCGCACTCTGGGGGGCGTAATCTATGAATGCTTCTCTTCCTCTTCGATCCTCGTCCTCCGAATTCGAATGTGAGCATGTACTCGTGGCAAATTCGCACTCTTGGGGCGTAATAGAATGCTCTCTTGGGCTTCGATCCTCGTTCTCGTTCCTTCGAATGTGAGCATGTACTCGTGGCAAATTCGCACTCTTGGGGCGTAATAGAATGCTCTCTTGGGCTTCGATCCTCGTTCCTTCGAATGTGAGCATGTTCGAATCGTGGCATGTACTCTTGGGGCGAAATGGCAAATTCGGGCTCTTGGGGCGTAATAGAATGCTCTCTTGGGCTTCGATCCTCGTTCCTTCGAATGTGAGCATGTACTCGTGGCAAATTCGCACTCTTGGGGCGTAATAGAATGCTCTCTTGGGCTTCGATCCTCGTTCCTTCGAATGTGAGTCCTCGTGGCGAATTCGCACTCTTGGGATCTAATAGAATGCTCTGGGCTTCTCTCTTTCCTTCGATCCTCGTGTTCCTTCGAAATGTGAGCATGTGGCGTGGCAAAATTCGCTCTTGGGGCGTAATAGAATGCTCTCTTGGGCTTCGATCCTCGTTCCTTCGAATGTGAGCATGTACTCGTGGCAAATTCGCACTCTTGGGGTAATAGAATAGAATCTCTCTCGGGCTTCCTCGAATCCTCGTTCCTTCGAATGTGAGCATGTACTCGTGGCAAATTCGCACTCTTGGGGCGTAATAGAATGCTCTCTTGGGCTTCGATCCTCGTTCCTTCGTTCGAATGTGAGCATGTACTCGTGGCAAATTCGCACTCTTGGGGCGTAATAGAATGCTCTCTTTAGGCTTCGTTCTTCTTCGTTCCTTCGATGTCGTTCTTCGAATGTGAGCATGTACTCGTGGCAAATTCGCTCGAATTGGGCAAATTCGCACTCTTGGGGCGTAATAGAATGCTCTCTCTTGGGCTCCTCTTCGTTCCTTCGAATTCCTTCGAATGTGAGCATTCGCACTCGTGGCGTAATTCGCACTCTTGGGCTAATCCTAATAGAGATCTCTCTCTTGGGCTTCGGCTTCTTCCTCGTTCGCATTCGAAATGTGAGCAAATGTACTCTTGGCAAATTCGCACTCTCTTGGGGCGTAATAGAATCTCTCTCTTGGGCTTCGATCCTCGTTCCTTCGAATGTGAGCGAATGTGATTCGCACTCTTGGGGCGTAATAGAATGCTCTTGGGCTTCGATCCTCGTTCCTTCGAATGGGAATGACTTCGCTCTCTCTTGGGGCGTAATAGAATGCTCTCTTGGGCTTCGATCCTCGTTCCTTCGAATGTGAGCATGTACTCGTGGCAAATTCGCACTCTGGGGGGCTAGGGCGTAATAGAATGCTCTCTTGGGCTTCGATCCTCGTTCCTTCGAATGTGAGCATGTACTCGTGGCAAATTCGCACTCTTGGGGCGTAATAGAATGCTCTCTTGGGCTTCGATCCTCGTTCCTTCGAATGTGAGTACTATGTACTCGTGGCAACTTTCGCACTCTTGGGGGGGCGTAATAGAATGCTCTCTTGGGCTTCGATCCTCGTTCCTTCATGAATGTGGCAAATGCACTACTCGTGGCAAATTCGCTTGGGCTTGCTCTCTTGGGCGTAATAATAGAATGCTCTCTTGGGCTTCGATCTCTCGTTCCTTCGAATGTGAGCATGTACTCGTGGCAAATTCGCACTCTTGGGGCGTAATAGAATGCTCTCTTGGGCTTCGATCGTTCCTTCGAATTGAGCCTTCGAATCGTGAGCATGTACTCGTGGCAAATTCGCACTCTTGGGGGGCGTAATAGAATGCTCTCTTGGGCTTCGATCCTCGTTCCTTCGAATGTGAGCATGTACTCGTGGCAAATTCGCACTCTTGGGGCGTAATAGAATGCTCTCTCTTGGGCTTCGATCCTCGTTCCTTCGAATGTGAGCATGTACTCGTGGCAAATTCGCACTCTTGGGTAATAATAATAGAATGCTCTCTTGGGCTTCGATCCTCGTTCCTTCGAATGTGAGCATGAACTGTGAGCAAATTGCAAACTGGGGCGTAATCGCACTCTTGGCTTCGATCCTCGTCTCTTGCTTCTCTTTGGGTTCTTCGTTCGATCTTCGTTCCTTCGAATTGAGCATGTACTCGTGGCAAATTCGCACTCTTGGGCGTAATAGAATGCTCTCTCTTCGGGCTTCGATGTCGAATTCCTTCGAATGTGAGCATGTACTCGTGGCAAATAAAATTCGCACTCTTGGGGCTAATAGAATGCTCTCTTTGGGCTTCGATCCTCGTTCCTCGTTCCTTCGAATGTGAGCATGTACTCGTGGCAAATTCGCACTCTTGGGGCGTAATAGAATGCTCTCTTGGACTTCGATCCTCGTTCCTTCGAATGTGAGCATGTACTCGTGGCAAATTCGCACTCTTGGGGCGTAATAGAATGCTCTCTTGGGCTTCGATCCTCGTTCCTTCGAATGTGAGCATGGTACGTGGCAAATTCGCAAATTCGCACTCTTGGGGCGTAATAGAATGCTCTCTCTCTTCTTCGTTCCTTCGAATGTGAGCATTCGAATGTGAGCATGTACTCGTGGCAAATTCGCACTCTTGGGGCGTAATAGAATGCTCTCTTGGGCTTCGATCCTCGTTCCTTCGAATGTGAATGTGAGCATGTACTCGTGGCAAATTCGCACTCTTGGGGCGTAATAGAATGCTCTCTTGGGCTTCGATCCTCGCTTCCTTCGAATGTGAGCATGTACTGTGGCAAATGTACTCGTGGCAAATTCGCTTCTCTCTTGGGGCGTAATAGAATGCTCTCTTGGGCTTCGATGCTCTCTCGTTTCGTTCCTTCGAAATGTGAGCATGTACTCGTGGCAAATTCGCACTCTTGGGGCGTAATAGAATGCTCTCTTTGGGTTTTCGATCCTCGTTCCTTCGAATGTGAGCATGTACTCGTGGCAAATTCGCACTCTTGGGGCGTAATAGAATGCTCTCTTGGGCTTCGATCCTCGTTCCTTCTTCTCGTGAGCATGTACTCGAATCGAATGTGAGCATGTACTCGTGGCAAATTCGCTCTCTCTTGGGGCGTAATAGAATCTCTCTCTTGGGATCTTCTTCGATCCTCGTTCTTCGAATGCTGAGCATGTACTCGTGGCAAATTCGCACTCTCTTGGGGCCTAATAGAATCTCTCTCTCTCTTGGGCTTCGATCCTCTCCTCTTCGTTCCTTCGAATGTGAGCATGTACTCATGGCAAATTCGCACTCTTGGGCCGTAATAGAATGCTCTCTTGGGCTTCGATCCTCGTTCCTTCGAATGTGAGCATGTACTCGTGGCAAATTCGCACTCTTGGGGGCTAATAGAATGCTCTCTTGGGGCTTCGATCCTCGTTCCTCCTTCGAATGTGAGCATGTACTCGTGGCAAATTCGCACTCTTGGGGCGTAATAATAGAATGCTCTCTTGGGCTTCGATCCTCGTTCCTTCGAATGTGAGCATGTACTCGTGGCAAATTCGCACTCTTGGGGCGTAATAGAATGCTCTCTTGGGCTCTTGGGCTTTCGATCCTCGTTCTCTTCGAATGTGAGCATGTACTACTCGTGGCAAATTCGCACTCTTGGGGCGTAATAGAATGCTCTCTTGGGCTTCGATCCTCTCTTGGGCTTCGATGTGAGCATGTTCCTTCGAATGTGAGCATGTACTCGTGGCAAATTCGCATCTCTCTTGGGGCGTAATAGAATCTCTCTCTTGGGCGAATTCGATCCTCGTTCCTTCGAATGTGAGCATGTACTCGTGGCAAATTCGCACTCTTGGGGCTAATAATAGAATGCTCTCTTGGGCTTCGATCCTCGTTCCTTCGAATGTGAGCATGTACTCGTGGCAAATTCGCTCTCTCTTGGGGCGTAATAGAATGCTCTCTTGGGGTTTCGATCCTCGTTCCTTCAAATGTGAGCATGTACTCGTGGCAAATTCGCACTCTTGGGGCGTAATAGAATGCTCTCTTGGGCTTTGATCCTCGTTCCTTCGAATGTGAGCATGTACTCGTGTACTCGTGGCAAATTCGCACTCTGGGGGGGGTATAATAGAATGCTCTCTTGGGCTTCCTCGCTTCGTTCTTCGTTCGTTGAGCATGTCGAATGTGAGCAAATTGTACTCTTGGGGTAAAATTCGCACTCTTGGGGGGCCTAATAGAATGCTCTCTTGGGCTTCGATCCTCGTTCCTTCGAATGTGTGAGCATGTACTCGTGGCAAATTCGCACTCTTGGGGCTAATAGAATCTTCTCTCTTGGGCTTTCTTCGATCCTCGTTCCTCGTTCGAATTCGAATGTGAGCATGTACTCGTGGCAAATTCGCACTCTTGGGGCTAATATCTCTTGGGCTCTCTTGGATCCTTCGATCCTCTTCCTTCGAATGTGAGCATGTACTCGTGGCAAATTCGCACTCTTGGGGGCGTAATAGAATGCTCTCTTGGGCTTCGATCCTCGTTCCTTCGAATGTGAGCATGTATTCGTGGAAAATTCGCACTCTTGGGGCGTAATAGAATGCTCTCTTTGGGGCTTCGATCCTCGTTCCTTCGAATGTGAGCATGTAACGTGGCGTGGGCAAATTCGCACTCTTGGGGCGTAATAGAATGCTCTCTCTTGGGCTTCTTCGATCCTCGTTCCTTCGAATGTGAGCATGTACTCTCGTGCAAAATTCGCACTCTTGGGGCCTAATAGAATGCTCTCTTGGGCTTCGATCTTCGATACTCGTTCCTTCCAATGTGAGCATGTAATCTTGGCAAATTCGCACTCTTGGGGCGTAATAGAATGCTCTCTTGGGCTTCTTCGATCTCTTCGTTCCTTCGAATGTGAGCATGTACTCGTGGCAAATTCGCACTCTTGGGGGCTCTAATAGAATGCTCTCTTGGGCTTCGATCTTCGTTGAGCTTCGAATGTGAGCATGTACTCGTGGCAAATTCGCACTCTTGGGGCGTAATAGAATGCTCTCTTGGGCTTCGATCCTCGTTCCTTCGAATGTGAGCATGTACTCGTGGCAAATTCGCACTCTTGGGGCGTAATAGAATGCTCTCTTGGGCTTCGATCCTCGTTCCTTCGTATGTGTGATGCATGTGGCAAATTCGCACTCTTGGGGCGTAATAGAATGCTCTGGGGGGCGTAATAGAATCTCTCTTGGGCTTCGATCCTCGTTCCTTCGAATGTGAGCATGTACTTGTGGCAAATTCGCACTCTTGGGGCCTAATAGAATGCTCTCTTTGGTCTTCGATCCTCGTTCCTTCGAATGTGAGCATGTACTCGTGGCAAATTCGCACTCTTCTTGGGCTAATAGAATGCTCTCTTGGGCTTCGATCCTCGTTCCTTCGAATGTGAGCATGTACTCGTGGCAAATTCGCACTCTTGGGGCGTAATAGAATGCTCTCTTGGGCTTCGATCCTCGTTCCTTCCAATGTGAGCATGTACTCGTGGCAAATTCGCACTCTTGGGGCGCAATAGAATGCTCTCTTGGGCTTCGATACTCGTTCCTTCGAATGTGAGCATGTACTCGTTGTAAATTCGCACTCTTGGGGCGTAATAGAATGCTCTGTTGGGCTTCGATCCTCGTTCCTTCTTCGCATGAGCAATGTACTCTCTCTTGGGGGCGTAAAATTCGCACTCTTGGGGCTTCTAATAGAATGCTCTCTTGGGCTTCGATCTCTCGCATTTCTTCGAATGTGAGCATGTACTCTTGGCAAATTCGCTCTCTTTGGGGCTAATCGAATGCTCTCTTCGGGCTCCTTCGATCTTCGTTCCTTCGAATGCTGAGCATGTACTCGTGGCAAATTCGCACTCTTGGGGCGTAATAATAGAATGCTCTCTTGGGCCCTTCGTTCGTTCTTCGAATGTGAGCATGTACTCGTGGCAAATTCGCACTCTTGGTCGTAATAAATGCTCTCTTGGGCTTCGATGTTCCTTCGAATGTGAGCAAATTCGCTCTCTTGGGGCCTAATAGAATGCTCTCTTGGGCTTCGATCCTCGTTCCTTCGAATGTGAGCATGTACTCGTGGCAAATTCGCATTCTTGGAGCGTAATAGAATGCTCACTTGGGCTTCGATCCTCGTTCCTTCGAATGTGAGCATGTACTCGTGGCAAATTCGCACTCTTGGGGCGTAATAGAATGCTTTCTTGGGGCTTCGATCCTCGTTCCTTCGAATCTGAGCATGTACTCGTGGCAAATTCGCACTCTTGGACTTCGATCCTCGTTCCTTCGAACTTGGACTTCGATCCTCGTTCCTTCGAATGTGAGCATGTACTCGTGGCAAATTCGCACTCTTGGGGCTCTAATAGATGCTCTCTCTCTTGGGCTTCGATCCTCGTTTCCTTCGAATGTGAGCATGTACTCGTGGCAAATTCGCACTCTTGGGGCGTAATAGAATGCTCTCTTCGGTTTCGATCCTTGTTCCTTCGAATGGGAGCATGTACTCGTGGCAAATTCGCACTCTTGGGGGTAATAGAATGCACTCTTCGGCTTCGATCCTCGTTCCTTCGAATGGGAGCATGTACTTGTGGCAAATTCGCACTCTGGGGGGCGTAATAGAATGCTCTCTTGGGCTTCGATCCTCGTTCCTTCGAATGTGAGCATGTACTCGTGGCAAATTCGCATTCTTGGGGCGTAATAATAGATGCTCTCTCTCTTGGGGCTTCGATCGATCCTTCGTTCCTTCGAATGTGAGCATGTACTCGTGGCAAATTCGCACTCTTGGGGCTAATAGAATGCTCTCTGGGCTCTCTTCGGCTTCGATCCTCGTTCCTTCGAATGGGAGCATGTACTCGTGGCAAATTCGCACTCTTGGGGCGTAATAGAATGCTCTCTTGGGCTTCGATCCTCGTTCCTTCGAATGTGAGCATGTACTCGTGGCAAATTCGCACTCTTGGGGCTAATAGAATGCTCTCTCTTGGGCTTCGATCCTCGTTCCTTCGAATGTGAGCATGTACTCGTGGCGGCAAATTCGCACTCTTGGGTAATAATAGAATGCTCTCTTGGGCTTCGATCCTCGTTCCTTCGAATGTGAGCATGTACTCGTGGCAAATTCGCACTCTTGGGGCGTAATAGAATGCTCCCTTGGGCTTCGATCCTCGTTCCTTCGAATGTGAGCATGTACTCGTGGCAAATTCGCTTGGGGGGGGGGCGTAATAGAATGCTCTCTTGGGCTTCGATCTCGTTCGTTCCTTCGAATGTGAGCATGTACTCGTGGCAAATTCGCACTCTTGGGGCGTAATAGAATGCTCTCTTGGGCTTCGATCCTCGTTCCTTCGAATGTGAGCATGTACTCGTGGCAAATTCGCACTCTTGTGCCGTAATAGAATGCTCTCTTGGGCTTCGATCCTCTTCCCTTCGAACGTGAGCATGTACTCGTGGCAAATTCGCACTCTTGGGGCGTAATAGAATTCTCTCTTGGGCTTCGATCCTCGTTCCTTCGAATGTGAGCATGTACTCGTGGCAAATTCGCACTCTTGGGGCGTAATAGAATGCTGCTCTCTTGGGCTTCTTCGATCCTCGTTCCTTCGAATGTGAGCATGTACTCGTGGCAAATTCGCACTCTTGGGGGGCGTAATAGAATGCTCTCTTGGGCTTCGATCCTCGTTCCTTCGAATGTGAGCATGAGCATGTACTCGTGGCAAATTCGCACTCTTGGGGCGTAATAGAATGCTCTCTTGGGGCTTCGATCCTCGTTCCTTCGAATGTGAGCATGTACTCGTGGCAAATTCGCACTCTTGGGGCGTAATAGAATGCTCTCTTGGGCTTCGATCTCTCGTTCCTTCGAATGTGAGCATGTACTCGTGGGGGCAAATTCGCTCTTTGGGCTTCTCTTGGGGCGCTAATAGAATGCTCTCTTCTCTTGGGCTTCGATCCTTCGATCCTCGTTACTTCGAATGTGAGCATGTACTCGTGGCAAATTCGCATTCTTGGGGCGTAATAGAATGCTCTCTGAGGCTTCGATCCTCGTTCCTTCGAATGGGAGCATGTACTCGTGGCAAATTCGCACTCTTGGGGCGCTCTAATAGAATGCTCTCTTGGGCTTCGATCCTTTTTCCTTCGAATGTGAGCATGTACTCGTGGCAAATTCGCACTCTTGGGGCGTAATAGAAATGTCTCTTGGGCTTCGATCCTCGTTCCTTCGAATGTGAGCATGTACTCGCAAAAATTCGCACTCTTGGGGCGTCTAATAGAATCTCTCTCTTGGGCTTCGATCCTCGTTCCTTCGAATGTGATGTGAGCATGTACTCGTGGCAAATTCGCACTCTTGGGGCGTAATAGAATGCTCTCTTGGGCTTCGATCCTCGTTCCTTCGAATGTGAGCATGTACTCGTGGCAAATTCGCACTCTTGGGGCGTAATAGAATGCTCTCTTGGGCTTCGATCCTCGTTCCTTCGAATGTGAGCATGTACTCGTGGCAAATTCGCACTCTTGGGGCGTAATAGCGTAATAGAATGCTCTCTTGGGCTTCGATCCTCGTTCCTTCGAATGTGAGCATGTACTCGTGGCAAATTCGCACTCTTGGGGCGTAATAGAATGCTCTCTTGGGCTTCGATCCTCGTTCCTTCGAATGTGAGCATGTACTCGTGGCAAATTCGCACTCTTGGGGCGTAATAATAGAATGCTCTACTGGGCTTCGATCCTCTTTTCCTTCGAATGTGAGCATGTACTCGTGGCAAATTCGCACTCTTGGGGCGTAATAGAATGCTCTCTCCTTGGGCTTCGATCCTCGTTCCTTCGAATGTGAGCATGTACTCGTGGCAAATTCGCACTCTTGGGGCGTAATAGAATGCTCTCTCTGGGCTTCGATCCTCGTTCCTTCGAATGTGAGCATGTACTCGTGGCAAATTCGCACTCTTGGGGCGTAATAGAATGCTCTCTTGGGCTTCGATCCTCGTTCCTTCGAATGTGAGCATGTACTCGTGGCAAATTCGCACTCTTGGGGCGTAATAGAATGCTCTCTTGGGCTTCGATCCTCGTTCCTTCGAATGTGAGCATGTACTCGTGGCAAATTCGCACTCTTGGGGCGTAATAGAATGCTCTCTTGGGCTTTGATCCTCGTTCCTTCGAATGTGAGCATGTACTCGTTGCAAATTCGCACTCTTGGGGCGTAATAGATTGATCTCTTGGTCTTCGATCCTCGTTCCTTCGAATGTGAGCATGTACTCGTGGCAAATTCGCACTCTTGGGGCGTAATAGAATGCTCTCTTGGGCTTCGATCCTCGTTCCTTCGAATGTGAGCATGTACTCGTGGCAAATTCGCACTCTTGGGGCGTAATAGAATGCTCTCTTGGGCTTCGATCCTCGCTCCTTCGAATGTGAGCATGTACTCGTGGCAAATTCGCACTCTTGGGGCGTAATAGAATGCTCTCTTGGGCTTCGATCCTCGTTCCTTCGAATGTGAGCATGTACTCGTGGCAAATTCGCACTCTTGGGGCGTAATAGAATGCTCTCTTGGGCTTCGATCCTCGTTCCTTCGAATGTGAGCATGTACTCGTGGCAAATTCGCACTCTTGGGGCGGCGTGGCAAATTCGCACTCTTGGGGCGTAATAGAATGCTCTCTTGGGCTTCGATCCTCGTTCCTTCGAATGTGAGCATGTACTCGTGGCAAATTCGCACTCTTGGGGCGTAATAGAATGCTCTCTTGGGCTTCGATCCTCGTTCCTTCGAATGTGAGCATGTACTCGTGGCAAATTCGCACTCTTGGGGCGTAATAGAATGCTCTCTTGGGCTTCGATCCTCGTTCCTTCGAATGTGAGCATGTACTCGTGGCAAATTCGCACTCTTGGGGCGTGAATGCTCTCTTGGGCTTCGATCCTCGTTCCTTCGAATGTGAGCATGAACTCGTGGCAAATTCGCACTCTTGGGTCGTAATAGAATGCTCTCTTGGGCTTCGATCCTCGTTCCTTCGAATGTGAGCATGTACTCGTGGCAAATTCGCACTCTTGGGGCGTAATAGAAATGTCTCTTGGGCTTCGATCCTCGTTCCTTCAAATGTGAGCATGTACTCGTGGCAAATTCGCACTCTTGGGGCGTAATAGAATGCTCTCTTGGTCTTCGCACTTCTCGAATGAGTTCTTCTTCGAATGTGAGCATGTACTCGTGGCAAATTCGCACTCTTGGGGCGTAATAGAATGCTCTCTTGGGCTTCGATCCTCGTTCCTTCGAATGTGAGCATGTACTCGTGGCAAATTCGCACTCTTGGGGTAATAATAATAGAATGCTCTCTTGGGCTTCGATCCTCGTTCCTTCGAATCTGAGCATGTACTCGTGGCTAATTCGCACTCTTGGGGCGTAATAGAATGCTCTCTTGGGCTTCGATCCTCGTTTCCTTCGAATGTGAGCATGTACTCGTGGCAAATTCGCACTCTTGGGGCGTAATAGAATGCTCTCTTGGGCTTCGATCCTCGTTCCTTCGAATGTGTGCATGTACTCGTGGCAAATTCGCACTCTTGGGGCGTATAGAATGAATGCTCTCTTGGGGCTTCGATCCTCGTTCCTTCGAATGTGAGCATGTACTCGTGGCAAATTCGCACTCTTGGGGCTTAATAGAATGCTCTCTTGGGGCTTCGATCCTCTCGTTCCTTCGAATGTGAGCATGTACTCGTGGCAAATTTCGACTCTCGGCTCTTGGGGCGTAATAGAATGCTCTCTTGGGCTTCGATCCTCCTTCCTTCGAATGGGAGCAAAGAGTGCGTAATAGAATGCTCTCTTGGGCTTCGAATCTCGTTCCTTCGAATGGGAGCATGTACACGTGGCAAATTCGCACTCTTGGGGCGTAATAGAATGCTCTCTTTGGCTTCGATCCTCGTTCCTTCGAATGTGAGCATGTACTCGTGGCAAATTCGCACTCTTGGGGCGTAATAGAATGCTCTCTTGGGCTTCGATCCTCGTTCCTTCGAATGTGAGCATGTACTCGTGGCAAATTCGCACTCTTGGGGCGTAATAGAATGCTCTCTTGGGCTTCGATCCTCGTTCCTTCGAATGTGAGCATGTACTCGTGGCAAATTCGCACTCTTGGGTCGTAATAGAATGCTCTCTTGGGCTTCGATCCTCGTTCCTTCGAATGTGAGCATGTACTCGTGGCAAATTCGCACTCTTGGGGCTAATAGAATCTCTCTCTTGGGCTTCGATCCTCGTTCCTTCGAATGTGAGCATGTACTCGTGGGCAAATTCGCACTCGTAATAGAATGCTCTCTAGGGGGGCTCTTTAGATCGATCCTCGCTCTCTTGGCATGTACTCGTGGCTAATTCGCACTCTTGGGGCGTAATAGAATGCTCTCTTGGGCTTCGATCCTCATTTCCTTCGAATGTGAGCATGTACTCGTGGCAAATTCGCACTCTTGGGGCGTAATAGAATGCTCTCTTGGGCTTCGATCCTCGTTCCTTCGAATCTGAGCATGTACTCGTGGCAAATTCGCACTCTTGGGCGTAATAGAATGCTCTCTTGGGCTTCGATCCTCGTTCCTTCGAATGTGAGCATGTACTCGTGGCAAATTCGCACTCTTGGGGCGTAATAGAATGCTCTCTTGGGCTTCGATCCTCGTTCCTTCGAATGTGAGCATGTATGTACTCGTGGCAAATTCGCACTCTTGGGGCGTAATAATAGAATGCTCTCTTGGGCTTCGATCCTCGTTCGTTCCTTCGAATGTGAGCATGTACTCGTGGCAAATTCGCACTCTCTTGGGGCGTAATAGAAATGCTCTCTTGGGCTTCTTCCTCGTTCCTTCCGAATGTGAGCATGACTCGTGGCAAATCCTCGTTCCTTTGGGGCATGTACTCGTGGCAAATTCGCACTCTTGGGGCGTAATAGAATGCTCTCTTGGGCTTCGATCCTCGTTCCTTCGAATGTGAGCATGTACTCGTGCCAAATTCGCACTCTTGGGGCGTAATAGAATGCTCTCTTGGGCTTCGATCCTCGTTCCTTCGAATTTGAGCATGTACTCGTGGCAAATTCGCACTCTTGGGGCGTAATATAATGCTCTCTTGGGCTTCGATCCTCGTTCCTTCGATCATGTACTCGTGGCAAATTCGCACTTGGGGCGTAATAGAATGCTCTCTTGCTCTCTTGGGCTTCGAATTCCTTCGAATGTGAGCATGTACTCGTGGCAAATTCGCACTCTTGGGGCGTAATAGAATGCTCTCTCTCTTGGGCTTCGATCCTCGTTCCTTCGAATCGAATGTGAGCATGTACTCGTGGCAAATTCGCACTCTTGGGGGCGTAATAGAATGCTCTCTCTTGGGCTTCGATCCTCGTTCCTTCGAATGTGAGCATGTACTCGTGGCAAATTCGCACTCTTGGGGCGTAATAGAATGCTCTCTTTGGGCTTCGATCCTCGTTCCTTCAAATGTGAGCATGTACTCGTGGCAAATTCGCACTCTCTTGGGGCGTAATAGAATGCTCTCTTGGGCTTCGATCCTCGTTACTTCGAATGTGAGCATGTACTCGTGCAAATTCGCATTCTTGGGGCGTAATAGAATGCTCTCTTGGGCTTCGATCCTCGTTCCTTCGAATGTGAGCATGTACTCGTGGCAAATTCGCACTCTTGGGGCGTAATAGAATGATCTCTTGGGCTTCGATCCTCGTTCGTTCTTTCGAATGTGAGCATGTACTCGTGGCAAATTCGCACTCTTGGGGCGTAATAGAATGCTCTCTTGGGCTTCGATCCTCGTTCTTTCGAATTCCTTCGAATTCGCACTCTTGGGGAGTAATAGAATGCTCTCGGGCTTCGAATTCTTCTCTTGGGCATAACTCGTGGCAAATTCGCTTGGGGCGTAATAGAAGCTCTCTTTGGGCTTCGCTTCGATCCTCGTTCCTTCGAATGTGAGCATGTACTCGTGGCAAATCGTGGCGCACTCTTGGGGCGTAATAGAATGCTCTCTCTTTGGGCTTCGATCCTCGTTCCTTCGAATGTGAGCATGTACTCGTGGCAAATTCGCACTCTTGGGGCGTAATAGAATGCTCTCTTGGGCTTCGATCCTCGTTCCTTCGAATGTGAGCATGTACTCGTGGCAAATTCGCTCTCTTGGGGGCTTCGAATGCTCTCTTGGGCTTCGATCCTCGTTCCTTCGAATGTGAGCATGTACTCGTGGCAAATTCGCACTCTTGGGGCGTAATAGAATGCTCTCTTTGGGCTTCGATCCTCGTTCCTTCAAATGTGAGCATGTACTCGTGGCAAATTCGCACTCTTGGGGCGTAATAGAATGCTCTCTTGGCGTTCGATCCTCGTTCCTTCGAATGTGGAGCATGTACTCGTGGCAAATTCGCACTCTTGGGGCGTAATAGAATGCTCTCTTGGCGTTCGATCCTTCCTCCTTCGAATGTGAGCATGTACTCGTGGCAAATTCGCACTCTTGGGGCGTAATAGAATGCTCTCTTGGGCTTCGATCCTCCTTCCTTCGAATGTGAGCATGTACTCGTGGCAAATTCGCACTCTTGGGGCGTAATAGAATGCTCTCTTGGGCTTCGATTTCGATCCTCGTTCCTTCGAATGTGAGCATGTACTCGTGGCAAATTCGCACTCTTGGGGCGTAATAGAATGCTCTCTTGGGCTTCGATCCTCGTTTTCTTCGAATGTGAGCATGTACTCGTGGCAAATTCGCACTCTTGGGGCGTAATAGAATGCTCTCTTGGGCTTCGATCCTCGTTCCTTCGAATGTGAGCATGTACTCGTGGCAAATTCGCACTCTTGGGGCGTAATAGAATGCTCTCTTGGGCTTCGATCCTCGTTCCTTCGAATGTGAGCATGTACTCGTGGCGAATTCACACTCTTGGGGCATAATAGAATGCTCTTTTGGGCTTCGATCCTCGTTCCTTCGAATGTGAGCATGTACTCGTGGCAAATTCGCACTCTTGGGGCGTAATAGAATGCTCTCTTGGGCTTTGATCCTCGTTCCTTCGAATGTGAGCATGTACTCGTTGCAAATTCGCACTCTTGGGGCGTAATAGATTGCTCTCTTGGTCTTCGATCCTCGTTCCTTCGAATGTGAGCATGTACTCGTGGCAAATTCGCACTCTTGGGGCGTAATAGAATGCTCTCTTGGGCTTCGATCCTCGTTCCTTTGAATGTGAGCATGTACTCGTGGCAAATTCGCACTCTTGGGGCGTAATAGAATGCTCTCTTGGGCTTCGATCCTCGTTCCTTCGAATGTGAGCATGTACTCGTGGCAAATTCGCACTCTTGGGGCGTAATAGAATGCTCTCTTGGGCTTCGATCCACGTTCCTTCGAATATGAGCATGTACTCGTGGCAAATTCGCACACTTGGGGGCGTAATAGAATGCTCTCTTGGGCTTCGATCCACGTTCCTTCGAATGTGAGCATGTACTCGTGGCAAATTCGCACTCTTGGGGCGTAATAGAATGCTCTCTTGGGCTTCGATTTCGATCCTCGTTCCTTCGAATGTGAGCATGTACTCGTGGCAAATTCGCACTCTTGGGGCGTAATAGAATGCTCTCTTGGGCTTCGATCCTCGTTCCTTCGAATGTGAGCATGTACTCGTGGCAAATTCGCACTCTTGGGGCGTAATAGAATGCTCTCTTGGGCTTCGATCCTCGTTCCTTCGAAGGTGAGCATGTACTCGTGGCAAATTCGCACTCTTGGGTAATAGAATGCTCTCTTGGGCTTCGATCCTCGTTCCTTCGAATGTGAGCATGTACTCGTGGCAAATTCGCACTCTTGGGGCGTAATAGAATGCTCTCTTGGGCTTCGATCTCGTTCCTTCGAATGTGAGCATGTACTCGTGGCAAATTCGCACTCTTGGGGCGTAATAGAATGCTCTCTTGGGCTTCGATCCTCGTTCCTTCGAATGTGAGCATGTACTCGTGGCAAATTCGCACTCTTGGGGCGTAATAGAATGCTCTCTTGGGCTTCGATCCTCGTTCCTTCGAATGTGAGCATGTACTCGTGGCAAATTCGCACTCTTGGGGCGTAATAGAATGCTCTCTTGGGCTTCGATCCTCGTTCCTTCGAATGTGTACTCGTGGCAAATTCGCACTCTTGGGGCGTAATAGAATGCTCTCTTGGGCTTCGATCTCTCGTTCCTTCGAATGTGAGCATGTACTCGTGGCAAATTCGCACTCTTGGGGCGTAATAGAATGCTCTCTTGGGCTTCGATCCTCGTTCCTTCGAATGTGAGCATGTACTCGTGGCAAATTCGCACTCTTGGGGCGTAATAGAATGCTCTCTTGGGCTTCGATCCTCGTTCCTTCGAATGTGAGCATGTACTCGTGGCAAATTCGCACTCTTGGGGCGTAATAGAATGCTCTCTTGGGGCTTCGATCCTCGTTCCTTCGAATGTGAGCATGTACTCTCGTGGCAAATTCGCACTCTTGGGGCGTAATAGAATGCTCTCTTGGGCTTCGATCCTCGTTCCTTCGAATGTGAGCATGTATGTACTCGTGGCAAATTCGCACTCTTGGGGCGTATAATAGAATGCTCTCTTGGGCTTCGATCCTCGATCCTCGTTCCTTCGAATGTGAGCATGTACTCGTGGCAAATTCGCACTCTTGGGGTGAGCAATAGAATAGAATGCTCTCTTGGGCTTAGAATCGATCCTCGTTCCTTCGAATGTGAGCATGTACTCGTGGCAAATTCGCACTCTTGGGGCGTAATAATAGAATGCTCTCTTCTTCGATCCTCGTTCCTTCGAATGTGAGCATGTACTCGTGGCAAATTTCGCACTTGGGGCGTAATAGAATGCTCTCTTGGGCTTCGATCTCGTTCGTTCTTCGAATGTGAGCATGTACTCGTGGCAAATTCGCACTCTTGGGGTAATAGAATGCTCTCTCTTGGGCTTCGATCCTCGTTCCTTCGAATGTGAGCATGTACTCGTGGCAAAAT
Source organism: Puya raimondii (assembly GCA_016920855.1). Taxonomy (NCBI): domain Eukaryota; kingdom Viridiplantae; phylum Streptophyta; class Magnoliopsida; order Poales; family Bromeliaceae; genus Puya; species Puya raimondii. Next base: position 36,805 of record JABWPP010000036.1, read on the forward strand.
TCGCACTCTTGGGGCGTAATAGAATGAATGCTCTCTTGGGGCTTCGATCCTCGTTCCTTCGAATGTGAGCATATACTCGTGGCAAATTCGCACTCTTGGGGCGTAATAGAATGCTCTCTTGGGCTTCGATCCTCGTTCCTTCGAATGTGAGCATGTACTCGTGGCAAATTCGCACTCTTGGGGCGTAATAATAGAATGCTCTCTTGGGCTTCGATCCTCGTTCCTTCGAATGTGAGCATGTACTCGTGGCAAATTCGCACTCTTGGGGCGTAATAGAATGCTCTCTTGGGCTTCGATCCTCGTTCCTTCGAATGAATTTGAGCATGTACTCGTGGCTAATTCGCACTCTTGGGGCGTAATAGAATGCTCTCTTGGGCTTCGATCCTCGTTTCCTTCGAATGTGAGCATGTACTCGTGGCTAATTCGCACTCTTGGGGCGTAATAGAATGCTCTCTTGGGCTTCGATCCTCGTTTCCTTCGAATGTGAGCATGTACTCGTGGCAAATTCGCACTCTGGGGGCGTAATAGAATGCTCTCTTGGGCTTCGATCCTCGTTCCTTCGAATGTGAGCATGTACTCGTGGCAAATTCGCACACTCTTGGGGCGTAATAGAATGCTCTCTTGGGCTTCGATCCTCGTTCCTTCGAATGTGAGCATGTACTCGTGGCAAATTCGCACTCTTGGGGCGTAATAGAATGCTCTCTTGGGCTTCGATCCTCGTTCCTTCGAATGTGAGCATGTACTCGTGGCAAATTCGCACTCTTTGGGGGGCGTAATAGAATGCTCTCTTGGGCTTCGATCCTCGTTCCTTCGAATGTGAGCATGTACTCGTGGCAAATTCGCACTCTTGGGGCGTAATAGAATGCTCTCTTGGGCTTCGATCCTCGTTCCTTCGAATGTGAGCATGTACTCGTGGCAAATTCGCACTCTTGGGGCGTAATAGAATGCTCTCTTGGGCTTCGATCCTCGTTCCTTCGAATGTGAGCATGTACTCGTGGCAAATTCGCACTCTTGGGGCGTAATAGAATGCTCTCTTTGGGCTTCGATCCTCGTTCCTTCAAATGTGAGCATGTACTCGTGGCAAATTCGCACTCTTGGGGCGTAATAGAATGCTCTCTTGGCGTTCGATCCTCGTTCCTTCGAATGTGAGCATGTACTCGTGGCAAATTCGCACTCTTGGGGCGTAATAGAATGCTCTCTTGGGCTTCGATCCTCGTTCCTTCGAATGTGAGCATGTACTCGTGGCAAATTCTCACTCTTGGGGCGTTATAGAATGCTCTTGGGCTTCGATCCTCGTTCCTTCGAATCCTTAGAATGTGAGCATGTACTCGTGGCAAATTCGCACTCTTGGGGCGTAATAGAATGCTCTCTTGGGCTTCGATCCTCGTTCCTTCGAATGGGAGCATGTACTCGTGGCAAATTCGCACTCTTGGGGCGTAATAGAATGCTCTCTTGGGCTTCGATCCTCGTTCCTTCGAATGTGAGCATGTACTCGTGGCAAATTCGCACTCTTGGCAAATTCGCACTCTTGAGTCCTAATAGAATGCTCTCTTGGGCTTCGATCCTCGTTCCTTCGAATGTGAGCATGTACTCGTGGCAAATTCGCACTCTTGGGGCCTAATAGAATGCTCTCTTGGGCTTCGATCCTCGTTCCTTCGAATGTGAGCATGTACTCGTGGCAAATTCGCACTCTTGGGGCGTAATAGAATGCTCTCTTTGCGTTCGATCCTCGTTCCTTCGAATGTGAGCATGTACTCGTGGCAAATTCGCACTCTTGGGGCGTAATAGAATGCTCTCTTGGGCTTCGATGCTCATTCCTTCGAATGTGAGCATGTACTCGTGGCAAATTCGCACTCTTGGGGCGTAATAGAATGCTCTCTTGGGCTTCGATCCTCGTTCCTTCGAATGTGAGCATGTACTCGTGGCAAATTCGCACTCTTGGGGCGTAATAGAATGCTCTTGGGCTTCGATCCTCGTTCCTTCGAATGTGAGCATGTACTCGTGGCAAATTCGCACTCTTGGGGCGTAATAGAATGCTCTCTTGGGCTTCGATCCTCGTTCCTTCGAATGTGAGCATGTACTCGTGGCAAATTCGCACTCTTGGGGCGTAATAGAATGCTCTCTTGGGCTTCGATCCTCGTTCCTTCGAATGTGAGCATGTACTCGTGGCAAATTCGCACTCTTGGGGCGTAATAGAATGCTCTCTTGGGCTTCGATCCTCGTTCCTTCGAATGGGAGCATGTACTCGTGGCAAATTCGCACTCTTGGGGGTAATAGAATGCTCTCTTGGGCTTCGATCCTCGTTCCTTCGAATGTGAGCATGTACTCGTGGCAAATTCGCACTCTTGGGGCGTAATAGATGCTCTCTTGGGCTTCGATCCCCGTTCCTTCGAATGTGAGCATGTACTCGTGGCAAATTCGCACTCTTGGGGCGTAATAGAATGCTCTCTTGGGCTTCGATCCTTGTTCCTTCGAATGTGAGCATGTACTCGTGGCAAATTCGCACTCTTGGGGCGTAATAATAGAATGCTCTCTTGGGCTTCGATCCTCGTTCCTTCGAATGTGAGCATGTACTCGTGGCAAATTCGCACTCTTGGGGCGTAATAGAATGCTCTCTTGGGCTTCGATCCTCGTTCCTTCGAATGTGAGCATGTACTCGTGGCAAATTCGCACTCTTGGGGCGTAATAGAATGCTCTCTTGGGCTTCGATCCTCGTTCCTTCGAATGTGAGCATGTACTCGTGGCAAATTCGCACTCTTGGGGCGTAATAGAATGCTCTCTTGGGCTTCGATCCTCGTTCCTTCGAATGTGAGCATGTACTCGTGGCAAATTCGCACTCTTGGGGCGTAATAGAATGCTCTCTTGGGCTTCGATCCTCGTTCCTTCGAATGTGAGCATGTACTCGTGGCAAATTCGCACTCTTGGGGCGTAATAGAATGCTCTCTTGGGCTTCGATCCTCGTTCCTTCGAATGTGAGCATGTACTCGTGGCAAATTCGCACTCTTGGGGCGTAATAGAATGCTCTCTTGGGCTTCGATCCTCGTTCCTTCGAATGTGAGCATGTACTCGTGGCAAATTCGCACTCTTGGGGCGTAATAGAATGCTCTCTTGGGCTTCGATCCTCGTTCCTTCGAATGTGAGCATGTACTCGTGGCAAATTCGCACTCTTGGGGCGTAATAGAATGCTCTCTTGGGCTTCGATCCTCGTTCCTTCGAATGTGAGCATGTACTCGTGGCAAATTCGCACTCTTGGGGCGTAATAGAATGCTCTCTTGGGCTTCGATCCTCGTTCCTTCGAATGTGAGCATGTACTCGTGGCAAATTCGCACTCATGGAGCCTAATAGAATGCTCTCTTGGGGCTTCGATCCTCGTTCCTTCGAATGTGAGCATGTACTCGTGGCAAATTCGCACTCTTGGGGCGTAATAGAATGCTCTCTTGGGCTTCGATCCTCGTTCCTTCGAATGTGAGCATGTACTCGTGGCAAATTCGCACTCTTGGGGCGTAATAGAATGCTCTCTTGGGCTTCGATCCTCGTTTCCTTCGAATGTGAGCATGTACTCGTGGCAAATTCGCACTCTTGGGGCGTAATAGAATGCTCTCTTGGGGCTTCGATCCTCGTTCCTTCGAATGTGAGCATGTACTCGTGGCAAATTCGCACTCTTGGGGCGTAATAGAATGCTCTCTTGGGCTTCGATCCTCGTTCCTTCGAATGTGAGCATGTACTCGTGGCAAATTCGCACTCTTGGGGCGTAATAGAATGCTCTCTTGGGCTTCTATCCTCGTTCCTTCGAATGTGAGCATGTACTCGTGGCAAATTCGCACTCTTGGGGCGTAATAAAATGCTCTCTTGATCTTCGATCCTCGTTCCTTCGAATGTGAGCATGTACTCGTGGCAAATTCGCACTCTTGGGGCCTAATAGAATGCTCTCTTGGGCTTCGATCCTCGTTCCTTCGAATGTGAGCATGTACTCGTGGCAAATTCGCACTCTTGGGGCGTAATAGAATGCTCTCTCTCTCTTGGGCTTCGATCCTCGTTCCTTCTTCGAATGAGCATGTACTCGTGGCAAATTCGCACTCTTGGGGCGTAATAGAATGCTCTCTTGGGCTTCGATCCTCGTTCCTTCGAATGTGAGCATGTACTCGTGGCAAATTCGCACTCTTGGGGCGTAATAGAATGAATGCTCTCTTGGGCTTCGATCCTCGTTCCTTCGAATGTGAGCATGTACTCGTGGCTAATTCGCACTCTTGGGGCGTAATAGAATGCTCTCTTGGGCTTCGATCCTCGTTTCCTTCGAATGTGAGCATGTACTCGTGGCAAATTCGCACTCTTGGGGCGTAATAGAATGCTCTCTTGGGCTTCGATCCTCGTTCGTTCCTTCGAATGTGAGCATGTACTCGTGGCAAATTCGCACTCTTGGGGCGTAATAGAATGCTCTCTTGGGCTTCGATCCTCGTTCCTTCGAATGTGAGCATGTACTCGTGGCAAATTCGCACTCTTGGGGCCTAATAGAATGCTCTCTTGGGCTTCGATCCTCGTTCCTTCGAATGTGAGCATGTACTCGTGGCAAATTCGCACTCTTGGGGCGTAATAGAATGCTCTCTTGGGCTTCGATCCTCGTTCCTTCGAATGTGAGCATGTACTCGTGGCAAATTCGCACTCTTGGGGCGTAATAGAATGCTCTCTTGGGCTTCGATCCTCGTTCCTTCGAATGTGAGCATGTACTCGTGGCAAATTCGCACTCTTGGGGCGTAATAGAATGCTCTCTTGGCGTTCGATCCTCGTTCCTTCGAATGTGAGCATGTATCCTTGTTCCTTCGAATGTGAGCATGTACTCGTGGCAAATTCGCACTCTTGGGGCTTAATAGAATGCTCTCTTGGGCTTCGATCCTCGTTCCTTCGAATGTGAGCATGTACTCGTGGCAAATTCGCACTCTTGGGGCGTAATAGAATCGCACTCGTTCCTTCGAATGGGGCGTAATAGAATTCGCTCTCTTGGGGGCTTCGAATCTTGGGCTTCGATCCTCGTTCCTTCGAATGTGAGCATGTACTCGTGGCAAATTCGCACTCTTGGGGCGTAATAGAATGCTCTCTTGGGCTTCGATCCTCGTTCCTTCGAATGTGAGCATGTACTCGTGGCAAATTCGCACTCTTGGGGCGTAATAGAATGCTCTCTTGGGCTTCGATCCTCGTTCCTTCGAATGTGAGCATGTACTCGTGGCAAATTCGCACTCTTGGGGCGTAATAGAATGCTCTCTTGGGCTTCGATCCTCGTTCCTTCGAATGTGAGCATGTACTCGTGGCAAATTCGCACTCTTGGGGCGTAATAGAATGCTCTCTTGGGCTTCGATCCTCGTTCCTTCGAATGTGAGCATGTACTCGTGGCAAATTCGCACTCTTGGGGCGTAATAGAATGCTCTCTTGGGCTTCGATCCTCGTTCCTTCGAATGTGAGCATGTACTCGTGGCAAATTCGCACTCTTGGGGCGTAATAGAATGCTCTCTTGGGCTTCGATCCTCGTTCCTTCGAATGTGAGCATGTACTCGTGGCAAATTCGCACTCTTGGGGCGTAATAGAATGCTCTCTTGGGGATCCTTTCGAATCCTCGTTCCTTCGAATGTGAGCATGTACTCGTGGCAAATTCACACTCTTGGGGCGTAATAGAATGCTCTCTTGGGCTTCGATCCTCGTTCCTTCGAATGTGAGCTTGTACTCGTGGCAAATTCGCACTCTTGGGGGGCGTAATAGAATGCTCTCTTGGGCTTCGATCCTCGTTCCTTCGAATGTGAGCATGTACTCGTGGCAAATTCGCACTCTTGGGGCGTAATAGAATGCTCTCTTGGGCTTCGATCCTCGATCCTCGTTCCTTCGAATGGGAGCATGTACTCGTGGCAAATTCGCACTCTTGGGGGCGTAATAGAATGCTCTCTCTTGGGCTTCGATCCTCGTTCCTTCGAATGTGAGCATGTACTCGTGGCAAATTCGCACTCTTGGGGCGTAATAGAATGCTCTCTTGGGCTTCGATCCTCGTTCCTTCGAATGTGAGCATGTACTCGTGGCAAATTCGCACTCTTGGGGCGTAATAGAATGCTCTCTTGGGCTTCGATCCTCGTTCCTTCGAATGTGAGCATGTACTCGTGGCAAATTCGCACTCTCTTGGGGCGTAATAGAATGCTCTCTTGGGCTTCGATCCTCGTTTCCTTCGAATGTGAGCATGTACTCGTGGCAAATTCGCACTCTTGGGGCGTAATAGAATGCTCTCTTGGGGCTTCGATCCTCGTTCCTTCGAATGTGAGCATGTACTCGTGGCAAATTCGCACTCTTGGGGCGTAATAGAATGCTCTCTTGGGCTTCGATCCTCGTTCCTTCGAATGTGAGCATGTACTCGTGGCAAATTCGCACTCTTGGGGCGTAATAGAATGCTCTCTTGGGCTTCGATCCTCGTTCCTTCGAATGTGAGCATGTACTCGTGGCAAATTCGCACTCTTGGGGCGTAATAGAATGCTCTCTTGGGCTTCGATCCTCGTTCCTTCGAATGTGAGCATGTACTCGTGGCAAATTCGCACTCTTGGGGCGTAATAGAATGCTCTCTTGGGCTTCGATCCTCGTTCCTTCGAATGTGAGCATGTACTCGTGGCAAATTCGCACTCTTGGGGCGTAATAGAATGCTCTCTTGGGCTTCGATCCTCGTTCCTTCGAATGTGAGCATGTACTCGTGGCAAATTCGCACTCTTGGGGCGTAATATAGAATGCTCTCTTGGGCTTCGATCCTCGAATCTCGTTCCTTCGAATGGGAGCATGTACTCGTGGCAAATTCGCACTCTTGGGGCGTAATAGAATGCTCTCTTGGGCTTCGATCCTCGTTCTTCGAATGTGAGCATGTACTCGTGGCAAATTCGCACTCTTGGGGCGTAATAGAATGCTCTCTTGGGATTCGATCCTCGTTCCTTCGAATGTGAGCATGTACTCGTGGCAAATTCGCACTCTTGGGGCGTAATAGAATGCTCTCTTGGGCTTCGATCCTCGTTCCTTCGAATGTGAGCATGTACTCGTGGCGAATTCGCACTCTTGGGGCGTAATAGAATGCTCTCTTGGGCTTCGATCCTCGTTCCTTCGAATGTGAGCATGTACTCGTGGCAAATTCGCACTCTTGGGGCGTAATAGAATGCTCTCTTTGGGCTTCGATCCTCGTTCCTTCGAAATGTGAGCATGTACTCGTGGCAAATTCGCACTCTTGGGGCGTAATAGAATGCTCTCTTGGGCTTCGATCCTCGTTCCTTCGAATGTGAGCATGTACTCGTGGCAAATTCGCACTCTTGGGGCGTAATAGAATGCTCTCTTGGGCTTCGATCCTCGTTCCTTCGAATGTGAGCATGTACTCGTGGCTAATTCGCACTCTTGGGGCGTAATAGAATGCTCTCTTGGGCTTCGATCCTCGTTTCCTTCGAATGTGAGCATGTACTCGTGGCAAATTCGCACTCTTGGGGCGTAATAGAATGCTCTCTTGGGCTTCGATCCTCGTTCCTTCGAATGTGTGCATGTACTCGTGGCAAAATTCGCACTCTTGGGGCGTAATAGAATGCTCTCTTGGGCTTCGATCCTCGTTCCTTCGAATGTGAGCATGTACTCGTGGCAAATTCGCACTCTTGGGGCGTAATAGAATGCTCTCTTGGGCTTCGATCCTCGTTCCTTCGAATGTGAGCATGTACTCGTGGCAAATTCGCACTCTTGGGGCGTAATAGAATGCTCTCTTGGGCTTCGATCGATCCTCGTTCCTTCGAATGTGAGCATGTACTCGTGGCAAATTCGCACTCTTGGGGCGTAATAGAATGCTCTCTTGGGCTTCGATCCTCGTTCCTTCGAATGTGAGCATGTACTCGTGGCAAATTCGCACTCTTGGGGCGTAATAGAATGCTCTCTCTGGGCTTCGATCCTTCGATCCTCGTTCCTTCGAATATGAGCATGTACTCGTGGCTAATTCGCACTCTTGGGGCGTAATAGAATGCTCTCTTGGGCTTCGATCCTCGTTTCCTTCGAATGTGAGCATGTACTCGTGGCAAATTCGCACTCTTGGGGCGTAATAGAATGCTCTTGGGCTTCGATCCTAATTCCTTCGAATGTGAGCATGTACTCGTGGCAAATTCGCACTCTCTTGGGGCGTAATAGAATGCTCTCTTGGGCTTCGATCCTCGTTCCTTCGAATGTGAGCATGTACTCGTGGCAAATTCGCACTCTTGGGGCCTAATAGAATGCTCTCTTGGGGCTTCGATCCTCGTTCCCTCGAATGTGAGCATGTACTCGTGGCAAATTCGCACTCTTGGGGCATATTAGAATGCTCTCTTGGGCTTCGATCCTCTTCGATCCTCGTTCCTTCGAATGTGAGCATGTACTCGTGGCAAATTCGCACTCTTGGGGCGTAATAGAATGCTCTCTTGGGCTTCGATCCTCGTTCCTTCGAATGTGAGCATGTACTCGTGGCAAATTCGCACTCTTCGGGCCTAATAGAATTCTCTCTTGGGGCTTTGATCCTCGTTCCTTCGAATGTGAGCATGTACTCGTGGCAAATTCGCACTCTTGGGGCGTAATAGAATGCTCTCTTGGGCTTCGATCCTCGTTCCTTCGAATGTGAGCATGTACTCGTGGCAAATTCGCACTCTTGGGGCGTAATAGAATGCTCTCTTGGGCTTCGATCCTCGTTCCTTCGAATGTGAGCATGTACTCGTGGCAAATTCGCACTCTTGGGGCGTAATAATAGAATGCTCTCTTGGGCTCTTGGGCTTCGATCCTCGTTCCTTCGAATCTTAGCATGTACTCGTGGCAAATTCGCACTCTTGGGGCGTAATAGAATGCTCTCTTGGGCCCTCGACCCTCGTTCCTTCGAATCTGAGCATGTGCTCGTGGCAAATTCGCACTCTTTGGGGCGTAATAGAATGCTCTCTTGGGCTTCGATCCTCGTTCCTTCGAAGGTGAGCATGTACTCGTGGCAAATTCGCACTCTTCGGGCGTAATAGAATGCTCTCTTGGGCTTCGATCCTCGTTCCTTCGAATGTGAGCATGTACTCGTGGCAAATTCGCACTCTTGGGGCGTAATAGAATGCTCTCTTGGGCTTCGATCCTCGTTCCTTCGAATGTGAGCATGTACTCGTGGCAAATTCGCACTCTTGGGGCGTAATAGAATGCTCTCTTGGGCTTCGATCCTCGTTCCCTTTGAATGTGAGCATGTACTCGTGGCAAATTCGCAATCTTGGGGCTGGGCGTAATAGAATGCTCTCTTGGGCTTCGGGCTTCGATCCTCGTTCCTTCGAATGTGAGCATGTACTCGTGGCAAATTCGCACTCTTGGGGCGTAATAGAATGCTCTCTTGGGCTTCGATCCTCGTTCCTCGTTCCTTCGAATGTGAGCATGTCTCGTGGCAAATTCGCACTCTTGGGGCGTAATAGAATGCTCTCTTGGGCTTCGATCCTCGTTCCTTCGAATGTGAGCATGTACTCGTGGCAAATTCGCACTCTTGGGGCGTAATAGAATGCTCTCTTGGGCTTCGATCCTCGTTCCTTCGAATGTGAGCATGTACTCGTGGCAAATTCGCACTCTTGGGGCGTAATATAGTGCTCTCTTTGGGCTTCGATCCTCATTCCTTCGAATGTGAGCATGTACTCGTGGCAAATTCGCACTCTTGGGGCGTAATAGAATGCTCTCTTGGGCTTCGATCCTCGTTCCTTCGAATGTGTGCATGTACTCGTGGCAAATTCGCACTCTGGGGCGTAATAGAATGCTCTCTTGGGGCTTCGATCCTCGTTCCTTCGAATGTGAGCATGTACTCGTGGCAAATTCGCACTCTTGGGGCGTAATAGAATGCTCTCTTGGGCTTCGATCCTCGTTCCTTCGAATGTGAGCATGTACTCGTGGCAAATTCGCACTCTTGGGGCGTAATAGAATGCTCTCTTGGGCTTCGATCCTCGTTTCCTTCGAATGTGAGCATGTACTCGTGGCAAATTCGCACTCTCTTGGGGCGTAATAGAATGCTCTCTTGAGCTTCGATCCTCGTTCCTTCGAATGTGAGCATGTACTCGTGGCAAATTCACTCTCTTGGGGCGTAATAGAATGCTCTCTTGGGCTTCGATCCTCGTTCCTTCGAATGTGAGCATGTACTCGTGGCAAATTCGCACTCTTGGGGCGTAATAGAATGCTCTCTTGGGCTTCGATCCTCGTTCCTTCGAATGTGAGCATGTACTCGTGGCAAATTCGCACTCTTGGGGGCGTAATAGAATGCTCTCTTGGGCTTCGATCCTCGTTCCTTCGAATGTGAGCATGTACTCGTGGCAAATTCGCACTCTTGGGGCGTAATAGAATGCTCTCTTGGGGCTTCGATCCTCGTTCCTTCGAATGTGAGCATGTACTCGTGGTAAATTCGCACTCTTGGGGCGTAATAGAATGCTCTCTTGGGGCTTCGATCCTCGATCCTCGTTCCTTCGAATGTGAGCATGTACTCGTGGCAAATTCGCACACTCTTGGGGCGTAATAGAATGCTCTCTTGGGCTTCGATCCTCGTTCCTTCGAATGTGAGCATGTACTCGTGGCAAATTCGCACTCTTTGGGGCGTAATAGAATGCTCTCTCTTGGGCTTCGATCCTCGTTCCGTTCCTTCGAATGTGAGCATGTACTCGTGGCAAATTCGCACTCTTGGGGCGTAATAGAATGCTCTCTTGGGCTTCGATCCTCGTTCCTTCGAATGTGAGCATGTACTCGTGGCAAATTCGCACTCTTGGGGCGTAATAGAATGCTCTCTTGGGCTTCGATCCTCGTTCCTTCGAATGTGAGCATGTACTCGTGGCAAATTCGCACGCACTCTTGGGGCGTAATAGAATGCTCTCTTGGGCTTCGATCCTCGTTTCCTTCGAATGTGAGCATGTACTCGTGGCAAATTCGCACTCTTGGGGCGTAATAGAAATGCTCTCTCTTGGGCTTCGATCCTCGTTCCTTCGAATGTGAGCATGTACTCGTGGCAAATTCGCACTCTTGGGGCGTAATAGAATGCTCTCTTGGGCTTCGAGATCCTCGTTCCTTCGAATGTGAGCATGTACTCGTGGCAAATTCGCACTCTTGGGGCGTAATAAGAATGCTCTCTCTTGGGCTTCGATCCTCGTTTCCTTCGAATGTGAGCATGTACTCGTGGCAAATTCGCACTCTTGGGGCGTAATAGAATGCTCTCTTGGGCTTCGATCCTCGTTCCTTCGAATGTGAGCATGTATTCGTGGCAAATTCGCACTCTTGGGGCGTAATAGAATGCTCTCTTGGGCTTCGATCCTCGTTCCTTCGAATGTGAGCATGTACTCGTGGCAAATTCGCACTCTTGGGGCGTAATAGAATGCTCTCTTAGGGCTTCGATCCTCGTTCCTTCGAATGTGAGCATGTACTCGTGGCAAATTCGCACTCTTGGGGCGTAATAGAATGCTCTCTTTGGGCTTCGATCCTCGTTCCTTCGAATGTGAGCATGTACTCGTGGCAAATTCGCACTCTTGGGGCGTAATAGAATGCTCTCTTTGGGCTTCGATCCTCGTTCCTTCGAATGTGAGCATGTACTCGTGGCAAATTCGCACTCTTGGGGCGTAATAGAATGCTCTCTTGGCGTTCGATCCTCGTTCCTTCGAATGTGAGCATGTACTCGTGGCAAATTCGCACTCTTGGGGCGTAATAGAATGCTCTCTTGGGCTTCGATCCTTGTTCCTTTCCTTCGAAATGTGAGCATACTCGTGGCAAAAATTCGCACTCTTGGGGCGTAATAGAATGCTCTCTTGGGCTTGGGCTTCGATCCTCGTTCCTTCGAATGTGAGCATGTACTCGTGGCAAATTCGCACTCTTGGGGCGTAATAGAATGCTCTCTTGGGCTTCGATCTCGTTCCTCGTTCCTTCGAATGTGAGCATGTACTCGTGGCAAATTCGCACTCTTGGGGCGTAATAGAATGCTCTCTTGGGCTTCGATCCTCGTTCCTTCGAATGTGAGCATGTACTCGTGGCAAATTCGCACTCTTGGGGCGTAATAGAATGCTCTCTTGGGCTTCGATCCTTGTTCCTTCGAATGTGAGCATGTACTCGTGGCAAATTCGCACTCTTGGGGCGTAATAGAATGCTCTCTTGGGGCTTCGATCCTCGTTCCTTCGAATGTGAGCATGTACTCGTGGCGAATTCGCACTCTTGGGGCGTAATAGAATGCTCTCTCGGGCTTCGATCCTCGTTCTTCGAATGTGAGCATGTACTCGTGGCAAATTCGCACTCTTGGGGCGTAATAAAATGCTCTCTTGGTCTTCGATCCTCGTTCCTTCGAATGTGAGCATGTACTCGTGGCAAATTCGCACTCTTGGGGCGTAATAGAATGCTCTCTTGGGGCTTCGATCCTCGTTCCTTCGAATATGAGCATGTACTCGTGGCAAATTCGCACTCTTGGGGCGTAATAGAATGCTCTCTTGGGGCTTCGATCCTCGTTCCTTCGAATGTGAGCATGTACTCGTGGCAAATTCGCACTCTTGGGGCGTAATAGAATGCTCTCTTGGGCTTCGATCCTCGTTCCTTCGAATGTGAGCATGTACTCGTGGCAAATTCGCACTCTTGGGGCGTAATAGAATGCTCTCTTGGGCTTCGATCCTCGTTCCTTCGAATCTGGGCATGTACTCGTGGCAAATTCGCACTCTTGGGGCGTAATAGAATGCTCTACTGGGCTTCGATCCTCTTTTCCTTCGAATGTGAACATGTACTCGTGGCAAATTCGCACTCTTGGGGCGTAATAGAATGCTCTCTTGGGGCTTCGATCCTCGTTCCTTCCTTCGAATGTGAGCATGTACTCGTGGCAAATTCGCACTCTTGGGGCGTAATAGAAATGTCTCTTGGGCTTCGATCCTCGTTCCTTCAAATGTGAGCATGTACTCGTGGCAAATTCGCACTCTTGGGGCGTAATAGAATCTCTCTCTTGGGCTTCGATCCTCGTTCGTTTCTTCTTCGAATGTGAGCATGTACTCGTGGCAAATTCGCACTCTTGGGGCGTAATAGAATGCTCTCTTGGGCTTCGATCCTCGTTCCTTCGAATGTGAGCATGTACTCGTGGCAAATTCGCACTCTTGGGGCGTAATAGAATGCTCTCTTGGGCTTCGATCCTTCGATCCTCGTTCCTTCGAATGTGTGCATGTACTCGTGGCAATTCGCACTCTTGGGGCGTAATAGAATGCTCTCCTTGGGCTTCGATCCTCGTTCCTTCGAATGTGAGCATGTACTCGTGGCAAATTCGCACTCTTGGGGCGTAATAGAATGCTCTCTTGGGCTTCGATCCTCGTTCCTTCGAATGTGAGCATGTACTCGTGGCAAATTCGCACTCTTGGGGCGTAATAGAATGCTCTCTCTTGGGCTTCGATCTCTCTCCTCGTTCCTTCGAATGTGAGCATGTACTCGTGGCAAATTCGCACTCTTGGGGCGTAATAGAATGCTCTCTCTCTTGGGCTTCGATCCTCGATCCTCGTTCCTTCGAATGTGAGCATGTACTCGTGGCAAATTCGCACTCTTGGGGCGTAATAGAATGCTCTCTTGGGCTTCGATCCTCGTTCCTTCGAATGTGAGCATGTACTCGTGGCAAATTCGCACTCTTGGGGCGTAATAGAATGCTCTCTTGGGCTTCGATCCTCGTTCCTATGAATGTGAGCATGTACTCGTGGCAAATTCGCACTCTTGGGGCGTAATAATAGAATGCTCTCTTGGGCTTCGATCCCTGTTCCTTCGAATGTGACCATGTACTCGTGGCAAATTCGCACTCTTGGGGCGTAATAGAATGCTCTCTTGGGCTTCGATCCTCGTTCTTCGAATGTGAGCATGTACTCGTGGTAAATTCGCACTCTTGGAGCGTAATAGAATGCTCTCGTGGTAAATTCGCACTCTTGGGGCGTACTCGTAGAATTCGCACTCTTGGGGCGTAATAGAATGCTCTCTTGGGCTTCGATCCTCGATCCTCGTTCCTTCGAAGGTGAGCATGTACTCGTGGCAAATTCGCACTCTTGGGGCGTAATAGAATGCTCTCTTGGGCTTCGATCCTCGTTCCTTCGAATGTGAGCATGTACTCGTGGCAAATTCGCACTCTTGGGGCGTAATAGAATGCTCTCTTGGGCTTCGATCCTCGTTCCTTCGAATGTGAGCATGTACTCGGCAAATTCGCACTCTTGGGGCGTAATAGAATGCTCTCTCTCTCTTGGGCTTCGATCCTCGTTCCTTCGAATGTGAGCATGTACTCGTGGCAAATTCGCACTCTTGGGGCGTAATAGAATGCTCTCTTGGGGGCTTCGATCCTCGTTCGTCTTCGAATGTGAGCATGTACTCGTGGCAAATTCGCACTCTTGGGGCGTAATAGAATGCTCTCTCTTGGGCTCGATCGATCCTCGTTCCTTCGAATGTGAGCATGTACTCGTGGCAAATTCGCACTCTTGGGGCGTAATAGAATGCTCTCTTGGGCTTCGATCTTCGATCTTCGATCTCGTTCCTTCGAATGTGAGCATGTACTCGTGGCAAATTCGCACTCTTGGGGCGTAATAGAATGCTCTCTTGGGCTTCGATCCACGTTCCTTCGAATGTGAGCATGTACTCGTGGCAAATTCGCACTCTTGGGGCGTAATAGAATGCTCTCTTGGGCTTCGATCCTTGTTCCTTCGAATGTGAGCATGTACTCGTGGTTCCTTCGAATGTGAGCATGTACTCGTGGCAAATTCGCACTCTTGGGGCTTAATAGAATGCTCTCTTGGGGCTTCGATCCTCGTTCCTTCGAATGTGAGCATGTACTCGTGGCAAATTCGCACTCTTGGGGCTTAATAGAATGCTCTCTTGGGGCTTCGATCCTCGTTCCTTCGAATGTGAGCATGTACTCGTGGCAAATTCGCACTCTTGGGGCGTAATAGAATGCTCTCTTGGGCTTCGATCCTCGTTCCTTCGTTCCTTCGAATGTGAGCATGTACTCGTGGCAAATTCGCACTCTTGGGGCGTAATAGAATGCTCTCTTGGGCTTCGATCCTCGTTCCTTCGAATGTGAGCATGTACTCGTGGCAAATTCGCACTCTTGGGGCGTAATAGAATGCTCTCTTGGGCTTCGATCCTCGTTCCTTCGAATGTGAGCATATACTCGTGGCGAATTCGCACTTGGGGCGTAATAGAATGCTCTCTTGGGCCTCGATCCTCGTTCCTTCGAATGTGAGCATGTACTCGTGGCAAATTCGCACTCTTGGGGCGTAATAGAATGCTCTCTTGGGCTTCGATCCTCGTTCCTTCGAATGTGAGCATGTACTCGTGGCAAATTCGCACTCTTGGGGCGTAATAGAATGCTCTCTTGGGCTTCGATCCTCGTTCCTTCGAATGTGAGCATGTACTCGTGGCAAAATTCGCACTCTTGGGGGTAATAATAGAATGCTCTCTTGGGCTTTCGATCGATCCTCGTTCTTCTTCGAATGTGAGCATGTACTCGTGGCAAATTCGCACTCTTGGGGCGTAATAGAATGCTCTCTTGGGCTTCGATCCTCGTTCCTTCGAATGTGAGCATGTACTCGTGGCAAATTCGCACTCTTGGGGCGTAATAGAATGCTCTCTTGGGCTTCGATCCTCGTTCCTTCGAATGTGAGCATGTGAGCATGTACTCGTGGCAAATTCGCACTCTTGGGGCGTAATAGAATGCTCTCTTGGGCTTCGATCCTCGTTCCTCGTTCCTTCGAATGTGAGCATGTACTCGTGGCTAATTCGCACTCTTGGGGCGTAATAGAAGGCTCTCTTGGGCTTCGATCCTCGTTCCTTCGAATCTGAGGATGTACTCGTGGCAAATTCGCACTCTTTGGGGGGGCGTAATAGAATGCTCTCTCTTGGGCTTCGATCCTCGTTTCCTTCGAATGTGAGCATGTACTCGTGGCAAATTCGCACTCTTGGGGCGTAATAGAATGCTCTCTTGGGCTTCGATCCTCGTTCCTTCGAATCTTCGAATCTGAGCATGTACTCGTGGCTAATTCGCACTCTTGGGGCGTAATAGAATGCTCTCTTGGGCTTCGATCCTCGTTTCCTTCGAATGTGAGCATGTACTCGTGGCAAAATTCGCACTCTTGGGGCGTAATAGAATGCTCTCTTGGGGCTTCGATCCGCTTCTTCTTCGAATGTGAGCATGTACTCGTGGCAAATTCGCTCTCTTGGGGGGCGTAATAGAATGCTCTCTCTTTGGGCTTCGATCCTCGTTCCTTCGAATGTGAGCATGTACTCTCGTGGCAAAATTCGCACTCTTGGGGCGTAATAGAATGCTCTCTGCTCTCTTGGGCTTCGATCTTCGTTCCTTCGAATGTGAGCATGTACTCGTGGCAAATTCGCACTCTCTTGGGGCGTAATAGAATGCTCTCTTGGGCTTCGATCCTCGTTCCTTCGAATGTGAGCATGTACTCGTGGCAAATTCGCACTCTTGGGGCGTAATAGAATGCTCTCTCTTGGGGCTTCGATCTTCGTTCCTTCGAATGTGAGCATGTACTCGTGGCAAATTCGCACTCTTGGGGGCGTAATAGAATGCTCTCTCTTGGGCTTCGATCCTCGTTCGTTCCTTCGAATGTGAGCATGTACTCGTGGCAAATTCGCACTCTTGGGGCGTAATAGAATGCTCTCTGGGGCTTCGATCCTCGTTCCTTCGAATGTGAGCATGTACTCGTGGCAAATTCGCACTCTTGGGGCGTAATAGAATGCTCTCTTGGGGGGCTTCGATCCCTCGTTCCTTCGAATGTGAGCATGTACTCGTGGCAAATTCGCACTCTTGGGGCGTAATAGAATGCTCTCTTGGGCTTCGATCCTCGTTCCTTCGAATGTGAGCATGTACTCGTGGCAAATTCGCACTCTTGGGGCGTAATAGAATGCTCTCTTGGGCTTCGATCCTCGTTCCTTCGAATGTGAGCATGTACTCGTGGCAAATTCGCACTCTTGGGGGCGTAATAGAATGCTCTCTTGGGCTTCGATCCTCGTTCCTTCGAATGTGAGCATGTACTCGTGGCAAATTCGCACTCTTGGGGTAATAGAATGCTCTCTTGGGCTTCGATCCTCGTTCCTTCGAATGTGAGCATGTACTCGTGGCAAATTCGCACTCTTGGGGCGTAATAGAATGCTCTCTTGGGCTTCGATCCTCGTTCCTTCGAATCGAGCTTCGAACGTGAGCATGTACTCGTGGCAAATTCGCACTCTTGGGGCGTAATAGAATGCTCTCTTGGGCTTCGATCCTCGTTCCTTCGAACATGAGCATGTACTCGTGGCAAATTCGCACTCTTGGGGCGTAATAGAATGCTCTCTTGGGCTTCGATCCTCGTTCCTTCGAATGTGAGCATGTACTCGTGGCAAATTCGCACTCTTGGGGCGTAATAGAATGCTCTCTTGGGGCTTCGATCTCTTTTCCTTCGAATGTGAGCATGTACTCGTGGCAAATTCGCACTCTTGGGGCGTATTAGAATGCTCTCTTGGGGCTTCGATCCTCGTTCCTTCGAATGTGAGCAGGTACTCGTGGCAAATTCGCACTCTTGGGGCGTATTAGAATGCTCTCTTGGGCTTCCATCCTCGTTCCTTCGAATGTGAGCATGAGCATGTACTCGTGGCAAATTCGCACTCTCTCTTGGGGCGTAATAGAATGCTCTTGGGGCTCTCTTGGGCTTCGATCCTCGTTCCTTCGAATGTGAGCATGTACTCGTGGCAAATTCGCACTCTTGGGGGGCGTAATAGAATGCTCTCTTGGGCTTCGATCCGTTCGTTCCTTCGAATGTGAGCATGTACTCGTGGCAAATTCGCACTCTTGGGGCGTAATAGAATGCTCTCTTGGGCTTCGATCCTCGTTCCTTCGAATGTGAGCATGTACTCGTGGCAAATTTGCACTCTTGGGGCGTAATAGAATGCTCTCTCTTGGGCTTCGATCCTCGTTCCTTTCCTTCGAATGTGAGCATGTACTCGTGGCAAATTCGCACTCTTGGGGCGTAATAGAATGCTCTCTTGGGCTTCGATCCTCGTTCCTTCGAATGTGAGCATGTACTCGTGGCAAATTCGCACTCTTGGGGCGTAATAGAATGCTCTCTTGGGCTTCGATCCTCGTTCCTTCGAATGTGAGCATGTACTCGTGGCAAATTCGCACTCTTGGGGCGTAATAGAATGCTCTCTTGGGCTTCGATCCTCGTTCCTTCGAATGTGAGCATGTACTCGTGGCAAATTCGCACTCTTGGGGCGTAATAGAATGCTCTCTTGGGCTTCGATCCTCGTTCCTTCGAATGTGAGCATGTACTCGTGGCAAATTCGCACTCTTGGGGCGTAATAGAATGCTCTCTTGGGGGCTTCGATCCTCGTTCCTTCGAATGTGAGCATGTACTCGTGGCAAATTCGCACTCTTGGGGCGTAATAGAATGCTCTCTTGGGCTTCGATCCTCGTTCCTTCGAATGTGAGCATGTACTCGTGGCAAATTCGCACTCTTGGGGCGTAATAGAATGCTCTCTTGGGCTTCGATCCACGTTCCTTCGAATGTGAGCATGTACTACTCGTGGCAAATTCGCACTCTTGGGGCGTAATAGAATGCTCTCTTGGGCTTCGATCCTCGTTCCTTCGAATGTGAGCATGTACTCGTGGCAAATTCGCACTCTTGGGGCGTAATAGAATGCTCTCTTGGGCTTCGATCCTCGTTCCTTCGAATGTGAGCATGTACTCGTGGCAAATTCGCACTCTTGGGGCGTAATAGAATGCTCTCTTGGGCTTCGATCCTCGTTCCTTCGAATGTGAGCATGTACTCGTGGCAAATTCGCACTCTTGGGGCGTAATAGAATGCTCTCTTGGGCTTCGATCCTCGTTCCTTCGAATGTGAGCATGTACTCGTGGCAAATTCACTCTCTTGGGGCGTAATAGAATGCTCTCTTGGGCTTCGATCCTCGTTCCTTCGAATGTGAGAATGTACTCGTGGGCAAATTCGCACTCTTGGGGGGCGTAATAGAATGCTCTCTTGGGGCTTCGATCCTCGTTCCTTCGAATGAGATGCATTCTCGTGGCAAATTCGCACTCTTGGGGCGTAATAGAATGCTCTCTTGGGCTTCGATTCGTTCCTCGTTCCTTCGAATGTGAGCATGTACTCGTGGCAAATTCGCACTCTTGGGGCGTAATAGAATGCTCTCTGGGCTTGGGCTTCGATCCTTGTTCCTTCGAATGTGAGCATGTACTCGTGGCAAATTCGCACTCTTGGGGCGTAATAGAATGCTCTCTTGGGCTTCGATCCTCGTTCCTTCGAATGTGAGCATGTACTCGTGGCAAATTCGCACTCTTGGGGCGTAATAGAATGCTCTCTTGGGCTTCGATCCTCGTTCCTTCGAATGTGAGCATGTACTCGTGGCAAATTTGCACTCTTGGGGCGTAATAGAATGCTCTCTTGGGCTTCGATCCTCGTTCCTTCGAATGTGAGCATGTACTCGTGGCAAATTCGCACTCTTGGGGCGTAATAGAATGCTCTCTTGGGCTTCGATCCTCGTTCCTTCGAATGTGAGCATGTACTCGTGGCAAATTCGCACTCTTGGGGCGTAATAATAGAATGCTCTCTTGGGCTTCGATCCTCGTTCCTTCGAATGTGAGCATGTACTCGTGGCAAATTCGCACTCTTGGGGCGTAATAGAATGCTCTCTTGGGCTTCGATCCTCGTTCCTTCGAATGTATGCATGTACTCGTGGCAAATTCGCACTCTTGGGGCGTAATAGAATGCTCTCTTGGGCTTCGATCCTCGTTCCTTCGAATGTGAGCATGTACTCGTGGCAAATTCGCACTCTTGGGGCGTAATAGAATGCTCTCTTGGGCTTCGATCCTCGTTCCTTCGAATGTGAGCATGTACTCGTGGCAAATTCGCACTCTTGGGGCGTAATAGAATGCTCTCTTGGGCTTCGATCCTCGTTCCTTCGAATGTGAGCATGTACTCGTGGCAAATTCAAACTCTTGGGGCGTCATAGAATGCTCTCTTGGGCTTCGATCCTCGTTCCTTCGAATGTGAGCATGTACTCGTGGCAAATTCGCACTCTTTGGGCGTAATAGAATGCTCCCTTGGGCTTCGATCCTCGTTCCTTCGAACGTGAGCATGTACTCGTGGCAAATTCGCACTCTTGGGGCGTAAATAAATCTCTTGGGCTTCGATCCTCGTTCCTTCGAATGTGAGCATCTACTCGTGGCAAATTCGCACTCTTGGGGCGTAATAGAATGCTCTCTTGGGCTTCGATCCTCGTTCCTTCGAATGTGAGCATGCATACTACTCGTGGCAAATTCGCACTCTTGGGGCGTAATAATAGAATGCTCTCTCTTGGGCTTCTTCGATCCTCGTTCCTTCGAATGTGAGCATGTACTCGTGGCAAATTCGCACTCTTGGGGCGTAATAGAATGCTCTCTTGGGCTTCGATCCTCGTTCCTTCGAATGTGAGCATGTACTCGTGGCAAATTCGCACTCTTGGGGCGTAATAGAATGCTCTCTTGGGGCTTCGATCCTCGTTCCTTCGAATGTGAGCATGTACTCGTGGCAAATTCGCACTCTTGGGGCGTAATAGAATGCTCTCTTGGGCTTCGATCCTCGTTCCTTCGAATGTGAGCATGTACTCGTGGCAAATTCGCACTCTTGGGGCGTAATAGAAATGTCTCTTGGGCTTCGATCCTCGTTCCTTCGAATTCATTCGAATGTGAGCATGTACTACTCGTGGCAAATTCGCACTCTTGGGGCGTAATAGAATGCTCTCTTGGGGCTTCGATCCTCGTTCCTTCGAATCTGAGCATGTACTCGTGGCAAATTCGCACTCTTGGGGGGTAATAGAATGCTCTCTTGGGCTTCGATCCTCGTTCCTTCGAATGTGAGCATGTACTCGTGGCAAATTCGCACTCTTGGGGCGTAATAGAATGCTCTCTTGGGCTTCGATCCTCGTTCCTTCGAATGTGAGCATGTACTCGTGGCAAATTCGCACTCTTGGGGCGTAATAGAATGCTCTCTTGGGCTTCGATCCTCGTTCCTTCGAATGTGAGCATGTACTCGTGGCAAATTCGCACTCTTGGGGCGTAATAGAATGCTCTCTTGGGCTTCGATCCTCGTTCCTTCGAATGTGAGCATGTACTCGTGGCAAATTCGCACTCTTGGGGCGTAATAGAATGCTCTCTTGGGCTTCGATCCTCGTTCCTTCGAATGTGAGCATGTACTCGTGGCAAATTCGCACTCTTGGGGCGTAATATGAATGCTCTCTTGGGCTTCGATCCTCGTTCCTTCGAATGTGAGCATGTACTCGTGGCAAATTCGCACTCTTGGGGCGTAATAGAATGCTCTCTTGGGCTTCGATCCTCGTTCCTTCGAATGTGAGCATGTACTCGTGGCAAATTCGCACTCTTGGGGCGTAATAGAATGCTCTTTGGGCTTCGATCCTCGTTCCTTCGAATGTGAGCATGTACTCGTGGCAAATTCGCACTCTTGGGCCGTAATAGAATGCTCTCTTGGGCTTCGATCCTCGTTCCTTCGAATGTGAGCGCACTCTTGGGGCGTAATAGAATGCTCTCTTGGGGCTTCGATCCTCGTTCCTTCGAATGTGAGCATGTACTCGTGGCAAATTCGCACTCTTGGGGCGTATTAGAATGCTCTCTTGGGCTTCGATCCTCGTTCCTCGTTCCTTCGAATGTGAGCATGTAGTCGTGGCAAATTCGCACTCTTGGGGCGTAATAGAATGCTCTCTTGGGCTTCGATCCTCGTTCCTTCGAATGTGAGCATGTACTCGTGGCAAATTCGCACTCTTGGGCCGTAATAGAATGCTCTCTTGGGCTTCGATCCACGTTCTTTCGAATGTGAGCATGTACTCGTGGCAAATTCGCACTCGTGGGGCAAATTCGCACTCTTGGGCTTCGCGTAATAAATCCTTGCTCTCTGTACTCGGGCTTCGATCCTCTTCCTTCGTTCCTTCGAATGTGGCTTCGAGCATGTACTCTCGTGGCAAATTCGCACTGGGCTTGGGGCTTGGAATTCGCATCTCTCTCTGGGCTCGTATTAGAACTCTTGGGGCTGCTCTCTTGGGCTTCGATCCTCGTTCTTCGAATGTGAGCATGTACTCGTGGCAAATTCGCACTCTTGGGGGCGTAATAGAATGCTCTCTTGGGCTTCGATCCTCGTTCCTTTCCTTCGAATGTGAGCATGTACTCGTGGCAAAAATTCGCACTCTTGGGGCGTAATAGAATGCTCTCTTGGGCTTCGATCCTCGTTCCTTCCTTCGAATGTGAGCATGTACTCGTGGCAAATTCGCACTCTTGGGGCGTAATAGAATGCTCTCTCTTGGGCTTCGATCCTCGTTCCTTCGAATGTGAGCATGTACTCGTGGCAAATTCGCACTCTTGGGGCGTAATAGAATGCTCTCTTGGGCTTTCGATCCTCGTTCCTTCGAATGTGAGCATGTACTCGTGGCAAATTCGTGGCAAATTCGCACTCTTGGGGCGTAATAGAATGCTCTCTTGGGCTTCGATCCTCGTTCCTTTGTTGTGAAGTGAGCATGTACTCGTGGCAAATTCGCACTCTTGGGGCGTAATAGAATGCTCTCTCTTGGGCTTCGATCCTCGTTCCTTCGAATGTGAGCATGTACTCGTGGTAAATTCGCACTCTTGGGGCGTAATAGAATGCTCTCTTGGGCTTCGATCCTCATTCCTTCGAATGTGTGCATGTACTCGTGGCGAATTCGCTCTCTTGGGGCGTAATAGAATGCTCTCTTGGGCTTCGATCCTCGTTCCTCGTTCCTTCGAATGTGTGCATGTACTCGTGGCAAATTCGCACTCTTGGGGCGTAATAGAATGCTCTCCTGGGGCTTCGATCCTCGTTCCGTCGAATCTGGGCATGTACTCGTGGCAAATTCGCACTCTTGGGGCGTAATAGAATGCTCTCTTGGGCTTCGATCCTCGTTCCTTCGAATGTGAGCATGTACTCGTGGCAAATTCGCACTCTTGGGGCGTAATAGAATGCTCTCTTGGGCTTCGATCCTCTCGTTCCTTCGAATGTGAGCATGTACTCGTGGCAAATTCGCACTCTTGGGGCGTAATAGAATGCTCTCTTGGGCTTCGATCCTCGTTCCTTCGAATGTGAGCATGTACTCGTGGCAAATTCGCACTCTTGGGGCGTAATAGAATGCTCTCTTGGGCTTCGATCCTCGTTCCTTCGAATGTGAGCATGTACTCGTGGCTAATTCGCACTCTTGGGGCGTAATAGAATGCTCTCTTGGGCTTCGATCCTCGTTTCCTTCGAATGTGAGCATGTACTCGTGGCAAATTCGCACTCTTGGGGCGTAATAGAATGCTCTCTTGGGCTTCGATCCTCGTTCCTTCGAATCTGAGCATGTACTCGTGGCAAATTCGCACTCTTGGGGCGTAATAGAATGCTCTCTTTGGGCTTCGATCGATCCTCGTTCCTTCGAATGTGAGCATGTACTCGTGGCAAATTCGCACTCTCTTGGGGCGTAATAGAATGCTCTCTTGGCGTTCGATCCTCGTTCCTTCGAATGTGAGCATGTACTCGTGGCAAATTCGCACTCTTGGGGCGTAATAATAGAATGCTCTCTTGGGCTTCGATCCTTCGATCCTCGTTCCTTCGAATGTGAGCATGTACTCGTGGCAAATTCGCACTCTTGGGGCGTAATAGAATGCTCTCTTGGGCTTCGATCCTCGTTCCTTCGAATGTGAGCATGTACTCGTGGCAAATTCGCACTCTTGGGGCGTAATAGAATGCTCTCTTGGGCTTCGATCCTCGTTCCTTCGAATGTGAGCATGTACTCGTGGCAAATTCGCACTCTTGGGGCGTAATAGAATGCTCTCTTGGGCTTCGATCCTCGTTCCTTCGAATGTGAGCATGTACTCGTGGCAAATTCGCACTCTTGGGGCGTAATAGAATGCTCTCTTGGGGCTTCGATCCTCGTTCCTTCGAATGTTAGCATGTACTCGTGGCAAATTCGCACTCTTGGGTCGTAATAGAATGCCCTCTTGGGCTTCGATCCTCGTTCCTTCGAATGTGAGCATGTACTCGTGGCAAATTCGCACTCTTGGGGCGTAATAGAATGCTCTCTTGGGCTTCGATCCTCGTTCCTTCGAATGTGAGCATGTACTCGTGGCAAATTCGCACTCTTGGGGCGTAATAGAATGCTCTCTTGGGCTTCGATCCTCGTTCCTTCGAATGTGAGCATGTACTCGTGGCAAATTCGCACTCTTGGGGCGTAATAGAATGCTCTTTGGGCTTCGATCCTCTTCGTTCCTTCGAATGTGAGCATGTACTCGTGGCAAATTCGCACTCTTGGGGTAGAATGCTCTCTTGGGCTTCGATCCTCGTTCCTTCGAATGTGAGCATGTACTCGTGGCAAATTCGCACTCTTGGGGCGTAATAGAATACTCTCTTGGGCTTCGATCCTCGTTCCTTCGTTCCTTCGAATGTGAGCATGTACTCGTGGCAAATTCGCACTCTTGGGGCGCAATAGAAT
>JABWPP010000008.1:0-43810 GCA_016920855.1 Puya raimondii
CGCATGGTTGTTTAGGATGTCCCTGCTGCAAGTCTGGGGCCTATGGTTCATTGCCCTGCCGATTTATTGGAGTATTGAGAGCAATTGCAAGATTTTGATGTAATCCTAGGCATGGATTGGTCTAATGCTCCATATTTTGCTACTATCGATTGTGGATCTAAGACGGTGACCTTTTGTGAGCCTGGACAGGAGAAGTTCATTTATGAGGGTTGTAAGAGTTCACTGTTCGCAGTGACGATTTCTTCTGCTAAGGCCAGACAGATGTTGAGTAGTGGTTGTATGGCCTATTTTGCAACGGTGACTGAGGCGCCCACTGTTGTACCAGGACTCGAGGATATTTCGATTGTCCGTGAGTTTCCGGATGTTTTTCCTTCTGAGTTATACCTCGATGCCTCCTGATAGGGAGATTGAATTCGTGATTGATGTGGTACCAGGAACCGCGCCAATCTCGAAGACACCCTATAGAATGGCACCAGCAGAATTTGAGAGAGTTGAAGGCGCAACTGCAGGATCTTATGGATAAAGGATTTATCAGACCTAGTGTGTCGCCCTGGGGAGCGCCTGTGTTGTTTGTAAAGAAGAAAGATGGTTCACTTAGGTTGTGTGTGGATTATAGAGAATTGAATAAAGTAACCATCCAAGAATAGATACCCTCTCCCACGTATCGATGATCTGTTCGATCAATTGCAGGGAGCGTGTGTGTCTTTTCTAAGATTGATCTTCAGTCCGGTTACCACCAGTTGAAGGTGAAGGCGCGAGGATATTTCTAAGACAGCTTTTAGAACTCGGTATGGGCATTATGAGTTTACAGTCATGCCGTTTGGATTGACTAATGCCCCAGCCTGCATTTATGGATATGATGAACCGAGTCTTTAAATCCTTCTTGGATAAGTTTGTAGTAGTCTTTATCGATGATATTTTGATTTACTCACTCCCCGTAGTGATGAAGAGCATGAGGAGCATTTGAGATTAGTGCTACAACTCTTGCGAGAAAAGAAGTTGTATGCAGTAGCTGTTGATCCTAAGAAAGTTGAGGCGATTCGTGATTGGCCTAGACCGACGACTATATCTGAGGTTCGGAGTTTTCTTGGTCTAGCCGGGTATTATCGACGATTCGTGGAGAGCTTTGCGAAACTCTCTACGCCACTTACTCGGTTAACCAGGAAAGGGGTTAAGTATGTTTGGAGTGAGGAGTGCCAAGAATGCTTTGATGAGCTTAAGCAGAGATTGATGACAGCCCCTATTCTTGCACTACCTGTGATGGGTGAAGGATTTATTATTTATAGTGATGCTTCGCATAGTGGCTTTAGGATGCGTGCTGATGCAGCATGGTAGAGTGATTGCATATGCTTCAAGACAATTAAAGGAGTATGAGAAGAACTACCCCACTCATGATCTGGAGTTGGCGGCGGTAGTCTTTGCTCTGAAGCTATGGCGTCACTATCTTTATGGTGAGCATTGTGAAGTGTATACTGATCACAAGAGTCTTAAGTATCTGTTCACGCAGAAGGAGTTGAATCTACGGCAACGGAGATGGTTAGAATTATTGAAGGATTATGACATCTCTATATTATACCATCCCGGTAAGGCGAACGTTGTTGCCGATGCTTTGAGTAGGAAGGCTGTGGCAACCTTGAGTATGTGTATCACTCAACAGCCTGTCCTAGTGGAGGAGATGCGGAGGTTATCTCTTGAGGTAGTTACTTCTGGGATGACGGTGAGGTTGATGACCCTAGTCATTCAGCCCACTCTGTTGGATAGGATTCGAGGGAAACAGAGTGAAGATCCTTATTTGTTGAAGGTTCGTGATCAACTGAAGAGTGGTGATCTTGAAGGTTTTTCTTGTGACGATTCTGGAGTTCTCCGTTTTAGAGGACGTCTGTGTGTACCAGTGGATCAGGAGATTCGAGAGGAGATATTGAAGGAAGCACATCATTCTCCCTACTCTGTACATCCTGGGGGAACTAAGATGTACCAGGATCTGAAGACTCACTTCTGGTGGAATGGTATGAAGCGGGATATTGGTAGAGCTGTAGCTCAATGTTTGACATGTCAGCAAGTTAAGGCTGAACATCGAGTACCAGCTGGTAAGCTACAGAGTCTTCCAATACCTGAGTGGAAGTGGGATCATATTACCATGGACTTCGTTGTGGGTTTGCCGAGGACCTCGAGCGGCTGTGATACCATTTGGGTGATTGTTGATAGGCTGACAAAGTCTGCTCATTTTCTACCGATGCAGATTACTTGGTCACGTGAGCGACTTGCGCAGCTTTATCTAGATGAGATATTGAGATTGCATGGAGTGCCAATCTCAATAGTATCTGATAGAGACTCGAGATTTGTTTCCCATTTCTGGAGGAGTTTACAGACAGCAGCGCACTATACAGACACTCGAGGATATGCTGAGAGCTTGTGTCTTGGATTTTGGTGGAGGATGGGATCGACATTTGAGATTGGTAGAGTTTTGCGTACAACAATAGCTATCAAGCGAGCATTAAGATGGCGCTCCATTTGACAGCGCATTGTATGGGCGCAAATGTCGATCACCTCTGTTTTGGGATGATTGTTGGCGAAAGGAAGACGTTGGGTCCAGATCTTTTACTCGAAGCCGAAGATAAAGTGAAAGTGATACGGCAGCATATTAAGACGGCTCAGAGCAGGCAGAAGAGTTATGCATGATACTCGGGAGGCGAGATCTGGAGTTTCATGTTGGTGATCATGTTTTCTTAAAGGTCTCACCATCGAAGGGCATACGGAGATTTGGGATTCGCGGAAAGCTTAGTCCGGCGATTTATTGGTCCTTTTGAGGTTTTGGAGTAGAGTAGGACCCGTGGCTTATCGGATAGCCCTTCCCCCTCGACTTGCAGGAGTGCACGATGTCTTTTGACACGTGTGGAGTGGTAGGTGAGTTCCGCCGGACCAGGATAGGGTGCACCGGACCGCGGGCGGAGAGTCTGAAGTTCTGGACTTGTGCAGGCTGAAGAACCGGGCGGCCACTTCTTGGGTTTCGGGCGTCCAAATGTGGGTTTTCCTGCTGAGGAACAGGTTAGCAGCAGGTTGTTCTTGAGGTCCATTTTACCCTAACCTTTGATCTATAAATGTTGTGGACGACCCCCTTGAGGTTCTTTTCTCCCCTCTTCATGGTGAAACTTGGATTTTGTAAGGAAAGCCCTCCAATTCCTCCCAAATTCCACCTTTCTCCATTGAATACCTTGGATTTCTACAGAACTACAACATCGACTTGTGGTGTTCTCGCTCGTGTGCAGTGTGCGAGTGTCCAAATCCCACAAAACTTGATTTGTTGGATAGAGGACTCGTAGAGGAAGACGTGGAATCTTTTCAATCGCAATTTGGACAGGTATGTATGCTACATTTGCTATTTTACTGGACCCCTTGTGTTCTTGAGCTGAAACTTGGGTTTTCCTTTGATCTCAAATCTCTTGGGAGCTGGAATTTCGAAGTGAAGATTGGTCCTTCCTCATTCCTTGCTGGTTTGGAGGTTCCTTCCACCTGAATTGAGGATTTAAAGGTGAGTTATAGCTCAGATTTTGAGCAATTAGCTTAAGTGCTGAATTTTTGGACATTTGTTGGATTTCTTGGATTTTTTAATCCAGATTTTTGTGAGGAACCTTGGAGAGGATTTGGGTTGTTCCATCACTGTATTTGAGAGGTTTGTGACCCTTTTCCATAGGCTAGATTCGTTGGAATTCCAGAATTCATGCTAGATGTGTAATTTGCTTAGTTGCTGGAATTTCTGGATGCATGTGCAGGAGGGTCCAGATGTGGTTCAGAATCAGTGTTTAGGCATTTTGGACGTCGAGTCGAGCTCCGTTTTGGCTGAAATTTGGAGGGTTTGTTCTTGAACCCCTGCTGGTGAGTTGGACAAAGTTTCACTGCATTTGGACTTAAGATTTGGATTTTATCACATGTTGAATCCATGTTGGTCGTGCTGCCAGGCTGCAGTTCTGGGCTGATGTTCTGGTTGCCCAGAACTTGAGCAGGTGAGTCCGAATCTTGAGTTGGCAGATTTGATCCCGATTTCAGCCGATGTTGTGTTTGGAGGCCTTCCACTCGACTCCTAGCCTTTGTGGGATAGCTTTCGAGGTGGGTTAATGTTACCGAAATCGCCGGATTTTCTCCTATGTTGTAGAGAGTGCAGCATGTTGTTTTATTATCTGTTCGATCATGTTAGTAGCTCGAATTCATGAATTTGCATGTGTTTATATGAAATCTGAATTTAGAGCATAAATTGATAATTTATAGACTTGACTTTACATGCTGAACTGGGAATTGACTTAGGAGAAAACTCGCGAACATACAATCGTCACTTTTCGAACTACTATCAGATTTAGCTCTAGGAGCCGTTTCTGTTCTTGTATCACCGCTGTTAGTGCGAGGTGGATACTTAGTTTGTTGTAGGACGAGTTTACGCTCGTGCTGGGATGCCGAGCTTGTATTTACAGCAGGGTTAGGCTGTTTTGTATTACCGGGTGCCGTCGGGGTTAACGGTGGACCCAGACTCTTGTTTTAGCTTCTGTTTGTGCTGAGGGCACGTGAGCTTGGGGTCTTTGACCCATTTGACCCCTTTCCTTTTGATTATAGCCTGCCGGAGCCTGATTGTGCTCGACAGAGATACGCGTACTAACTCGGTTGGGTAGCTCCCCCGAGTGCCGCTCCGGAGTGAGGCCTCTCTTGCGTTGATGTCGCTGCAGATTAGTTGGATCTGATGCTTGGACCGGCTACCCTTTTTGGTTGTGTGCGGTGTGGCTAGGCAGTTAGCTGGACGAGCCCTTTTGGGCGGTTCCGTTAGATTTGGGTCAGGGGTGACTATTCACTTTGGTGATGCATACTTGAGTATTTGACTTGGATAGTGGTAGAGTAGTGGCATTACAGCTGTAGAGTTTATTCCAGCTTACTTTGTTGTTCTTTACCTACCAGCTATACTGTTAGTCTCGTAGACTTAGTGGGTGGACCGTTGAGGTCGGTAGTGGTACCCACTGAGGACTACTTCTTTTGATAGTAGTTCTCACACCCATTGTTGCCACTTTTTCTTGCAGAGCCTTCGTCTGTTGCGGCTGCTGCTCTTGTCCCTGCGGATCGAGGTAAGGGAGTCGCGAGCTAGATCCCTACCATTCCCTGTTGTCCCTAGAGGAGGACCCTACTGGAGATAGTTTCTTTTGAGTTGTTGTACATAAAGTGTGGACTTGTCCTGTCACAGTTTTGGAGGAAATGTTGTATCTTGGATCCTATATGTACAGGTGGCTTTTGTTCTATTAGTATGTTCTTTTTCGCTCTATATCTCTTGTAGTTGCTTGTATGCTTTGTTTACATGTTAGCTATCGCTTCGTATACATAGACAATTCTATGTATACGGCGGATCTGTTGGCGAGCCCGGGGAAACGAGTAATCCGGGGCGTGACAGATTAAGTTGGTATCAGAGCTTAGGAATAGGTCGTTGGGACTTAGTAAACCCTAGGCTTTGGCAGACCCTAGGAATGCAAGACGTGAGAGACGTGACTTGCTGCGAAAGTCATCGATTTGACTGTTGAACTCATCCTTAAGTGGAGGGAGTGATCGAAGGCGTGTGTCCTTTCCTGTCACGAACTTGCGTTGGCTGCAGATGACGTCAAGCAGCGAGGGAAAAGAGGCGACCTTCTAGACTTTCGCTTGATTGGGTCTTGAGTTGTTGTGTTTTGTGACTGATCTGTGTGTTGCGCAGGTGAGCATAACGCCTCCCCGACACCGAGGTCGACCCCCGACGCGGGCTACCCCCGTGCCATCGGAGGTGCTTGAGCAGGCGAGACCTAGTGCACCCCCTGATTTGAGTGAGCTGTTGGCTGCGCTAGCTGAGTCAGCTAGACAGTAGGGTGCACTATTGCGGAGGATGTGTGATACCTTTACTCTTCCGTCGAGTGCAGCACCCAGAGCGACGGAGTCGCAGGAGCCACCTCCTTTGGCTCCTGTGGATGTTCCAGCTGCAGCCGTATCCCCAGCAGCGGCAGTCCCGGCCGCACCGGTTGGCGATACTTCTCGGTCAGGTGGACAGATGTCGGAGGCCGAGCAGGAGCGGATGACTGAGAGACTGGCTCGTTTTTGCCGGTTTGATCCACCTCGATTTGATGGTAGCCACACCGAGCCATGGGTGGTGGAGGACTGGGTAGGCGAGATGGAGAAGTTATTCGAGGACCTCTTCATACCAGAGCGGGAGCAGGTTCACTTGGCGGTTCACTGCTTGACGAGTAATGCACGCATCTGGTGGACGAGGACGAGATCGAGCAGGTCGCTGGATGCGCTGCGGTTGAGTTGGGCCGAGTTCTGCGGGATGCTGTATGGGTCCTACTTCCCTAACAGCGTGAAGCAGAAACTCGAGGAGGATCTGAAGAATTTACTCCAGGGTGATCGCACAGTACATGAGTATACCTGAGAGTTCACCAGACTCCTGAACTGTGTTCCTTTTGCAGCGCGAGATGAGGCTCACAAGGTTTACTTGTTCGAGCGAAGATTGAGACAGGAGATCTTTGTTCTAGTGCAGGCGCAGAGGTTGAAGACCCTGGATGCGTCGATCGAGCATTTGCATCCTTGCATGGGCTAGTATTAGGGCCGTTACCTTGTGCACGAGAGGTGCAGACTCCCGAGCACGTTTTGCTTGTGGAGGAGTGTTGTCGAGCTTGCCCAGTGTAGCTTGGACCTTGGGTGATGCCCGCAGACCTGTTGGTCTTGGAGAGATTACAGGATTTTGATGTGGTGCTCGGCATGGATTGGTTGGCGCGCTACTTCGCGACGATCGACTGTGGCGAGAGGACCGTGACGTTTCGCGAGCCAGGCCAGGAGGAGTACGTGTATAGAGGCTGCAGGAGCACTTTATTCGCGACGTGGATTTCGTCGGTGCGAGCGAGACAGATGATGAGTCGAGGATGTACTGCATTTCTGGCGACTGTTGTAGAGGTACCTACGGTGGCACCGGAGCTCGAGGACATCTCTGTAGTCCGCGAGTTCCCGGACGTGTTTCCCCCGGAGTTGACTGCAATGCCACCAGACAGGGAGGTCGAGTTTTTGATTGACGTAGTCCCAGGAACTGCGCCAATCTCAAAGACACCCTACCGAATGGCACCGGCTGAGTTGAGAGAGCTTAAGGCGCAGCTTCAAGATCTGATGGATAAGGAGTTTGTGAGACCCAGTGTATCGCCTTGGGGAGCGCCGGTGTTATTCGTGAAGAAGAAGGATGGTTCACTTAGACTTTGTGTGGATTATCGAGAGTTGAATAAAGTGACCATCAAGAACAGGTATCCTTTGTCGCGCATTGATGATCTGTTTGATCAGCTGCAAGGATCCTGTGTCTTCTCGAAGATTGATTTGAAGTCCGGTTACCATCAATTGAAGGTGAAGGCCGAGGATATTTCCAAGACGGCTTTTAGGACCCGGTACGGGCATTATGAGTTTACGGTAATGCCGTTTGGTTTGACTAATGCCCCTGCCGCATTTATGGATTTGATGAATCGAGTATTTAAGCCGTTTTTGGACCGGTTTGTGGTGGTGTTTATTGATGATATCCTGATATACTCTTGGAGTGATGCTGAGCATGAGGAGCACTTGAGGATAGTGCTGCAACTTCTGAAGGAGAAGAAGTTGTATGCCAAGTTGAAGAAGTGCGAGTTCTGGTTTCGAGAGGTAGCTTTCTTGGGCCATGTGATTTCAGCCACTGGAGTGGCGATGGACCCGCAGAAGATTGAGACTGTGCGGGATTGGCCCAGACCGACGACGGTTACCGAGGTGAGGAGTTTTCTCGGGTTGGCTGGCTATTATCGTCGATTTGTGGAAGGCTTTGCGAAGCTCTCCACACCCCTCACTAGTCTGACGAGGAAGGGGATTAGATTTGTTTGGAGTGCTAAGTGCCAGCGTAGCTTTGAGGAGCTGAAGGAGAGACTGATGTCTGCTCCCATCCTTACCCTTCCAGTTATGGGGAAAGGATTCGTGATTTATAGTGATGCATCACACAGTGGCTTGGGATGTGTGTTAATGCAGCATGGTAGGGTAATTGCCTATGCCTCCCGACAATTGAAGGATTATGAGAAGAATTACCCTATGCATGATTTGGAGCTGGCAGCTGTAGTGTTTGCACTGAAGCTGTGGCGGCACTACTTGTATGGTGAGCACTGTGAGATTTTCACGGATCATAAAAGTCTCAAGTATCTGTTCACACAGAAGGAATTGAACCTGAGGCAACGCCGGTGGTTAGAGTTGTTGAAGGATTATGATATTACCATCCAGTATCACCCCGGCAAGGCGAATGTAGTGGCAGATGCGTTGAGCAGGAGATCAGTGCAGAGCCTTAGTATGATGATCACTCATCAGGGGCCGTTACTTGAGGAGTTGAGGCGGCTTGAGCTTGAGGTGATTTCCCCTGGGGTTACTGCAAAACTTATGTCTTTGGTTTTGCAACCCACTCTGTTGGATAGGATCCGAGAGAAACAGAGTGCGGACCCCTATTTGATGAGGATTCGAGATCAGATTGCCAGCGGGCAAACAGGGGATTTTAGTGTTGACAGTGCGGGAGTACTGCGGTACAGGGACCGACTGTGTGTGCCTATGGATTCTGAGATCCGAGAGGAGATTTTGAGAGAGGCTCATTACTCACCCTATACGGTTCACCCCGGTGGAACCAAGATGTATAAGGACTTGAAGGCACACTACTGGTGGAATGGAATGAAGCGGCATATTGGGAGATTTGTGGCTCGGTGTTTGACTTGTCAACAGGTAAAGGCGGAGCACCGAGTACCTGCTGGCAAGCTTCAGAGTCTCCCAATACCCGAGTGGAAGTGGGACCAGATCGCCATGGACTTTGTCGTGGGATTACCGAGGACGCAGGCTGGTTTCGACGCTATTTGGGTGATAGTGGACAGACTGACCAAGTCTGCCCGCTTCTTACCAGTGTAGCCTACTTGGTCCAGGGACAGACTCGATCAGTTATATTTGGACGAGATAGTGAGGTTGCATGGAGTGCCTACCTCGATTGTGTCGGATCGAGACACACGGTTCGTCTCACAGTTTTGGAGGAGTCTACAGATAGCACTGGGTACTCAGCTTCGGTTTAAAACAGCTTTTCATCCTCAGACCGATGGTCAGTCTGAGCGGACCATTCAGACTTTGGAGGACATGTTGAGGGCATGTGTCCTAGACTTTGGTGGAGGGTGGCATCGACACTTAGGACTGGTTGAGTTTGCGTACAACAATAGCTATCAAGCGAGCATCCAGATGGCTCCGTTTGAGGCATTGTATGGACGCAAGTGTCGTTCGCCCTTGCATTGGAGCGATGTGGGTGAGAGGAAGACTTTGGGTCCTGATATCCTATTGGAAGCAGAAGAGAAGGTCAAGATGGTTCGACGACATCTTGAGACCGCCCATAGTCGACAGAGGAGCTATGCAGATACTAGGAGACGAGACTTGGAGTTCCAGATTGGAGATCATGTGTTTCTGAAAGTCTCGCCGTCCAGAGGAATTCGCCGTTTTGGAGTTCGTGGAAAACTCAGTCCACGGTTTGTTGGCCCGTTCGAGGTGTTAGAGCGAGTGGGGCCGGTAGCGTACAGGATTGCCCTTCCACCGCGACTTTCCGGAGTCCACGACGTGTTTCACGTCTCGGCCCTGAGGAGATATGTGTTCGATCCCTCCCACGTGATTGACTTCACCCCACTTGAGTTGGCTGAGGACCTGCGGTACGAGGAGCGACCGGTGCGGATTCTTGCTCGCGAGACGAAAGAATTGCGCAACCGAGTCATACCGTACGTGAAAGTGCAGTGGAGAAATCACGAGGAGCGTGAGGCGACTTGGGAGCCGGAGACAGTGATGCGGGAATCCTATCCCTACCTTTTCGAGTTGCCATCTTGAGGTATGAGTTTAAGTTTCGAGGACGAAACTTTCCGTAGGGGGGAAGGATGTAGTACCCCTGGGGCCTAACTGACGGAATGACTGCAGTATCCTAGACTGTTCGACACTTTTGGAGAAGATCGAGACAAGTCGGAGTCGTTTCGGCGCCAAATAGACGCAAAAAAGGACTCGGAGCACCGAAGTAAGCCAAAACTGAAGTTTTGGGCGTTTGGACTTTAGGGCGCCCGGAAGTTGTGTTTTGGGCGCCCAGATGTTGAGTGCTCGTTTTCTGAAACTGCTAAGTCATTTCGGATCCAGGATCGGGCGCCCGGAAGGTGAGTCCGGAAAATCTACCTCGTGAGTATCGATCCGTTTGACACGTGTGGAGTGGTAGGTGAGTTCCGCCGGACCAGGATAGGGTGCACCGGACCGCGGGCGGAGAGTCCGAAATTCTGGACTTGTGCAGGCTGAAGAACCGGGCGCCCACTTCTTGGGTTTCGGGCGCCCGAATGTGGATTTTCCTGCTGAGGAACAGGTTAGCAGCAGGTTGTTCTTGAGGTCCATTTTACCCTAACCTTTGATCTATAAATGTTGTGGACGACCCCCCTGAGGTTCTTTTCTCCCCTCTTCATGGTGAAACTTGGATTTTACAAGGAAAGCCCTCCAATTCCTCCCAAATTCCACATTTCTCCATTGAAGACCATGGATTTCTACAGAACTGTAACGTCGACCTGTGGTGTTCTTACTTGTGTGCAGTGTGGGAGTGTCCAAATCCCATGAAACTTGGTATGTTGGATAGCGGACTCGTAGAGGAAGACGCGAAATCTTTCCAATCGCCATTTCGACAGGTATGTATGCTACAGTTGCTGTTTTACTGGACCCCTTGTGTTCTTGAGCTGAAACTTGGGTTTTCCTTTGATCTTTTGGATCCAAATCTCATGGGAGCTGGAATTTCGAAGTGAAGATTGGTCCTTCCTCATTCCTTGCTGGTTTGGAGGTTCCTTCCACCTGAATTGAGGATTTAAAGGTGAGTTATAGCTCAGATTTTGAGCAATTAGCTTAAGTGCTGAATTTTTGGACATTTGTTGGATTTCTTGGATTTTTTAATCCAGATTTTTGTGAGGAACCTTGGAGAAGATTTGGGTTGTTCCATCACTGTTTTTGAGAGGTTTGTGACCCTTTTCCATGGGCTAGATTCGTTGAAATTCCAGAATTCATGCTAGATGTGTAATTTGCTTAGTTGCTGGAATTTCTGGATGCATGTGCAGGAGGGTCCAGATGTGGTTCCGAATCAGTGTTTAGGCATTTTGGACATCGAGTCGAGCTCCGTTTAGGCTGAAATTTGGAGGGTTTGTTCTTGAACCCCTGCTGGTGAGTTGGGCAAAGTTTCACTGCATTTGGACTTAAGATTTGGATTTTATCGCATGTTGAATCCATATTGGTCGTGCTGCCAGGCTGCAGTTCTGGGCTGATGTTCTGGGCGCAAATGGAAACGAATCTTGAGTTGGCAGATTTGATCCCGATTTCAGCCGGTGTTGTTTGGAGGCCTTCCACTCGACTCCTAGCCTTTGTGGGATAGCTTTCGAGGTGGGTTAATGTTACCGAAATCGCCGGATTTCCTCCTAAGTTGTAGAGAGTGCAGCATGTTGTTTTATTATCTGTTCGATCATGTTAGTAGCTCGAATTCATGAATTTGCATGTGTTTATATGAAATCTGAATTTGGAGCATAAATTGATAATTTATAGACTTGACTTTACATGCTGAACTGGGAATTGACTTAGGAGAAAACTCGCGAACAAACAATCGTCACTTTTCGAACTACTATCAGATTTAGCTCTAGGAGTCATTTCTGTTCTTGTATCACCGCTGTTAGTGCGAGGTGGATACTTAGTTTGTTGTAGGACGAGTTTACGCTCGTGCTGGGATGCCGAGCTTGTATTTACAGCAGGGTTAGGCTGTTTTGTATTACCGGGTGCCGTCGGGGTTAACGGTGGACCCAGACTCTTGTTTTAGCTTCTGTTTGTGCTGAGGGCACGTGAGCTTGGAGTCTTTGACCCATTTGACCCATTTTCTTTTGATTATAGCCTGCCGAAGCCTGATTGTGCTCGACAGAGATACGCGTACTAACTCGGTTGGGTAGCTCCCCCGAGTGCCTCTCCGGAGTGAGGCCTCTCTTGCGTTGATGTCGCTGCAGATTAGTTGGATCTGATTCTTGGACCGGCTACCCTTTTTGGTAGTGTGCGGTGTGGCTAGGCAGTTGGCTGGACGAGCCCTTTTGGGCGGTTCCGTTAGATTTGGGTCAGGGGTGACTATTCACTTTGGTGATGAATACTTGAGTATTTGACTTGGATAGTGGTAGAGTAGTGGCATTACAGCTGTAGAGTTTATTCCAGCTTACTTTGTTGTTCTTTACCTACCAACTATACTGTTAGTCTCGTAGACTTAGTGGGTGGACCGTTGAGGTCGGTAGTGGTACCCACTGAGGACTTCTTCTTTTGATAGTAGTTCTCACACCCATTGTTGCCACTTTTTCTTGCAGAGCCTTCGTCTGTTGCGGCTGCTGCTCTTGTCCCTGCGAATCGAGGTAAGGGAGTCGCGAGCTAGATCCCTACCATTCCCTGTTGTCCCTAGAGGAGGACCCTACTGGAGATAGTTTCTTTTGAGTTGTGCCATGTACATATAGTGTGGACTTGTTCCTGTCACAGTTTTGGAGGAACTGTTGTATCTTGGATCCTATATGTACAGATGGCTTTTGTTCTATTAGAATGTTCTTTTCCGCTCTATATCTCTTATAAATGGATCTATTTTTCATTCACGCCCCAACGGTTATTATCATATTCTATGTCCAAAGCCATATCCAATGCATTCTACAATGCCATAACCATGCATTCTACAAATGCCATAATCTTGCATTATCCTAATGCCATATATCATGCATTCTACAATGCCATAACCATGCATTCTACAAATGCCATAATCTTGCATTATCCTAATGCCATATATCATGCATTCTACAATGCCATAACTGTCACGCCCCGCCGTGCCTTAACACCAACTAGGTGAGAGGACAACCCGCACGGGCGCGTGCGCTAGACCCGCCGAACGGACAGAGTCTCCCCTATCCGCCCAAGGCGTCACAACACAAGCATTTCCACGATGTTCCAACTAGGAACGGAGTATAAGAGTTGCACAAGGAAAGCATCATATAAAGAAGTTCTACTTCTATTACAACACATTTTCACATTTATACATGCCCAATTTTTTTTTTCTTTTCTTTCATTCCTATTCCATAAATCAAGTTCCAAAACTATGGAATTTACAAGTTGTATACATTTAATAAAAACCCCTATGCTAT
Organism: Puya raimondii; assembly: GCA_016920855.1. NCBI lineage: Eukaryota > Viridiplantae > Streptophyta > Magnoliopsida > Poales > Bromeliaceae > Puya > Puya raimondii. The sequence goes on from JABWPP010000008.1 coordinate 13,218, forward strand.
CATTGTCCAAAACTCGGGGTACAACTACACATAACACCAAAATGGAAGGGCCGCTATCTACAGAGCCAAACCCTTGCCTCGCTCCGCCGCCTCACATGTGGAAGGACCTGAAAAACGTGGGGTGAGAACTATAAACATAGTTCCCAGTGGGTAAGGCCACCCAAGAGAGAAGCTCGACCCACCAGGTCCAAAGAAACACCATAACCATAAGTTAGATTTCAATTAACTATGCATACAAATATTTACATGCTTGTAAATAAACATAAAGGATGCAACCAAATAAAATGACAACTTTCATTTTCTCCTAGGTTCATCCTATATCTCACATTGTCCAAGTTCAACTACTTGTCATTTCTTTATGGTGTCGGAATCGCCGCATCACCAATTTGGTTCTCAACCAAAGCGGAGTCGCCGCAAGTATTGGGCACCGGGCAATTGAATCGCCATCCCCATCATGGTCCCAATCTCCAAGGAGTGAAATCGTCATCTCCTTATTCGGGTAGCGGAATCGGCGCATACCCGGGATAGCGAAATCGTCGCATACCCCAACATGTCCACTTTACGCAATATAGTGTTGGGCACCGGGTAAAGGAATCGCCATCCCCATCATGGTCCCAACCTCCAAGGAGTGAAATCGTCATCTCCTTATTCGGGTAGCGGAATCGCCGCATACCCGGGATAGCGAAATCGTCGCATACCCCAATCCGTCTCCGCCATCACGTGGCTCGGGTAGCGAAATCGTCGCATACCCGGGGTAGCGAAATCGTCGCATACCCCAATGTTCACATTTCACACTTGCCAACCTAAGTTCAATGGCCTTAGGTTAAAGTTACCAAGTCTCACGTATGTTCAATGACACTAGGTTTACTTTACATTCTCAACCTAGGTTCCATGACACTAGGTTCCAATCTCATGTTCCAACCTATGTTCAATGATACTAGGTTCCAATCTCATGTTCCAACATATGTTCAATGACACTAGGTTCCAATCTCATACATGCAATCACATAACAAGTATAAATAATAATGATATACTTGACTTCACTAACATGTAAGTGAGCCCATGGATCAATTCATCATGATTCTCATTTTGCCAACATTCAAATTCTAGGGTTACTTACTTTCACACCATTTTATTTTCAAATAGTTATTTACCCTAGACATGGAAGTGACCTAATCACTTAGGTAAACACAAACCCACCTCAAGAGCTTCCAAGTCTTGAATTCCTTGAGCTCCTAGGTCACTAAGCCTTGAGTTCTTGCTTCAATCCAAGTTTCTACAAGAAAATGGTTCGTTACTCATTACGAACCCATAAATCAACTCGATACTCGAAATCAATTGTTCTAACATGATTTTCTATGCCTCAATTGCATTTCTCGAAGGTCCAAATATTTTTCGAACCTTCCATGGCAAAAGCCCTTATTTCACATAGGTTTCACATGCATGCATGTAGAACCCCGAAATTTCTTGGCCAATCTCCACGTTTTGTGGATTAGATTGCCTAGGGTCTCCAAAAATATCAAAATACTAGATAAATTTCAAGGTTTGAACCCAAATCATGAGGAACTCACCTTAGCCACGAGTTCCCCAAGCTTCTTCTTGCACCAAGAAGCTTCTTCTCCACTTTGGAAACCTTTTCCATGCTCAATCCACCCTTTTCTCCAAGCTTTGGAGAGATCTCTAGAGAGAGAAAGTGAGAGAGGTGGAGAGGAGAAGTGGAGGAGGAAGAAGACTGAGAAGGGAAGGGTGTCCCTGCCTTTCTAACACCCCCTCGAGTGTGAAAAGACCTATTTGCCCCCCTCACACATCAACACTTACAGTCAGCCAAAGCTGGCAACACGCAGCTCTGCATTCCGGTATGCGCACTGGCATACCGGAATACGGGCGTGTATTCCGGTATCAACAGGCAATTCCGCAAAGCCCGAGAGCTGGATTTCCAGATTTCCCACTGCATTCCGGTATCAACAATCCATACCGGAACTAATTACATCCATTCCGGAATCAACACATCCATATCGGAATCAAGCGAGTTTATTCCGGTTTCAACACTTGATTCCGCAGAACCCGAGAGCTGGATTTTCAGCTCAACCACGCCATTCCGGTATCAACACTTCCATACCGGAATGCGCCGCAGAATTCTGCTGTTTGGCATACTTGACTTTTCGAAGTCCGTTTTCGCGCCTCACTTGCGCCGAAAACACTTGTATAAGTCCCAAACTTGGCCGAAGCCACTCACACAGCCTCTCATGCCACTTTCCACTAGAACTCCATAATTTGTAGAAGTTCGGTACAACACACTGAAGTTCAGTGTTCTACATTCCTCCCCCTTAAAGAGAGTTTTGGCCGCGAAACTAAAATCGTACCTCAGCTGGAATCAGCGAAGAGGTAGGGAAATCGCTCCTTCATCGAGCATTCCAGTTCCCACGTAGCTTCGCGCTCGTCATGATTCGTCCATTGCATCTTTACGTAAGGAATTTCACGGTTCCTCAATTTCTTCACCTCGCGCTCCATGATACACAAGGGAAATTCCTCATAGGTCATATCCTCATGAAGCTCAATTGGTACAAACTCGAGGACATGCGCCGGATCATACACATACTTGCGGAGCGTCGATACATGAAACACATTGTGTATCCCCGCAAGTTTTGGCGGTAGGGAAAGCCGATACGCCAAAGATCCCACGCGCTCGAAAACCTCATAGGGCCCAATGTAGCGGGGACTCAACTTACCCCATACCCCAAATCGCTGTACCCCTCTCATGGGTGATACTTTCAAGAATACGCGGTCTCCTACCGCGAATTCTAAGTCCCGACGGCGCCTATCCGCATAGCTCTTTTGCCTTGATTGCGCCGTAGATAAGCGTTCACGTGCCAAGTGGACATTTTCTTCCGCTTCACGTAAAACATCCGGTCCTAAGACCCTTCTCTCGCCGACCTCACTACAATGAATAGGAGAACGGCATTTCCTTCCGTACAAGGCTTCAAATGGTGCCATACCAATGCTAGATTGATAGCTATTATTATAAGCGAATTCAGCCATCGGTAAATAAGTAGGCCATGCACCCTTGAAGTCCAACACACACGCTCGCAGCATATCCTCCAAAATTTGAATTGTCCTCTCCGATTGACCGTCAGTTTGAGGATGAAATACCGAACTAAAATCGAGCCGTGTACCCAAAGCTTCTTGCAAGCTTTTCCAAAAATGCGATGTGAAACGGGGATCTCGATCTAAAACTATCGAGGTCGGGACCCCGTGCAACCGCATAATCTCGTCCAGGTAGACTTGTGCTAGTTTGTCTCCCGACCAAGTGGTGTGGATTGGCAAAAAGTGTGCCGACTTTGTTAAACGATCCACCACCACCAAAATCGCGTCATGGCCACCTTGGGATCGAGGTAGACCCACAACAAAGTCCATTGCTATATTCTCCCACTTCAAACTGGAATGGGCAACCCTTGCAATTTTCCTGCTGAAAAGCGACGCTCGGCCTTCACCTGTTGACATACTAACATTGTGCCACGAAGCGTCCAACATCAAGCTTCATCCCCGGCCACCAATAATGCATTTTAAGGTCCTTATACATTTTGGTGCCGCCCGGATGAATCACATAGGGAGAAGTGTGAGCTTCTTTCAAAATCTTCCCACGAATCTCCTCGACATTAGGCACGCACAACCGATTTCGAAATCGGATGGTGCCCTTCGAATCCACGTGAAAGTCACCGGCGCGTCCGCACTCGATAGCACTCCGCACCTTTTGGAGTTCCGGATCTCCGAATTTCTTTTCTTTTATTTGCTCCAACAAGGTCGGCCAAACCTCGAGATTCATGAGTGTTGCGGGGACGCCCGGGGCCACGACTTCCAAGTCAAACCGGCCCATTTCCTTGATCAACGGCATTTGTCCCGTCATCTCTATTGTGTAGTTCTCCACGGATTTTCGACTGAGCGCATCGGCCACCACATTGGCTCTACCATACGTGGACCTCCAGCACTACGGCGAGATGGCACATTTCGGCACATCCCCAAGTTCCAGTTCACCCGAGAGCACAGTCCTCAAACCCCATGTGGCTTTTACTATTCCAATGTCTCATAAAGAGCACATCACTCTGCTTTCATCAGCCACGGGTCAACATCACGTCGTTTTCGCAATGAGTCCACACGAACACTCCATTCATGAATCCGATCTCATCTCATCGGTAATGCCAGACTCGGCAGTTGGTGACTGCACCAATTAGGTGAGCGGTATGACCGAGCCTTCGCTCCTTTGGTCACTACCTATAGTCCTCCTGTCTATAACCTAAGCTCTCTTACTATCAGAGCCATTGACTAAACCGCTTACTTCGGTTTATCACGGATGGTCCATAGACCGAAATTCTTACGTAGGCCTACAGCCTAAAATTCGTCTCATCATTGCGTAACGTCTCTCATTCGCATGTACAGATCCAAATCATCACTTAGCGGAGTCCTTACTTGGAACTTCGCACACACACTCCCGCCAGGAGCAACCAAGACCCTGAACCACTACAAGTCTCCGGGTTGGGTCATATCTACACCCTCGGTGTACTATCATTCACAATGTCTCATATATGGCATCCCACGTTCTCGGGTCATCGCTTGGACTACCGCCCCGACCATAAGTCTCTGCCCTACCCTCAGGTCTCGGGCTGCTGTCACACACAGCTGACTGCGCCTGTCCATACGGTCCTAGGCTCCACAGTCCACACATGGTCCGGGCACGGATCGTCCCTAAGCAACACCCGCCACCGTCGTCACACACGACTAACACACTCTACCGAGCGACACGTATCTCTTTCGGCTCCTAAGCACCTAGTGCGAGCCACCAGCCCTTCGAGCAGTCTTTGGCCTCCTTCACACTTAATAATGCTCAAGTGCTACTGCCAACAACCCTCTCGGCTGAACAAAATCCGGTACTTCACCCGTACCTATACTTGAGCGTCCTACGCTACTATGCTTTTCTATGCAAAACACAGGCACTAGGCAATCTTGCCTAAGTGCACAAGTACACTAGCACAATTCTCTCACCTCGGTTGGGGTACGACTAGACCCACTCGCCAGAGCTTGGCGACCGTCTTATTATTCCTACAACAGTGATTCCACTTTCACCATTCGGTCCGTCGGATCGACATCCAGAACTCTTGGACTACCACGATGTCCTCGAGTGCTATGACTCGGCTCTCGCAATTGGCTACACACATTACCTTGAGAGTCAGTTCACCATTTCCATTCTTGTCTCGAGCCCTCACCTTGGCTCATCACTAGCCACTCGCCGGCACCGTCTAATCACCTATCCGTGTTGGTAGGCGATACACTTTCATGACACGAGCATGCCTGGGTAGCTACACCTACCCATACGCTTGGTCCCCACTGTATTTACACCTGAATAGTAGCGAATGACCACATGATAAATACATGCCATGCTCCAATGTCAAATCATGCTCTACGTATGATTTCTTCGATTAAATCATACCCGCCACGACGTCGTCGGTAGTAGTAGGCTTCTCAACCTGGGTCGCTTACCTATGACCACTTAGCGCCCGCCGCGAACCCATCGGTTGTCTACATCGAGGGTATTTTTCTGCCCGCAGCACACACCGCCGCGCCTGGTGAGAACTACCACAAATAACACACCCCATGGGAGATTGAATAGAAGACATCTCCGGGGTTTGGGATTGCGATTGCAAATGTCTCGGGGGTCACCTAGAGCTTGATTGACCGCCCGAACTTCTCATCAAGCGCCCCTTCTGTCATAAGATTTGCGCTCCTCCCACGCGAATGCATTGCCTTGCTCCACCCACAAGGCCCGGTTCAATACCTCGGGAAAAGTTTGTAACTTGAGCGAGTGGACACCATAAGATTTCTGGCCGAAATCCTCGCTCGAAGCAATCGGCCGTGTCCTTGTCATCCCGAACCATGTAAGGGATACAATTTACAACGTGAGAGAATTCTCTCTCATATTTTCTCACAGTGCGGTCTCCTCACCGCAACTTCCTGACCCTTTCCTGAATCTCCCTCTTTTCGCTGTCGGGAAAATAAGCAGAGAACACCAATCTTCGAAATTCTTCCCACGTCACGGGAGGGAGGCTAGGAGACTGGTCCAGCTTAACCTCTTTCCACCACACCCTTGCCGACTTTTCTAAGCAATGTGCGGCAAAATAGACCTTGTTCCGCTCTAGAGCGCACAAGTCCTCAAATAGGGTTCCCATGGAATCGATCCACGTTTCCATGATCCGTGGATCCACAACTTCTTCGACCAACGCAGCCATCTGGTTGCGTATTCCCTGATTCATGCGCGCTTTGGGCAGCACAAGTACATTGGTTGGCACATCCGGCACAGACCTTATAGGAGCTCGCCCGTGCATTGCCATCACCTCTCGAAACACAACAACCTTGGTCAAATCCTCGACCTTCAAGGTCAATACAAGACGACACTCAAAAGTCGAACACAATTAGGCGAAAGCTACACAAGGGCGCCTATTCTCATCACTCGGTTTCATGTTGTCGCGCGCCAACATGAACACACTCGGTGGAGAATAAACCACGCCTTGAATCTACCTCTAACACCCTTTTAGAGGCATATCAAATACATGACCCAATCAATTACACTTTCGCCGCACATCACAAGTCCTCGTCTCTCATGAGCTTACACTCCTAGGGTCTTTTCCATCCTAGGATTTCTTAGGTCCACCTAGACCGTTTCTACGCTCTGAAACCACCTTAGTCTGTCACGCCCCGCTGTGCCTTAACACCAACTAGGTGAGAGAACAACCCGCACGGGCGCGTGCGCCAGACCCGCCGAATGGACAGAGTCTCCCTATCCGCCCAAGGCGTCACAACACAAGCATTTCCACGATGTTCCAACTAGGAACGGGAGTTGCACAAGGAAAGCATCATATAAAAAAGTTCTACTTCTATTACAACACATTTTCACATATATACATGCCCAATTTTTTTTTCTTTTCTTTCATTCCTATTCCATACATCAAGTTCCAAAACTATAAAATTTACAAGTTGTATACATTTAATAAAAACCCCTATACTATCATTGTCCAAAACTCGGGGTACAACTACACATAACACCAAAATGGAAGGGCCGCTATCTACAGAGCCAAACCCTTGCCTCGCTCCGCTGCATCACATGCGGAAGAACCTAAAAAATGTGGGGTGAGAACTATAAACATAGTTTCCAGTGGGTAAGGCCACCCAAGAGAGAAGCTCGACCCACCAGGTCCAAAGAAACACCATAAGCATAAGTTAGATTTTAATTAACTATGCATACAAATATTTGCATGCTTGTAAATAAACATAAAGGATGCAACCAAATAAAATGACAACTTTTATTTTCTCCTAGGTTCATCCTATATCTCATATTGTCCAAGTTCAACTACTTGTCATTTCTTTATGGTGTCGGAATCGCCGCATCACCAATTTGGTTCTCAACCAAAAGCGGAATCGCCGCAAGTATTGGGCACCGGGCAATGGAATCGCCATCCCCATCATGGTCCCAATCTCCAAGGAGTGAAATCGTCATCTCCTTATTCGGGTAGCGGAATCGCCGCATACCCGGGATAGCGAAATCGTCGCATACCCCAACATGTCCACTTTACGCAATATAGCGTTGGGCACCGGGTAATGGAATCGCCATCCCCATCATGGTCCCAACCTCCAAGGAGTGAAATTGTCATCTCCTTATTCGGGTAGCGGAATCGCCGCATACCCGGGATAGCGAAATCGTCGCATACCCCAATCCGTCTCCGCCATCACGTGGTTCGGGTAGCGAAATCGTCGCATACCCGGGGTAGCGAAATTGTCGCATACCCCAATGTTCACATTTCACACTTGCCAACCTAAAGTTCAATGGCCTTAGGTTCAAGTTACAAAGTCTCACCTATGTTCAATGACACTAGGTTTACTTTACATTCTCAACCTAGGTTCCATGACACTAGGTTCCAATCTCATGTTCCAACCTATGTTCAATGACACTAGGTTCCAATCTCATGTTCCAACCTATGTTCAATGACACTAGGTTCCAATCTCATGTTCCAACCTATGTTCAATGACACTAGGTTCCAATCTCATAATGCAATCACATAACAAGTATAAATAATAATGATATACTTGACTTCACTAACATGCAAGATGAGCCCATGGCTCAATTCATCATGATTCTCATTTTGCTAACATTCAAATTCTAGGGTTACTTACTTTCACACCATTTTATTTTCAAATAGTTATTTACCCTAGACATGGAAGTGACCTAATCACTTCGGTAAACACAAACCCACCTCAAGAGCTTCCAAGTATTGAATTCCTTGAGCTCCTAGGTCACTAAGCCTTGAGTTCTTGCTTCAACCCAAGTTTCTACAAGAAAATGGTTCGTTACTCATTACGAACCCATAAATCAACTCGATACTCGAAATCAATTGTTCTAACATGATTTCCTATGCCTCAATTGCAATTCCCGAAGGTCCAAATATTTTTAGAACCTTCCATGGCAAAAGCCCTTATTTCACATAGGTTTCACATGCATGCATGTAGAACCCCGAAATTTCTTGGCCAATCTCAACGTTTTGTGGATTAGATTGCCTAGGGTCTCCAAAAACCTCAAAATACTAGATAAATTCCAAGGTTTGAACCCAAATCATGAGGAACTCACCTTAGCCACGAGTTCCCCAAGCTTCTTCTTGCACCAAGAAGCTTCTTCTTCACTTTGGAAACATTTTCCAAGCTTAATCCACCCTTTTCTCCAAGCTTTGGAGAGATCTCTAGAGAGAGAAAGTGAGAGAGGTGGAGAGGAGAAGTGGAGGAGGAAGAAGACTGAGAATGGAAGGGTGTCCCTGCCTTTCTAACACCCCCTCGAGTGTGAAAAGACCTATTTGCCCCCCTCACACATCAACACTTACAGTCAGCCAAAGCTGGCAACACGCAGCTCTGCATTCCGGTATGCGCACTGGCATTCGGAATACGGGCGTGTATTCCAGTATCAACAGGCAATTCCGCAAAGCCCGAGAGCTGGATTTCCAGATTTCCCACTGCATTCCGGTATCAACAATCCATACCGGAACTAATTACATCCATTCCGGAATCAACACATCCATATCGGAATCAAGCGAGTTTATTCCGGTTTCAACACTTGATTCCGCAGAACCCGAGAGCTGGATTTTCAGCTCAACCACGCCATTCCGGTATCAACACTTCCATACCGGAATGCGCCGCAGAATTCTGCTGTTTGGCATACTTGACTTTTCGAAGTCCGTTTTCGCGCCTCACTTGCGCCGAAAACACTTGTATAAGTCCCAAACTTGGCCGAAGCCACTCACACAGCCTCTCATGCCACTTTCCACTAGAACTCCACAATTTGTAGAAGTTTGGTACAACACACTGAAGTTCAGTGTTCTACAATAACCATGCATTCTACAAATGCCATAATCTTGCATTATCCTAATGCCATATATCATGCATTCTACAATGCCAACTAAATCATCATTCATGATTTACATATGTCATACTACATGAACCTCCACTTTATGGAGTATAAGTCACCATGCAAATGTTCGATCTCTCATTTAACCAAGTAAACACATACTTTAGCCAATCACAATTGTCAAATACAAAGAGAACCCCTTTCCTCATGTCTTAAACATGGAATCGTTCAACGACCAAAAGGTCGAGCTCAGTGTCAACAATGCCCGTCATAGTTGCTCACCTAGATGAGGTGCAACATACTTGTTTTGCATTTTGTCATATCCTTTCATTTCTCTATAGCAAGCATACTTTAGTATGCGTAAGTAAATTCACTAATCCATTAACCAGGTAGTGTCTCATACGACACTACTCCCCACTAGCATTCATATCTTAAATAGCATTCCATGAATGCGTCATCACAATCCTAGTGCAAGTACTCTAGCATGCTTATCATTCTCATAATACTCTACTATATGGAGTATGCAACTTTTCACATGCAACATGAATATATTATGTGTTTACAATTTCTACCATGTCATAATTAGCACAATTATGCATCTAATCAATCCTATAATAAAATAGGAGACATAGGGGGAGTTCACACATTCCGGTGAGATCAGACCCATCGGATAACCAGCGAAACCTCGTCGTTCCTTCGCACGAAGTTGTCCCCTAAGCTTCTCATGCCCTAAGATAATTTTCCAAGGGGTAAGAAGTTTCGAACGATCACATCTCAAAAATCACCATAATACAAGAGGAAAATGGGTGGAAATTACCTTTGATCAAGTAGAACTTGTCCAAAGTCCAAATCAAGGTTAGGGATCTTCAAATCCAACCTAAAGCATCATTCTACACCCATCAATCTCAACTCAAAAGCCCTCATGAGAGGAAACCCAAAATAAACCCTAGTTTCTACCAAACTAGATTTTCTCCCAGAATACACACCAATCTCATACATAAAGAGAGAATAGAGGGCTACAAACCTCAATCAAGCTCTCAACCAAGCTCAAAGATGCAAGGGTTGAAGCTAAGTCCCCAAACAAGCTCTCCTCTTCCAATCCCGAGCTCCTCTCCAAGCCTTAGAAGCAACGTACCGTGAAGAAGAAGAAAAGGGGAAAATCAAATCCACAAATCAAGGGTTTGGGAGCATAAAAACCAAGAGAGAAGGAGAGAAACCTTACCCTTCACTTCTCTCTAACCTCAGTCCAAAATGGCAAAGTGAGGGGATGAGGGCTACTATATACATGATGTAACAATAGCCCATAAACCCCTCTAACTCCCAAAATAACAAACAGCTCGAAAAACTGATTCTGCAGCACTGTATTCCGGTATACGAATAGGCATTCCAGAATCAGCCTAAAAAATCCGTAAAATTCGAGCCTCGGCCAAACTGCGGAATCCCACAGTATTCCGGTATTTCAACATCCATACCGGAATACAATGCAAAATCTACACCTTTTGCAGATTTCGCTCTCCGGAGTCCGTTTTCGCACTTTCCAAGTCCCGAAAACACTCCCAAGCTCACCAAACTCAACCCAAATCTCCCGAATAGTATAAGGCACTATTCTCTCACTAGAACTCCGCAATTTGCTAAAGTTCAGTGTGCTACACTCTTATCTTATTACTTTTATCATTAAATGAATAGATGTGAATGGTGGTTCAGTTAGACTGATGTATATGTGGATGAATGATTACTTATGGTATTTGAGCGGTTTTGGTTAAATATGGCTTTCGGTTTGGTTTGGCTTGGTTTAGTGGCAAGGTGATATGGATATATTGTAGTACTCTGAATTTCGGTGTGTTATGCCGAACTTTACCGAATTGGATGAAGTTCGGAGAAAGCCGATAATGGCTGGTGTGGAATTGGGTTCCGAGAGTTTCGAAACGTTTGGGTGCGAGTTAGGACCCCGAAAATCAAAAATTTGAATTTTTGAAAAAGCCCGAACTGGAGCCAAATTGCTCACGGGGTCCGGACCCGAGATCTGGGGTCCGGATAATGAAGTCTGGTGGAGCAGCTAGGGTCCGGACCCGGACGCCAAGGTCCGGACCCGACTTGTCTTCCGAGCTGAGATGCTAACGGGTTCCGGACCCGGCTGTGGGGTCCGGACCCGACCTGCGCTGAGAGCTGATGCGCGTACGGGGTCCGGACCCCATTTGCAAGGTCCGGACCCGGCTGAAGCAGAATGCCCAATGAAGGGCAGTTTGGTAATTTCACGTGGTGGGGGTTATGTATAGGGGCTGAGGTCTTTCTCCCCTCATTCCGTCTCCACCTTCCTCATTTTCCCTCTCCCTCTCCCTCACTTTCTCTCTCTAGAGATCTCTCCAAAGCTTGGAGAAGTGAAAATTTGACCTTGGGAAAAGCTTCTAAGGTGGATTTGGAGCTTCTTGGTGCAAGAAGAGGCTAGGGAGTTTGGTTGTAGAGGTGAGTTCTTGTGATTTAGGGTTTAAACCTTAGATTTAATCCTTTGATATGAGGTTTTTGGAAACCCTAGGCGATCTTGACCACAAATGGTGGAAGATTGGCCATGAAATATAGGGTTTGGCTTGCATGCATGCAAACCCTAGGTAGATTTGGGGCTTTTGCCATGGGAGGTTCTAAAAATATTTGGACCTTCGGAAATTACAATTGAGGCATGGGAAATCATGTTAGAACATTTGATTTCTAGAAACGAATGGATTTTTGGGTTCGTAATGAGTAACGAACCGTTTCCTTGTAGAAGCTGGGGTTGAAGCAAGAACTCAAGACTTGGTGACCTATGAGCTCAAAGAACACAAGACTTGGGAGCTCTTGAGGTGGGTTTGTGTTTACCGAAGTGATTAGGTCACTTCCATGTCTAGGGTAAATGACCATTTGAAATTAAAATGGTGTAAAAGTATGTAACCCTAGAACTTGCATGTTGGCAAAACGAGAATCATGATGAATTGAGCCATGGGCTCATCATGCATGTTAATGAATTCAAGTATTTCATTACTAGTTATACTTGTTATATGATTGAATTATGAAAATGGAACCTAGTGTCATTGAACATAGGTTGGAACATGAAATTGGAACCTAGTGTCATGGAACCTAGGTTGAGAATGTAAAGTAAACCTAGTGTCATTGAACATAGGTGAGACTTGGTAACTTGAACCTAAGGCCAATGAACTTAGGTTGGCAAGTGTGAAGTGTGATGGATTGGGGTACTATGCGACGATTTCGCTACCCGAGCCACGTGATGGCGGTGATGGATTGGGGTACGCGACGATTTCGCTACCCTGGGTATGCGACGATTTCGCTACCCGAGCCACGTGATGGCGGTGATGGATTGGGGTACGCGACGATTTCGCTACCCCGGGTATGCGACGATTTCGCTACCCGAGCCACGTGATGGCGGTGATGGATTGGGGTCCGCGACGATTTCGCTATCCCGGGTATGCGACGATTTCGCTACCCGAGCCACGTGATGGCGATGATGGATTGGGGTACGCGACGATTTCGCTATCCCGGGTATGCGACGACTTCGCTACCCGAATAAGGAGATGACGATTTCACTTCTTGGAGGTTGGGACCATGATGGGGATGGCGATTCCATTGCCCGGTGCCCGATGCTTGCGGCGATTCCGCTTTGGTTGAGAACCAAATTGGTGATGCGGTGATTCCGACACCATAAATAAATAACATGTAGTTGAACTTGGACAATGTGAGATATAGGATGAACCTAGGAGAAAATGAAAGTTGTCATTTTAATTGGTTGCATCCTTTATGTTTATTTACAAGCATGTAAATATTTGTTTGCATAGTTATTTGAAATCTAACTTATGCTTATGGTGTTTCTTCGGACCTGGTGGGTCGAGCTTCTCTCTTGAGTGGCCTTACCCACTGGGAACTATGTTTATAGTTCTCACCCCACATTTTTCAGGTCCTTCCGAGAGTGAGGCGGCGGAGCGAGGCAAGGGTTTGGCTCTGTAGATAGCGGCCCTTCCATTTTGGTGTCATGTATAGTTGTACCCCATGTTTTGGACGATGATAGCATAGGGGTTTTTATTAAATGTATACAACTTGTAATTCCATAGTTTTGGAACTTGATGTATGGAATAGGAATGAAGGAAAAGAAAAATTGGGCATGTATAAATGTGCAAATATGATGTAAGAAGTAGATCTTCTTTATGTTGATGCTTTCCTTGTGCAACTCTTGTACTCCGTTCCTAGTTGGAACATCGTGGAAATGCTTGTGTTGTGACGCCTTGGGCGGATAGGGGAGACTCTGTCCGTTCGGCGGGTCTGGCGCACGCGCCCGTGCGGGTTGTCCTCTCACCTAGTTGGTGTTAAGGCACGGCGGGGCGTGACAGACTAGGAGTGTAGGCTCGTGAGTGACGAGATCTTTGATTGTGGCGAAAGATAAGTGATTGGGTTATGTCCTCATACCTCTAATTGGAAGTAGAGGTAGATTCGAGGTGTGTCTTATTCTTCACCAAGGGAGCTCATGTTGGTGGCCGACAACATGAAACCAAGTGAGGGGAATAAGAGCCCTTGGGTGACTTTCGCCTAGATTGGTTCACGTTTATTTTCATAAAATGTTATGTCGTAAATGACTTTGAATGTCATGAAATGACCAAAGTCGTTGTGTTTTCAGGAGATAATGGTACGTGGAAGACCTCCTACGAGGGCTGGGCTCGGGGAGTCGAGCGCGGCCCCCGAACAACTCGGGGAGGGCGAGAACTCGGGTCTTCGCGAGCAGTTGACCGAGTTGATGGGCGTGGTTCGGCGACAGGCCGAATCCATGCAGCGACAGGAGGAGAAAATTAAGAAGCTCCAGGACGAGTTGGCGCAGCAAGCGGCTGCGACTGGGGAGGCGAGAGCGGGTGCACCTCCGGTCTCTGCTTCGGCACCGGCAGAAGGAGTGGTACCGGCGCCGGCTGTGGCGCCACCCGCACCACCGATTACGGTCGATGGGTCGGGTGCCTCTATGCCCGATTTCGCGGCGGGGGAGGCGGAGAAAGAGCGCGCACTTGCGGCTCTCGTGACGTTTAAGAAGTTCAACCCGCCTATCTTCAACGGGGAGAACGTGGATCAATGGGACGTGGAGACGTGGATCGATACAATTGAGACGCTCTTCGAGGATTTGTATACCTTGGAGAGGGACAAGGTGAACCTCGCCGCTCATTATTTGGAGCGATCGGCGAAGGTGTGGTGGAAGGGGGTCAAGCGTGATCGACTCTCTAGCCTTCCGCCACCGACTTGGGAGGAGTTTCGGGGTTTGGTGTTCGCCGCCTACTTACCCGATAGTGAGAAAAGGAAACTCCAAGAGAAGTTTCGAAAGTTAAAGCAAGGGAACCGCACCGTGCGTGAGTACGAGAGGGAATTCTCGTATATTATTAACTGTGTACCGCACATTGTCCGCGGAGAATTGGATAAGGTCGATTGCTTCGTGCGCGGGCTTCGACCGGAGATCTTTCGGGCGGTTCACGCCTTCAAGCTGCAGACCTTTGCGGAGGTCTTGGACCGTGCCCTCTGGGTGGAGCACGGGAATGCATGTGCGTGCGAGGAGCGCGAATCTTGGGAAAGAGAGAAGGAAAAGGATAAGGAAAAAAAGAAAGAAGCGTTCGGCGGGTGGCTCGGGTGGTCAGTCTAGCTCTAAGCGACCCCCGAAGCACTCGCAGTCGCAGAATCGATCTCGAGGGTCTCAGCGGAATCGACCCTTGGGCCGGTGCCCGATTTGTAGCGGCCCCCACAACCCTCAACAGTGTGATTACCGTGAGGGCCGGTGCTACAAGTGCGGACAGCCGGGACATATGCGGTTTAATTGCCCGATGGATGATGGCCGGGCACCGTCGTCAGCATCGGCGTTCGCATCGCCGAGACAGCTTGCGGGCATCCCACCCGCGGCAATGTCGGCAGGCCGTACACTGCCACCGAGACCAGTTGAGGGCCAGCGGCCGGTGCCCAGTGGACGTGTATTCACCTCGCAGGTGGAGGAGCCTTTTGCCCCGGAGGATGTCGTTGCAGGTATTGTGTTGATTAATGGCATTCGATATAGAGCTTTATTTGATACCGGAGCATCGCATTCATTCATTGCCCGATCATTTGCTACTGCACATGAAATAAAAATTATAGAAGCCACGCATGCAAGAACTGTGCAAGTGCCAGAACACACCTTTTGTGTACATCAAGCGTGTGTTAATTGTCCAGTGAGGATTGAAAACTGGATCATGCCAGCTGATTTGCTTGTGTTGAGTCGAATGAATGAATATGACTTAATCCTAGGAATTGATTGGCTCTCGAGATATCACGCTACTATTGATTGTGAGAGTCGGATAGTGAGGTTTAAAGAACCCGGGCACAAGGAGTTTGTGTACCGTGGGTGCGAGAGTTCACTCTTTGCATCGTTGGTGTCCACGTCGCAAGCAAGAAAACTCATTGCTAGTGGTTGCATTGCTTACTTAGCGACGGTTGTGGATGACCGAAAGAAGGTGTTGGGGCTCGAGGAAATTCCTGTGGTCCAAGAGTTTCCGGATGTATTTCCGGCGGAGGTACCCGGAATGCCACCGGAACGGGAAATAGAATTCGTGATCGATTTGCTCCCGGGTACGGCGCCGATTTCTAAGGCCCCGTACAGGATGGCACCAGCGGAGCTAAAGGAATTTAAAGCACAACTACAAGACTTGTTGGACAAGGGTTTCGTAAAGCCAAGTGTGTCACCTTGTGGAGCCCCTGTTCTATTTGTGCGAAAGAAGGACGGTTCATTGCGGTTATGTATGGATTACCGTGAGTTGAATAAAGTGACCGTCAAGAACAAGTACCCGTTGCCCCGTATTGATGACTTATTTGATCAGTTGCAAGGGTCTCGGGTGTATTCAAAGATTGATTTGCAATCCGGTTATCACCAATTGAAGATCAAACCGGAGGATGTGCATAAGACCGCGTTTAGGATGCAGTATGGACACTATGAATTCACGGTTATGCCTTTCGGGCTTACAAATGCCCCTGCGGCGTTCATGGACTTAATGAACCGTGTATTCAAACCACTACTAGATCGATTTGTGGTGGTGTTCATAGATGACATTCTTGTGTACTCTCGGAGTGAAGAGGAACATAAAGAGCATCTAAGGATTGTGCTTCAAGTTCTTCGAGAGAACAAGTTGTTCGCCAAGTTAAAGAAGTGCGAATTTTGGATCCGTGAGGTCGCTTTCTTGGGTCATGTGATTTCCGCAGGCGGAGTATCGGTGGACCCTAAGAAAGTCGAGGCAATCGAGGATTGGCCTCGCCCGACCAATGTCACGGAAGTGCGAAGCTTTTTGGGTCTTGCAGGGTACTATCGGCGGTTCGTGGAGGGATTTTCAAAAATTTCCGGTCCATTAACGCGTCTTACCCACAAGGGAGCCAAATATGTTTGGAGTGAAGAATGCGACCAAAGCTTTAAGGAGCTAAAGGGAAGATTGACTTCGGCTTCGGTTCTCGCCTTGCTGGTTGCGGGGGGGAGCTTTGTGGTGTATAGTGATGCATCACGGCGTGGTCTTGGATGTGTGCTGATGCAAAGAGGGCAAGTGATAGCTTATGCCTCTCGTCAGCTGAAAAGCTATGAGCAGAATTACCCCACCCATGACCTAGAGCTTGCAGCGGTGGTCTTCGCACTTAAGTGGTGGAGACACTACTTGTACGGGGAACGTTGTGAGGTGTACACGGATCATAAAAGTTTAAAGTACTTATTCACTCAGAAGGAGTTGACTTGAGGCAACGGAGATGGTTGGAGTTGATAAAGGATTACGACTTAACCATCTTGTACCACCTCGGTAGAGCCAATATGGTGGCCGATGCGCTCAGTCGGAAATCCATGGAGAACTTCGCAATTGAGATGACGGGACAAATGCCGTGATCAAGGAAATGGGCCGGTTCGACTTGGAAGTCGTGGCCCCGGGCATCCCCGCTACACTCATGAATCTCGAGGTTTGGCCGACCTTGTTGGAGCAAATAAAAGAAAAACAATCCGGAGATCCGGAACTCCGAAAAGTGCGTAGTGCCATCGAGAGTGGACGCACCGGTGATTTTCATATGGATTCCAAGGGCGCCATCCGATTTTGAAATCGATTGTGCGTGCCTAAAGTTGAGGACATTCGTGGGGAGATCTTGAAAGAAGCTCACACTTCTCCCTATGCGATTCATCCGGGTGGCACCAAAATATATAAGGATCTTAAATTGCATTATTGGTGGCCGGGGATGAAGCTTGATGTTGGACGCTTCGTGGCACAATGTTTAGTATGCCAACAGGTGAAGGCCGAGCATCGCTTTCCAGCAGGAAAACTGCAAGGGTTGCCCATTCCAGTTTGGAAGTGGGAGAATATAGCAATGGACTTTGTTGTGGGCCTACCTCGATCGTATGGTGGCCACGACGTGATTTGGGTGGTGGTGGATCGTTTGACAAAGTCGGCACACTTTTTGCCAATCCACACCACTTGGTCGGGAGACAAATTAGCACAAGTCTACCTGGACGAGATTATGCAGTTGCACGGGGTCCCGACCTCGATAGTTTCAGATCGAGATCCCCATTTTACATCGTATTTTTGGAAAAGCTTGCAAAAGGCTTTGGGTACACGGCTCGATTTTAGTTCGGCATTTCATCCTCAAACTGACGGTCAATCGAAAAGGACAATTCAGATTTTGGAGGATATGCTGCGAGCGTGTGTGTTGGACTTCAAAGGTGCGTGGTCTACCCATTTACCAATGGCTGAGTTCGCTTATAACAATAGCTATCAATCTAGCATCGGTATGGCATCGTTTGAGGCTTTGTATGGAAGAAAATATCGTTCTCCTATTCATTGGAGTGAGGTCGGCGAAAGAAGGTCTTAGGACCGGATGTGTTGCGTGAAGGGGAGAAAAAGGTCCGCTTGGCACGTGAACGCTTATCGACTGCTCAATCCAGGCAAAAGAGCTATGCGGATAGGCGTCGACGAGATTTGGAGTTCGCGGTAGGAGACCGCGTATTCTTGAAAGTATCGTCCATGAGAGGGGTAAAGCGATTTGGTGTTCGGGGTAAGTTGAGTCCCCGATACATCGGGCCCTATGAGGTTTTAGAGCGCGTGGGGTCTTTGGCGTATCGGCTTGCACTACCGCCAAAACTTGCGGGGATACACAATATGTTTCATGTATCGATGTTCCGCAAGTACGTGTATGACCCGGCGCACGTCCTCGAGTATGTGCCTATGGAGCTTCATGAGGATATGACTTACGAGGAATTTCCCTTATGCATCATGGATCGCGAGTTGAAGAAATTGAGGAACCGTAAAATTTCTTATGTAAAGGTACAATGGACGAATCACGAAGAGCGTGAAGCTACTTGGGAATTGGAAAGCTCAATGAAGGAGCGTTTTCCTTACCTCTTCGCTGAGTCCAGCTAAGGTATGGTTTAGTTTCGCGGCCGAAACTCTCTTTAAGGGGGGAGGAATGTAGTACTCTCAATTTCGGTGCGTTATGCCGAACTTTACCGAATTGGATGAAGTTCGGAGAAAGCTGATAATGGCTGGTGTGGAATTGGGTTCCGAGGGTTTCGGAACGTTTGGGTGCGAGTAAGGACCCCGAAAATCAAAAATTTGAATTTTTAGAAAATCCTGAATTAGAGCCAAATTGTTCACGGGGTCCGGACCCGAGATCTTGGGTCCGGACAATGAAGTCTAGTGGAGCAGCTAGGGTCCGGAGCCGGACGCCAAGGTCCGAGCCCGACTTGTTTTCCGAGCTGAGATGCTCACGGGTTCCGGACCCGGCTGTGGGGTCCGGACCCGACCTGTGCTGAGAGCTGATGCGCGTACGGGGTCCGGACCCCATTTGCAAGGTCCGGACCCGGCTGAAGTAGAATGCCCAGTGAAGGGCAGTTTGGTAATTTCACGTGGTGGGGGTTATGTATGGGGGCTGAGGTCTTTCTCCCCTCATTCCTTCTCCACCTTCCTCATTTTTCCTCTCCCTCTCCCTCACTTTCTCTCTCTAGAGATCTCTCTAAAGCTTGGAGAAGTGAAGGATTTGACCTTGGAAAAAGCTTCTAAGGTGGATTTGGAGCTTCTTGGAGCAAGAAGAGGCTAGGGAGTTTGGGTGTAGAGGTGAGTTCTTGTGATTTAGGGTTTAAACCTTGGATTTAATCCTTTGATATGAGGTTTTTGAAAACCCTAGGCGATCTTGACCACAAATGGTGGAAGATTGGCCATGAAATCTAGGGTTTGGCTTGCATGCATGCAAACCCTAGGTAGATTTGGGGCTTTTGCCATGGGAGGTTCGAAAATTATTTGGGTCATGGAGACGTGGATCGATGCGTTAGAGACGCTCTTCGAGGATCTGTATACCTTGGAGAGGGACAAGGTACACCTTGCCGCTCATTGTTTAGAGCGATCGGCGAAGGTGCTGTGGAAGGGAGTCAAGCGTGATCGACTCTCTAGCCTTCCGCCACCGACTTGGGAGGAATTTCGGGGTTTGGTATTCGCCACCTACTTCCCCGATAGTGAGAAGAGGAAGTTCCAGGAGAAGTTTCGAAAGTTGAAGCAGGGGAACCGCACCGTGCGTGAGTACGAGAGGGAGTTCTCGTATATTATTAATTGTGTTCCGCACGTGGTCCGTGGGGAGTTGGACAAAGTCGATTGCTTCGTGCGCGGGCTTCGACCGGAGATCTTTCGGGCGGTTCACGCCTTCAAGCTGCAGACCTTTGCGAAGGTCTTGGACCGTGCTCTTTGGGTGGAGCACGGGAATGCATGTGCGCGCGAGGAGCGCGAATCTTGAGAGAAAGAAAAAGAGAAGGAGAAAGGAAAGAAGCGTCCGGCGGGTGGCTCGGGGGGTCAGTCTTGCTCCAAGCGGCCCCCGAAGCACCCGCAGTCGCAGAATCGATCTCGAGGGTCTTAGCGGAATCGACCCTTGGGCCGGTGCCCGATTTGTAGCGGTCCCCACAACCCTCATCAGTGTGATTACCGTGAGGGCCGGTGCTACAAGTGCGGACAGCCGGGACATATGCGGTTTGATTGCCCGATGGGTGATGACCGGGCACCGTCGTCGACATCGGCGTTCGCATCACCGAGGCAGCTTGCGGGTATCCCACCCGCGGTGATGTCGGCGGGCCGTATTCCGCCACTGAAACCAGTTGAGGGACAGCGGCCGGCGCCTAGTGGACGTGTGTTCGCCTCATAGGTGGAAGAGCCTTCTGCCCCGGATGACGTCGTGGCAGGTATTGTGTTGGTTAATGGCATTCGATGTAGAGCTTTGTTTGATACCGGAGCATCACATTCATTCATTGCTCGATCATTTGCTACTACACATGGAATAAAAATTATAGAAGCCACACATGCGAGAACTGTGCAAGTGCAAGAACACACCTTTTGTGTACATCAAGCATGTGTTAACTGTCCAGTGAGGATTAAAAACTGGATCATGCCAGCTGATTTGCTGGTGCTGAATCGAATGAGTGAGTATGACTTAATCCTGGGAATGGATTGGCTCTCTAAATATCACGCTACTATCGATTGTGAGAGTCGGATAGTAAAATTTCAAGAACCCGGGCACGAGGAATTTGTGTACCGTGGGTGCAAGAGTTTGCTCTTTGCATCGTTGGTGTCCACGTCGCAAGCAAGAAAGCTCATTGCTAGTGGGTGCATTGCTTACTTAGCGACGATTATGGATGACCGAAAGGAGGTGTTGGGGCTCGAGGACATCCCTGTGGTCCAAGAGTTCCCGGATGTGTTTCTGGCGGAGTTACCCGGAATGCCACCGAACCGGGAGGTAGAGTTTGTGATAGACCTACTCCCGGGGGCAGCACCGGTTTCTAAAGCTCCGTATAGAATGGCACCGGCGGAGCTAAAGGAATTGAAAGCACAACTACAAGATTTGTTGGACAAGGGTTTCGTAAAGCCAAGTGTGTCACCTTGGGGAGCCCCTGTCCTATTTGTGCGTAAGAAGAACGGTTCACTGCGGTTGTGTGTGGACTACCGTGAGTTGAATAAGGTGACCATCAAGAATAAGTACCCGTTACCCCGTATCGATGACTTGTTTGATCAGTTGCAAGGGTCTCGGGTGTATTCAAAGATTGATTTGTAATCCGGTTATCACCAGTTGAAGATCAAACCGGAGGATGTGCATAAGACCGCGTTTAGGACGCGGTATGGACACTATGAGTTTACGGTTATGCCTTTTGGGCTTACAAATGCCCCGGTGGCGTTCATGGACTTAATGAACCGTGTATTCAAACCACTACTGGATCGATTTATGGTGGTGTTCATAGATGACATTCTTGTGTACTCTCGGAGTGACGAGGAACATAAAGAGCATCTAAGGATTGTGCTCCAGGTTCTTCGAGAGAACAAGTTGTTCGCCAAGTTAAAGAAGTGCGAATTTTGGATTCGTGAAGTCGCTTTCTTGGGTCACGTTATTTCCAAGGGCGGAGTATCGGTGGATCCTAAGAAAGTTGAGGCAATCAAGAATTGGCCTCGCCCGACCAATGTCACGGAGGTGCGAAGCTTTTTGGGTCTTGCGGGGTACTATCGACGGTTCGTGGAGGGATTTTCAAAAATCTCCGGTCCTCTAACGCGTCTTACCCGCAAGGGCATCAAATATATTTGGAGTGAGGAATGCGACCAAAGCTTTAAGGAGCTAAAGGAAAGGTTGACTTCGGCTCCGGTTCTCGCCTTGCCGGTTGCGGGGGAGAGCTTTGTGGTGTATAGTGATGCATCACGGCGCGGTCTTGGGTGTGTGCTTATGCAAAGAGGGCAAGTGATAGCATATGCCTCTCGTCAGCTGAAGAGCTATGAGCAGAATTACCCCACCCACGACCTGGAACTTGCAGTGGTGGTCTTCGCACTTAAGCTGTGGAGACACTACTTGTACGGGGAGCATTGTGAGATGTACACGGATCATAAAAGCTTAAAGTATTTATTCTCTCAAAATGAGTTGAACTTGAGGCAACGGAGATGGTTGGAGTTGATAAAGGATTATGACTTAACCATCTTGTACTACCCCGGTAGAGCCAATATGGTGGCCGATGCGCTCAGTCGAAAATCCGTGGAGAACTTCGCAATTGAGATGACGAGACAAATACCGTTGATCAAGGAAATGGGCCGGTTTGACTTGGAAGTCGTGGCCCTGGGCGTCTCCGCAACACTCATGAATCTCGAGGTTTGGCCGACCTTGTTGGAGCAAATCAAAGAAAAGCAATCCGGAGATCCGGAACTCCAAAAAGTGCGGAGTGCTTTCGAGAGCGGGCGCGCCGGTGACTTTCACGTGGATTCGAAAGGCACCATCCGATTCCGAAATCGGTTGTGCGTGCCTAACATCGAGGAGATTCGTGGGGAGATTTTGAAAGAAGCTCACACTTCTCCCTATGCGATTCATCCGGGCGGCACCAAAATGTATAAGGACCTTATAATGCATTATTGGTGCCCGGGGATGAAGCTTGATGTTGGACGCTTCGTGGCACAATATTTAGTATGCCAACAGGTGAAGGTCGAGCGTCGCTTTCCAGCAGGAAAATTGTAAGGGTTGCCCATTCCAGTTTGGAAGTGGGAGAATATAGCAATGGACTTTGTTATGGGTCTACCTCGATCGCAAGGTGGCCACGACGCGATTTGGGTGGTGGTGGATCGTTTGACAAAGTCGGCACACTTTTTGCCAATCCACACCACTTGGTCAGAAAACAAACTAGCACAAGTCTACCTGGACGAGATTATGCGGTTGCACGGGGTCCCGACCTCGATAGTTTCAGATCGAGATCCTCGTTTCACATCGCATTTTTGGAAAAACTTGCAAGAAGCTTTGGGTACACGGCTCGATTTTAGTTCGGCATTTCATCCTCAAACTGACGGTCAATCGGAGAGGACAATTCAGATTTTGGAGGATATGCTGCGAGCGTGTGTGTTGGACTTCAAGGGTGCATGACCTACTTATTTACCGATGGCTGAATTCGCTTATAATAATAGCAATCAATCTAGCATCGGTATGGCACCATTTGAAGCCTTGTACGGAAGAAAATACTGTTCTCCTATTCATTGGAGTGAGGTCGGCGAGAGAAGGGTCTTAGGACCGGATGTCTTGCGTGAAGCGGAAGAAAAGGTCCGCTTGGCACGTGAACGTTTATCTACGGCGCAATCCAGGCAAAAGAGCTATGCGGATAGGCGCCGTCGGGACTTGGAGTTCGCGGTGGGCGACCGCGTATTCTTGAAAGTGTCGCCCATGAGAGGGGTAAAGCGATTTGGTGTACGGGGTAAGTTGAGTCCCCGCTACATTGGGCCCTATGAGGTTTTAGAGCGCGTGGGATCTTTGGCGTATCGGCTTGACCTACCGCCAAAACTTGCGGGGATACACAATGTGTTTCATGTATCGAGGCTCCGCAAGTATGTGTATGATCCGGCGCATGTCCTCGAGTATGTATGTAGTACCCCTGGGGCCTAACTGAATGAATGACTGTAGTATTCTAGACTGTCCGACACTTCTGGAGAAGGTCGAGACAAGTCGGAGTCGTTTCGGCGTCAAATAGACGCGAAAACGGACTCGGAGCACCGAAGCGAGCCAAAACTGAAGTTTTGGGCTTTTGAAGTTTCGGGCGCCCAGATGCTCTGTTTTGGGCGCCCAGTTGTTCAGTGCCCCCTTTTCTGAAAATTACTAAGTCATTTCGGATCCATGTTTCGGGCGCCCGGAAAGTGAGTCCGGAAATCCTGCCTCGTGAGTATCGAACGGCTCGACACGTGTTGATCGGTTGGTGTGATCCGCCGGACCAGGTTTGGGCGCACCGGACCGCGGCGGAGAGTCCGATGGTCGAGTTGGTGTGGGCTGAAGAACCGGGCGCCCACTTCTTGTGTTTCGGGCGCCCGGAAGTGTGGATTTCCTGCTGAGAAACAGGTTAGGGCATTTCTGTTCTTGAGGCCCATTTCACCGAGATCCTTTGTCTATAAGAGTTGTGGACGACCTCCCCTGAGGCTCTTTTCTCCCCTCTTCAAGGTGAACTCGGAGCTTGCCAAGGGAACCCTCTCTTCTCCCCCAATTTCATCTTCCTCCATTGATGAACTTGGTTTCCTGCTGAAACTACAACGTCGACCTGGAGTGTTCGTGCTCGTGTGCAGTGTAGTAGTATCCAAATCCAACGAAACTTGGTTTGTTGGATAGAGGACTCGCAGAGGAAGAAGTGGAATCTTTCCAATCGCGATTTGGACAGGTATGTAAGCTACAGTTGATGTTTTACTGGACCCCTGGTGTTCTTGAGCTGAAACTTGGGTTTTTCCTTTGTTCTTGGGATCCAATCTCTTGGGAGC
Organism: Puya raimondii; assembly: GCA_016920855.1. Classification (NCBI taxonomy): domain Eukaryota; kingdom Viridiplantae; phylum Streptophyta; class Magnoliopsida; order Poales; family Bromeliaceae; genus Puya; species Puya raimondii. Next base: position 37,938 of record JABWPP010000008.1, read on the forward strand.
TGGAATTACGAAGTGAAGATTGATCCTTCCACTTTCCTTGCTGGTTTGGAGGTCCTTTCCACCTGAATTGAGGATTCAAAGGTGAGTTCTAGCTCAGATTTTGAGTAATTGCTTAAGTGCTGAATTTTGGGTCATTGATGGAATTTCTTGGATTTTTAGATCCAGATCTTTGTGAGGACCTTTGGAGAGGTTTTGGATTGTTCCATCACTGTTTTTGAGAGGTTTGTGACCCCTTTCTATGAGCTAGATTCGTTGGAATCCCTGAATTCTTGCTGTGTTTGTGTTTTGCTTAAGTGCTGGAACTTCTGGATCCATGTGCAGGAGGGTCCAGATGTTGACCTGATTCAGTGTTTAGGCTTTTTGGACATCGAATCGAACTCCGATTTGGCTGAAATTTGGAGGGTTTGTTCTTGAACCTCTGCTGGTGAGTTGAGCCAAATTTCACTGCATTTGGACTTAGGATTTCAATTTTATCGCATGTTGATCACATGTAGGTTGTGCTGCCAGGCTGCAGTTCTGGGCTGATGATCTGGGCGCCCAGAACAGTGCGCAGGTGGGTCCGAATCTCGAGGTTGCAGATTTGAGTTCGATTTCGGCCGGTGTTGCTTGAAGGCCTTCCACTCGACTCCTAGCCGCTGTTGGATAGCTTTCGAGGTGGGTTGATGTTACCGAAATCGCCGGTTTTCCTCCTAAGCGTCAGAGAGTGCAGCATGCTGTTTTATTATCTGTTAAATCATGTTAGTAGCTCGAATTCGTGAATTTGCATGTGTTTATATGAAATCTGAATTTGGAGCATAAATTGATAATTTATCGACATGACTTACATGCTGAACTGGGAATTGACTTAGGAGAAAACTCGCGAACATACAACCGTCACTTTTCGAACTGTTATCAGATTTAGCTCTAGGAGCCGTTTCTGTTCCTGTATCACCGCTGTTAGTGCGAGGTGGATACTTAGTTCGTTATAGGACGAGTTTACGCTCGTGCTGGGATGCCGAGCTTGTATTTACAGCAGGGTTAGACTGTTCTGTATTACCGGGTGCCGTCGGGGTTGACGGTGGACCCAGACTCTTGTTTTAGCTTCTGGTTGTGCTGAGGGCACGTGAGCTGAGAGTCTTTGACCCCTTTTGACCCTTTGTTCTTTGACTATAGCCTGCCGGAGCCTGTTTGTGCTCGACAGAGATACGCGTACTAACTCGGCTGGGTAGCTCCCCCGAGTGCCGCTCCGGAGTGAGGCCTCTTTTGCGTTGATGTCGCTACAGATTGTGGATCTGGTTTGGACCGGCTACCCTATTTGGTAGTGTGCGGTGTGGCTAGACAGTTGGCTGGACGAGCCCGTTTGGGCGGTTCCGATAGATTGGGTCAGGGATGATTTCTCACTTTGGTGGTGCTTACTTGAGAGTTGACTTGGATAGTGGTAGGGTAGTGGCATGATAGCTGTAGAGTTTATTCCAGCTTACTTTGTTGTTCTTTACCTACCAGCTATACTGTTAGTCTCGTAGACTTAGTGGGTGGACCGTAGAGGTCGGTATCGGTACCCACTGAGGACTACTTCTTTTGATAGTAGTTCTCACACCCTTGTAAGTTAGGGGGGTGCCCTAGGATCTATCTAGATACTATCAATCACCTAGAGGGGGGTGAATAGGTGTATAACAAAAATCACAAATCTCAATGCGATAAAGTAATGCGGAAAATAAAATCAGCACACCGAGATTTACGTGGGAAACTCCACCTTGGAGAAAAAACCCACGGGACCAACACGCGATAACAATCCACTAAGAATAATAGATTACAAGGTGATTACCGACTCCACGGACTTAACCTCTCCTTTATCTTCTTTGGATCTCGCGCACACCACCGGGTTGTCCACGCCCCACGTTCGAATCCACGAACGCCACGCCTCGAATCCACGAGACGCCCAACTTCGAATCCACGAAGCCCTCAACACGTCGAATCCACGACGCCCACTCGAATCCACGAGCGCACTCCGTCCGGAGCAAGATCAACAAAATTGATGATGATTTATTGCTTAGAATATCATGAAAAAACTGTGGGAATAATCTCTAAGCAATCCTCAAATTGATTCTAAAAGAATATTGGGCATTGGGGCACCATGAATCAATTTGAGAGAAGCTTGATGTAGAAGATGAGAAAAACCGGTCACCTACAAGCTTCTAGGGTTTCTCAAAGATAATATGTGATTCCCACCTTTTTGAGACACCCCCACATCCTATTTATATGGTTTGGAGACAAAGAATTAGGTTAGGATTGAAAAACTGGACAATCAGGAAATTTCGTCGGGTTGGGGTCCGGACCGCGGGTATGGGGTCCGGACCCGGACACTGCTTAGGCGTTTCATTGTCCGGACCCCAGCCATCAGGGTCCGGACCCGATCTGCCAGTCTGCTTTGCAGACCTACGGGTTCCGGACCTCAACTTCTGGGGTCCGGACCCGGACTGCGTGACTGCTTTGCAGACCTACGGGTTCGGACCTCATCCTTAGGGTCCGGACCTCGGAAGTTGGAAAACTTATTTTTTTTTATTTTAAAACACTTTTTATCCATTCTAATGTCTTCCAAACACTTGTAAATGAATCTAAATCATCATCAAGATTATTTAAACTTACCAAGCATCGTGAATTCATACGTGGAGTCTTCGAGTCTTTGTTCTTCGTCTTTTCTTCTTCGAACCTTCAAGACTCCGACTCACTTCACGAAATATGCCAATATAAAATCCGTAACAATCTCCCCCTTTGGCAATTTCGTGACAAAAACACAAAAATACATAAAACACTCACGATGCTCATCTCTCTAAAAATGAAATTCATTGCCATCACCAAAACAATGAACTTCTCGCGTGAAAGATCCAAATGAAAAATAAAATTACAATTTAGTAACTCCTAAAACAAACTCTCTAACTTAGACAAACATGGAGTCTTGAAGTCTTGAGAGACCTGCAAAATATTTTCATTCTCCACGAACAAAGTTAGTAGAAAAAAGTATCAAAATCGCTCCCCCTTTGTTCATGCACTCTCTTCCCCTATGTTTATGCGTCTAAGTTATCATTACCATTTCCTCTCTCCCCCTTTTTGTCAAAAATTGCCAAAAGAGAAACACCAAAAATAGAGATAAGTTCGAGAGAAATCAATCAAAATACAAGTTTAAAGCTTTTTCAATTTTGAAACAACTTGTGATAAAAATTTCAAGCAATGTTAGTACATGAGAAATATAAATTCACATTGACTTCTTTCAATCCCTATTAATTTCATAAGAATTAAGAACTTTACTACACACTCATCATAATGTAGACAAAATATTATCCGATTTCTTAATTCATATAAACTTCAAAAACAAGTCATCAATGATAATCTAAAGGCTCAAAAACTATCAAGATGTAAACGGATTATGAAGATGACTTAAGTGATTCATCAAAGAGACAGAAAATTTGTCGCACAAACATTCAAATTTGAGATAAAACAAATAGCACAAGGGGTGGCTCTTTGAGCATCTTTCATGTATGTGGACCACCTTATAACTCCGAAAAATAAAAATTGTGACATTTTTCCTTTTGCATGCTTTTGCACTTATATATTTTTTTTTTTCGGATATGCAATTCAATTCTCATGTGGTAGCTTCACACACTAACCGGACGACCGGGGTGGTAGCTCTTTCCTCCATGTGGTGGTAGTTTTCGCACTCCTTTAATGATGCAACTCTTTCCACATCTTTCAAAACATATGAGCATTTTATTTTATATCATAATAACTCCCCCTCGCTTATGCAATCTCTTAGTTGAAAGAATATGTGACAAATTTTAGTCCATAAAAGAATGACTATTCATAAAATTCAACACACACAACCGAGATAGGTTAAGCTCCTAGAGATTACACATGATTGCCTAAATTTGATGAATATAAGTATGAAGAATTCTCATAATAAATTATCTTCAAATATAATGAAAATAAAGTAGAACCGATAATTAATATGAAATTCATTAAGAGTGAATGAAAGTGAACTTATTGATATTCAATGCACTATTTAATGTTCTAATCATTCAAAGAATCCAAAAAAAATTGTAACAATGAAAGCACCAAAAACGTGTAATGCAATGAACAAAAGATATGCAATAAAAACCGATCAAAGCATTACTCTAAGTCAAAAACAAATTAAGGTTTAAGACAAGGAAAAATATCACCTTTCCGAACCCAAACTTGTCGGATTGTTGGTTGCCTTGGTTTGTTGACGTTGGGCACGATTTGTTTTGACTTTTGATCAACCGTGGGTCTCACCATCGCATTCCGCTTTGGAGTATTTAAGTGTTGTGGCTTTGACTTTCGGTTGACCTCGGGTACTCGACCTTTTGGATGTTGCTTTTGAAACCGAGGAGGTTGTCGAGTGGTGGAAGATGCCGATAGATGCTTAGAAGATGCCACTTGAGTTTTCTTTTTATGGCATGTCTTCTTGATATGTCCTTTCTTTCCGCATCTATGACATATTTTATCCTTCAATTTCGTTGAGACTATATGTGCTGAATTTTTAACCTTCTCAACATGTTTTCGCTCATATCCAAGTCCAAGTTTACTTGTTTGACCCAATCCGAGCATACTATCAAGCTTTTTCGATCCGGAGGAGAATTTTAGTATGTCGGACTTGAGTTCATGGACTTGTTTAGTCAAGACTTGATTAGAAGTATGAATTTCCTTGACATGATGTTCTAGAAAACCAATCTTCTCTTGATGTGATTTAATCGTCGTCTCCGATTGGTCTAGATTCTCTTGGAGGATTTTGTTGTTCTTCAATATCGACTCCCTTTCCTCCTCAAGAGCTTTAGTTGTGGTCTTCAACATTTTATTTTCATTCTCAAGTTCCAATAGATGGTTCCTCAACTTCTTATTGTACTTAGCCATCTTCTTCGATTCCTTAAGAAGTTGTTGATACGCCACTAAAAGATTTTCCTCATCCGACTCCTCTTCGCTCTCATCAAATAGAGGTGGCCGACTAATATTACTATCTTCTTCACCCATAATGAAAGATAAAGCCTAGATCCCGCTCTGATACCAATTGTAAGTTAGGGGGGTGCCCTAGGATCTATCTAGATACTATCAATCACCTAGAGGTGGGTGAATAGGTGTATAACAAAAATCACAAATCTCAATGATAAAGTAATGCGGAAAATAAAATCAGCACACCGAGATTTACGTGGGAAACTCCACCTTGGAGAAAAAACCCACGGGACCAACACGCGATAACAATCCACTAAGAATAAAAGATTACAAGGTGATTACCGACTCCACGGACTTAACCTCTCCTTTATCTTCTTTGGATCTCGCGCACACCACCGGGTTGTCCACGCCCCACGTTCGAATCCACGAACGCCACGCCTCGAATCCACGAGACGCCCAACTTCGAATCCACGAAGCCCTCAACACGTCGAATCCACGACGCCCACTCGATCGAATCCACGAGCGCACTCCGTCCGGAGCAAGATCAACAAAATTGATGATGATTTATTGCTTAGAATATCATGAAAAAACTGTGGGAATAATCTCTAAGCAATCCTCAAATTGATTCTAAAAGAATATTGGGCATTGGGGCACCATGAATCAATTTGAGAGAAGCTTGATGTAGAAGATGAGGAAAACCGGTCACCTACAAGCTTCTAGGGTTTCTCAAAGATAATATGTGATTCCCACCTTTTTGAGACACCCCCCACATCCTATTTATATGGTTTGGAGACAAAGAATTAGGTTAGGATTGAAAAAACTGGACAATCAGGAAATTTCGTCGGGTTGGGGTCCGGACCGCGGGTATGGGGTCCGGACCCGGACACTGCTTAGGCGTTTCATTGTCCGGACCCCAGCCATCAGGGTCCGGA
>JABWPP010000017.1:0-40506 GCA_016920855.1 Puya raimondii
CACGAGTACTTGCTCAGATTCGAACGAAAGTGCATTGAAACCCCATGAGAGCGTTCTGTTACGCCCAAAGAGTGCGAGCTTGCCACGAGTACATGCTCATATTCGAACGAACGAGGATAGAAACCCCGTGAGCGCATTCTCTTACGCCAAAGAGTGCGAGCTTTCCACGAGTACATGCTCAGATTCGAACGAACGAGGATTGAAACCCATGAGAGCATTCTATTGCGCCTAAGAGTGCGAGCTTGCCACGAGTACATGCTCAGATTCGAACGAACGAGGATTGAAACCCCATGAGAGCGTTCTATTACGCCAAAGAGTGCGAGCTTGCCACGAGTACATGCTCAGATTCGAACGAACGAGGATTGGAACCCCGTGAGAGCTTTCTATTACGCCTAAGAGTGCGAGCTTGCCACGAGTACATGCTCAGATTCGAACGAACGAGGATTGAAACCCATGAGAGCGTTCTATTGCGCCTAAGAGTGCGAGCTTGCCACGAGTACATGCTCAGATTCGAACGAACGAGGATTGAAACCCCGTGAGAGCGTTCTATTACGCCAAAGAGTGCGAGCTTGCCACGAGTACATGCTCATATTCGAACGAACGAGGATAGAAACCCCGTGAGAGCGTTCTCTTACGCCAAAGAGTGCGGGCTTGCCACGAGTACATGCTCAGATTCGAACGAACGAGGATTGAAACCCAATGAGACCGTTCTATTACGCCCAAAGAGTGCGAGCTTGCCACGAGTACATGCTCAGGTTCGAACGAACGAGGATTGAAACCCCTTGAGAGCGTTCTATTACGCCCTAAGAGTGCGAGATTGCCACGAGTACATGCTCAGATTCGAACGAACGAGCATTGAAACCCCATGAGAGCGTTCTATTACGCCCAAAGAGTGCGAGCTTGCCACGAGTACATGCTCAGATTCGAACGAACGAGGATTGAAACCCCGTGAGAGCGTTCTCTTACGCCAAAGAGTGCGGGCTTGCCACGAGTACATGCTCAGATTCGAACGAACGAGGATTGAAACCCAATGAGACCGTTCTATTACGCCCTAAGAGTGCGAGATTGCCACGAGTACATGCTCAGATTCGAACGAACGAGGATTGAAACCCCGTGAGAGCGTTCTATTACGCCCAAAGAGTGCGAGCTTGCCACGAGTACATGCTCAGATTCGAACGAACGAGGATTGAAACCCCATGAGAGCGTTCTATTACGCCTAAGAGTGCGAGCTTGCCACGAGTACATGCTCAGATTCGAACGAACGAGGATTGAAACCCCATGAGAGCGTTCTATTACGCCCAAAGAGTGCGAGCTTGCCACGAGTACATGCTCAGATTCGAACGAACGAGGATTGAAACCCCATGAGAGCGTTCTATTACGACCAAAGAGTGCGAGCTTGCCACGAGTACATGGTCTTATTCGAACGAACGAGGATTGAAACCCCGTGAGAGCGTTCTATTACGCCAAAGAGTGCGAGCTTGCCACGAGTACATGCTCAGATTCGAACGAACGAGGATTGAAACCCCATGAGAGCGTTCTATTGCGACTAAGAGTGCGAGCTTGCCACGAGTACATGCTCAGATTCAATCGAACGAGGATTGAAACCCAATGAGAGCGTTCTATTGCGCCTAAGAGTGCGAGCTACGCCTAAGAGTGCGAGCTTGCCACGAGTACATGCTCAGATTCGAACGAACGAGGATTGAAACCCCATGAGAGCGTTCTATTACGCCCAAAGAGTGCGAGCTTGCCACGAGTACATGCTCAGATTCGAACGAACGAGGATAGAAACCCCGTGAGAGCGTTCTATTACGCCAAAGAGTGCGGGCTTGCCACGAGTACATGCTCAGATTCGAACGAACGAGGATTGGAACCCCATGAGAGCGTTCTATTACGCCTAAGAGTGCGAGCTTGCCACGAGTACATGCTCAGATTCGAACGACGAGGATTGAAACCCCATGAGAGCGTTCTATTACGCCCAAAGAGTGCGAGCTTGCCACGAGTACATGCTCAGATTCGAACGAACGAGGATTGAAACCCATGAGAGCGTTCTATTGCGCCTAAGAGTGCGAGCTTGCCACGAGTACATGCTCAGATTCGAACGAACGAGGATTGAAACCCCATGAGAGCGTTCTATTACGCCCAAAGAGTGCGAGCTTGCCACGAGTACATGCTCAGATTCGAACGAACGAGGATTGAAACCCCATGAGAGCGTTCTATTACGCCCTAAGAGTGCGAGCTTGCCACGAGTACATGCTCAGATTCGAACGAACGAGGATTGGAACCCCGTGAGAGCTTTCTATTGCGCCTAAGAGTGCGAGCTTGCCACGAGTACATGCTCAGATTCGAACGAACGAGGATTGAAACCCAATGAGAGCGTTCTATTACGCCCAAAGAGTGCGAGCTTGCCACGAGTACATGCTCAGATTCGAACGAACGAGGATTGAAACCCATGAGAGCGTTCTATTGCGCCTAAGAGTGCGAGCTTGCCACGAGTACATGCTCAGATTCGAACGAACGAGGATTGAATCCCCGTGAGAGCGTTCTATTACGCCAAAGAGTGCGAGCTTGCCACGAGTACATGCTCAGATTCGAACGAACGAGGATTGAAACCCCATGAGAGCGTTCTATTGCGCCTAAGAGTGCGAGCTTGCCACGAGTACATGCTCAGATTCGAACGAACGAGGATTGAAACCCCGTGAGAGCGTTCTATTACGCCAAAGAGTGCGAGCTTGCCACGAGTACATGCTCAGATTCGAACGAACGAGGATTGAAACCCCGTGAGAGCTTTCTATTACGCCTAAGAGTGCGAGCTTGCCACGAGTACATGCTCAGATTCGAACGAACGAGGATTGAAACCCATGAGAGCGTTCTAATGCGCCTAAGAGTGCGAGCTTGCCACGAGTACATGCTCAGATTCGAACGAACGAGGATTGAAACCCCGTGAGAGCGTTCTATTACGCCAAAGAGTGCGAGCTTGCCACGAGTACATGCTCATATTCGAACGAACGAGGATTGAAACCCCGTGAGAGCGTTCTATTACGCCAAAGAGTGCGAGCTTGCCACGAGTACATGCTCAGATTCGAACGAACGAGGATTGAAACCCAATGAGACCGTTCTATTACGCCCTAAGAGTGCGAGATTGCCACGAGTACATGCTCAGATTCGAACGAACGAGCATTGAAACCCCATGAGAGCATTCTATTACGCCCAAAGAGTGCGAGCTTGCCACGAGTACATGCTCAGATTCGAACGAACGAGGATTGAAACCCCATGAGAGCGTTCTATTACGCCCAAAGAGTGCGAGCTTGCCACGAGTACATGCTCAGATTCGAACGAACGAGGATTGAAACCCCGTGAGAGCGTTCTATTACGCCAAAGAGTGCGAGCTTGCCACGAGTACATGCTCAGATTCGAACGAACGAGGATTGAAACCCAATGAGAGCGTTCTATTACGCCCAAAGAGTGCGAGCTTGCCACGAGTACATGCTCAGATTCGAACGAACGAGGATTGAAACCCCATGAGAGCTTTCTATTACGCCCAAAGAGTGCGAGCTTGCCACGAGTACATGCTCAGATTCGAACGAACGAGGATTGAAACCCCATGAGAGCGTTCTATTACGCCAAAGAGTGCGAGCTTGCCACGAGTACATGCTCAGATTCGAACGAACGAGGATTGAAACCCCATGAGAGCGTTCTATTACGCCCAAAGAGTGCGAGCTTGCCACGAGTACATGCTCAGATTCGAACGAACGAGGATTGAAACCCCATGAGAGCGTTCTATTACGCCCAAAGAGTGCGAGCTTGCCACGAGTACATGCTCAGAGATTCGAACGAACGAGGATTGAAACCCCATGAGAGCGTTCTATTACGCCCAAAGAGTGCGAGCTTGCCACGAGTACATGCTCAGATTCGAACGAACGAGGATTGAAACCCCGTGGGAGCGTTCTATTACGCCAAAGAGTGCGAGCTTGCCACGAGTACATGGTCATATTCGAACGAACGAGGATTGAAACCCCATGAGAGCGTTCTATTGCGCCTAAGAGTGCGAGCTTGCCACGAGTACATGCTCAGATTCGAACGAACGAGGATTGAAACCCCATGAGAGCGTTCTATTAGTGCGCCTAAGAGTGCGAGCTTGCCACGAGTACATGCTCAGATTCGAACGAACGAGGATTGAAACCCCATGAGAGCGTTCTATTACGCCCAAAGAGTGCGAGCTTGCCACGAGTACATGCTCAGATTCGAACGAACGAGGATTGAAACCCCGTGAGAGCATTCTATTACGCCCAAAGAGTGCGAGCTTGCCACGAGTACATGCTCAGATTCGAACGAACGAGGATTGAAACCCCATGAGAGCGTTCTATTACGCCCAAAGAGTGCGAGCTTGCCACGAGTACATGCTCAGATTCGAACGAACGAGGATTGAAAACCCCATGAGAGCGTTCTATTACGCCCAAAGAGTGCGAGCTTGCCACGAGTACATGCTCAGATTCGAACGAACGAGGATTGAAACCCCATGAGAGCGTTCTATTGCGCCTAAGAGTGCGAGCTTGCCACGAGTACATGCTCAGATTCGAACGAACGAGGATTGAAACCCATGAGAGCGTTCTATTACGCCAAAGAGTGCGAGCTTGCCACGAGTACATGCTCAGATTCGAACGAACGAGGATTGAAACCCCATGAGAGCGTTCTATTACGCCCTAAGAGTGCGAGATTGCCACGAGTACATGCTCAGATTCGAACGAACGAGCATTGAAACCCCGTGAGAGCGTTCTATTGCGCCTAAGAGTGCGAGCTTGCCACGAGTACATGCTCAGATTCGAACGAACGAGGATTGAAGCCAAATGAGAGCGTTCTATTACGCCCAAAGAGTGCGAGCTTGCCACGAGTACATGCTCAGATTCGAACGAACGAGGATTGAAACCGATGAGAGCGTTCTATTGCGCCTAAGAGTGCGAGCTTGCCACGAGTACATGCTCAGATTCGAACGAACGAGGATTGAACCCCGTGAGAGCGTTCTATTACGCCAAAGAGTGCGAGCTTGCCACGAGTACATGCTCAGATTCGAACGAACGAGGATTGAAACCCATGAGAGCGTTCTATTGCGCCTAAGAGTGCGAGCTTGCCACGAGTACATGCTCAGATTCGAACGAACGAGGATTGAAACCCCGTGAGAGCGTTCTATTACGCCAAAGAGTGCGAGCTTGCCACGAGTACATGCTCAGATTCGACTGAACGAAAAAGGATTGAAACCCCGTGAGAGCTTTCAATTACGCCTAAGAGTGCGAGCTTGCCACGAGTACATGCTCAGATTCGAACGAACGAGGATTGAAACCCATGAGAGCGTTCTATTACGCCCAAAGAGTGCGAGCTTGCCACGAGTACATGCTCAGATTCGAACGAACGAGGATTGAAACCCCGTGAGAGAGCTTTCTATTACGCCTAAGAGTGCGAGCTTGCCACGAGTACATGCTCAGATTCGAACGAACGAGGATTGAAACCCCATGAGAGCGTTCTATTACGCCTAAGAGTGCGAGCTTGCCACGAGTACATGCTCAGATTCGAACGAACGAGGATTGAAACCAATGAGAGCGTTCTATTGCGCCTAAGAGTGCGAGCTTGCCACGAGTACATGCTCAGATTCGAACGAACGAGGATTGGAACCCCATGAGAGCTTTCTATTGCGCCTAAGAGTGCGAGCTCGCCACGAGTACATGCTCAGATTCGAACGAACGAGGATTGGAACTCCGTGAGAGCTTTCTATTGCGCCTAAGAGTGCGAGCTTGCCACGAGTACATGCTCAGATTCGAACGAACGAGGATTGAAACCCCGTGATAGCGTTCTATTGCGCCTAAGTGTGCGAGCTTGCCACGAGTACATGCTCAGATTCGAACGAACGAGGATTTAAACCCTGTGAGAGCGTTCTATTACGCCAAAGAGTGCGAGCTTGCCACGAGTACATGCTCAGATTCGAACGAACGAGGATTGAAACCCATGAGAGCGTTCTATTGCGCCTAAGAGTGCGAGCTTGCCACGAGTACATGCTCAGATTCGAACGAACGAGGATTGAATCCCCGTGAGAGCGTTCTATTACGCCAAAGAGTGCGAGCTTGCCACGAGTACATGCTCAGATTCGAACGAACGAGGATTGGAACCCCGTGAGAGCTTTCTATTACGCCTAAGAGTGCGAGCTTGCCACGAGTACATGCTCAGATTCGAACGAACGAGGATTGAAACCCCATGAGAGCGTTCTATTGCGCCTAAGAGTGCGAGCTTGCCACGAGTACATGCTCAGATTCGAACGAACGAGGATTGAAACCCCGTGAGAGCGTTCTATTACGCCAAAGAGTGCGAGCTTGCCACGAGTACATGCTCAGATTCGAACGAACGAGGATTGGAACCCCATGAGAGCTTTCTATTGCGCCTAAGAGTGCGAGCTTGCCACGAGTACATGCTCAGATTCGAACGAAAGAGCATTGAAACCCATGAGAGCATTCTATTACGCCCAAAGAGTGCGAGCTTGCCACGAGTACATGCTCATATTCGAACGAACGAGGATAGAAACCCCGTGAGAGCGTTCTTTTACGCCAAAGAGTGCGGGCTTGCCACGAGTACATGCTCAGATTCGAACGAACGAGGATTGAAACCCAATGAGACCGTTCTATTACGCCCTAAGAGTGCGAGATTGCCACGAGTACATGCTCAGATTCGAACGAACGAGCATTGAAACCCCATGAGAGAATTCTATTACGCCCAAAGAGTGCGAGCTTGCCACGAGTACATGCTCAGATTCGAACGAACGAGCATTGAAACCCCATGAGAGCATTCTATTACGCCCAAAGAGTGCGAGCTTGCCACGAGTACATGCTCATATTCGAACGAACGAGGATAGAAACCCCGTGAGGGCGTTCTCTTACGCCAAAGAGTGCGGGCTTGCAACGAGTACTTGCTCAGATTCGAACGAACGTGGATTGGAAACCCGTGAGAGCTTTCTATTGCGCCTAAGAGTGCGAGCTTGCCACGAGTACATGCTCAGATTCGAACGAACGAGGATTGGAACCCCATGAGCGCTTTCTATTGCGCCTAAGAGTGCGCCTAAGAGTGCGAGCTTGCCACGAGTACTTGCTCAGATTCGAACGAAAGTGCATTGAAACCCCATGAGAGCGTTCTGTTACGCCCAAAGAGTGCGAGCTTGCCACGAGTACATGCTCATATTCGAACGAACGAACGAGGATAGAAACCTCGTGAGAGCATTCTCTTACGCCAAAGAGTGCGGGCTTGCCACAAGTACATGCTCAGATTCGAACGAACGAGCATTGAAACCCCATGAGAGCGTTCTATTACGCCCAAAGAGTGCGAGCTTGCCACGAGTACATGCTAAGATTCGAACGAACGAGCATTGAAACCCCATGAGAGCGTTCTATTACGCCCAAAGAGTGCGAGCTTGCCACGAGTACATGCTAAGATTCGAACGAACGAGGATTGAAACCCATGAGAGCGTTCTATTGCGCCTAAGAGTGCGAGCTTGCCACGAGTACATGCTAAGATTCGAACGAACGAGGATTGAAACCCATGAGAGCGTTCTATTGCGCCTAATAGTGCGAGCTTGCCACGAGTACATGCTCAGATTCGAACGAACGAGGATTGAAACCCCATGAGAGCGTTCTATTACGCCCTAAGAGTGCGAGATTGCCACGAGTACATGCTCAGATTCGAACGAACGAGGATTGGAACCCCGTGAGAGCTTTCTATTGCTCGTAAGAGTGCGAGCTTGCCACGAGTACATGCTCATATTCGAACGAACGAGGATTGAAACCAAATGAGAGCATTCTATTACGCCCAAAGAGTGCGAGCTTGCCACGAGTACATGCTCAGATTCGAACGAACGAGGATTGAAACCCATGAGAGCGTTCTATTGCGCCTAAGAGTGCGAGCTTGCCACGAGTACATGCTCAGATTCGAACGAATGAGGATTGAATCCCCGTGAGAGCGTTCTATTACGCCAAAGAGTGCGAGCTTGCCACGAGTACATGCTCAGATTCGAACGAACGAGGATTGAAACCCATGAGAGCGTTCTATTGCGCCTAAGAGTGCGAGCTTGCCACGAGTACATGCTCAGATTCGAACGAACGAGGATTGAAACCCCGTGAGAGCGTTCTATTACGCCAAAGAGTGCGAGCTTGCCACGAGTACATGCTCAGATTCGAACGAACGAGGATTGAACCCCGTGAGAGCTTTCTATTACGCCTAAGAGTGCGAGCTTGCCACGAGTACATGCTCAGATTCGAACGAACGAGGATTGAAACCCATGAGAGCGTTCTATTGCGCCTAAGAGTGCGAGCTTGCCACGAGTACATGCTCAGATTCGAACGAACGAGGATTGAAACCCCATGAGAGCGTTCTATTACGCCCAAAGAGTGCGAGCTTGCCACGAGTACATGCTCATATTCGAACGAACGAGGATAGAAACCCCGTGAGAGCGTTCTCTTACGCCAAAGAGTGCGGGCTTGCCACGAGTACATGCTCAGATTCGAACGAACGAGGATTGAAACCCATGAGAGCGTTCTATTGCGCCTAAGAGTGCGAGCTTGCCACGAGTACATGCTCAGATTCGAACGAACGAGGATTGAAAACCCATGAGAGCGTTCTATTACGCCCAAAGAGTGCGAGCTTGCCATGAGTACATGCTCAGATTCGAACGAACGAGGATTGAAACCCAATGAGAGCGTTCTATTACGCCAAAGAGTGCGAGCTTGCCACGAGTACATGCTCAGATTCGAACGAACGAGGATTGAAACCCCGTGAGAGCGTTCTATTACGCCAAAGAGTGCGGGCTTGCCACGAGTACATGCTCAGATTCGAACGAACGAGGATTGGAACCCCATGAGAGCGTTCTATTTAAGAGTGTGAGAGCTTGCCACGAGTACATGCTCAGATTCGAAAGAACGAGGATTGAAACCCCATGAGAGCGAATTCTATTAGCCCAAAGAGTGCGAGCTTGCCACGAGTACATGCTCGATTCGAACGAACGAGGATTGAAAAAACCCCATGAGGGAGCGTTTCTATTGCGCCCCAAAAGTGCGAGCTTGCCACGAGTACATGCTCAGATTCGAACGAACGAGGATTGAAACCCCATGAGAGCGTTTTTCTATTACGCCAAAGAGTGCGAGCTTGCCACGAGTACATGTCAGATTCGAACGAACGAGGATTGAAACCCATGAGAGCGTTCTATTACGCCCAAAGAGTGCGAGCTTGCCACGGAGTACATGCTCAGATTCGAACGAACGAGGATTGGAAACCCATGAGAGCGTTCTATTACGCCCAAAGAGTGCGAGCTTGCCACGAGTATTGCTCAGATTCGAACGAACGAGGATTGAAACCCCAATGAGAGCGTTCTATTCGCGCCTAAGAGTGCGAGCTTGCCACGAGTACATGCTCAGATTCGAACGAACGAGGATTGAAAAACCCCATTGGAGAGCGTTCTATTGTGCCCAAAGAGTGCGAGCTTGCCACGAGTACATGCTCAGATTCGAACGATACGAGGATTGAAACCCCATGAGAGCGTTTTTTCTATTACGCCCAAAGAGTGCGAGCTTGCCACGAGTACATGCTCAGATTCGAACGAACGCAGGATTGAAACCCCATGAGAGCTCGTTCTAGATTACGCCCTAAGAGTGCGAGCTTGCCACGAGTACATGCTCAGATTCGAACGAACGAGGATTGAAACCCCCGGTGAGAGCGTTCTATTACGCCCACGTAAGAGTGCGAGCTTGCCAGAGTACATGCTCAGATTCGAACGAACGAGGATTGCAAACCCCATGAGAGCGTTCTATTGATGCCAAAGAGTGCGAGCTTGCCACGAGTACATGCTCAGATTCGAACGAACGAGGATTGAAACCCCATGAGAGTTCTATTACGCCCAAAGAGTGCGAGCTTGCCACGAGTACATGCTTCATGATTCGAACGAACGAGGATTGGAAACCCCGTGAGAGCGTTTCTATTACGCCTAAGAGTGCGAGCTTGCCACGAGTACATGCTCAGATTCGATACGAACGAGGATTGAAACCCCATGAGAGCTTTCTATTACGCCCAAAGAGTGCGAGCTTGCCACGAGTACATGCTCAGATTCGAAAGAACGAGGATTGAAACCCCATGAGAGCGTTTTATTATACGCCAAAGAGTGCGAGCTTGCCACGAGTACATGCTCAGATTCGAGAACGAACGAGGATTGAATCCCACTAATGAGAGCATTCTATTACGCCAAAGAGTGCGAGCTTGCCACGAGTACAAATGCTCAGATTCGAAACGACGGAAACGAGGATTGAAACCCATTGAGAGCGTTCTATTACGCCCAAAGAGTGCGAGCTTGCCACGAGTACATGCTCAGATTCGAACGAACGAGGATTTGAAACCCCATGAGAGCGTTCTATTACGCCTAAGAGTGCGAGCTTGCCCACGAGTACATGCTCAGATTCGAACGAACGAGGATTGAAAACCCATCTTGAGAGCGTTCTATTACGCCCAAAGAGTGCGAGCTTGCCACGAGTACATGCTCAGATTCGACGAACGAGGATTGAAACCCCATGAGAGCAGTTTCTATTACGCCTGAAGAGTGCGAGCTTGCCACGAGTACATGCTCAGATTCGAACGAAACGAGGATTGAAACGGACGTTTGGAGAGAGCGTTCTATTACCCAAAGTGTGCGAGCTTGCCACGAGTACATGCTAAGATTCGAACGAACGAGGATTGATTGGAAACCCCATGAGAGCGTTCTATTAGCGCCTAAGAGTGCGAGCTTTGCCACGAGTACATGCTCAGATACGAACGAACGAGGATTGAAACCCCATGAGAAGCGTTCTATTACGCCAAAGAGTGCGAGCTTGCCACACGGAGTACATGCTCAGATTCGAACGAACGAGGATTGAAACCCCATGAGAGCGTTCTATTACGCCAAAGAGTGCGAGCTTGCCCACGAGTACATGCTCATATTCGAACGAACGAGGATTGAAACCCCTATGAGAGCGTTTCTATTACGCCCAAAGAGTGCGAGCTTGCCCACGAGTACATGCTCAGATTCGAACGAACGAGGATTGAAACCCCATGAGTTTTCTATTACGCCCTAAGAGTGCGAGCTTGCCACGAGTACATGCTCAGATTCGAACGAACGAGGATTGAAACCCCATGAGAGCGTTCTATTATTGCGCCAAAGAGTATGCGAGCTTGCCACGAGTACATGCTCAGATTCGAACGAACGAGGATTGAACCCCATGAGAGCATTCTATTACGTCCCCAAAGAGTGCGATTGCCACGAGTACATGCTCAGATTCGAACGAACGAGCATTGAAACCCCATGAGAGCCGTTCTATTAACGTAGAGCCCAAAGAGTGCGAGCTTGCCACGAGTACATGCTCAGATTCGAACGAACGAGGATTGAAACCCGTGAGAGCGTTCTATTACGCCCAAAGAGTGCGAGCTTGCCACGGAGTACATGCTCATATTCGAACGAACGAGGATTGGGAACCGTCCCAGATGAGATATTTCTATTACGCCCTAAGAGTGCGAGCCCCCTTCAGCCGAGAGTTACATGCTCAGTATAATTCGAACGAAACGAGTGCGATTGAAACCCCATGAGAGCGTTCTATTACGCCCAAAGAGTGCGAGCTTGCCACGAGTACATGCTCAGATTCGAACGAACGAGGGATTGAAACCCCATGAGACGCGTTCTATTCACGCCCAAAGAGTGCGAGCTTGCCACGAGTACATGCTCAGATATTCGAACGAACGAGGATTGAAACCCATGAGAGCGTTCTATTAACGCCAAAAGAGTGCGAGCTTGTCCACGAGTACATGCTCAGATTCGAACGAACGAGGATTGAAACCCCATGAGAGCGTTCTATTACGCCCAAAGAGTGCGAGCTTGCCACGAGTACATGCTCAGATTCGAACGAACGAGGATTGTTTTTTTGAAAACCCCATGAGAGCGTTTCTATTACGCCTAAGAGTGCGAGCTTGCCACGAGTACATGCTCAGATTCGAACGAACGAGGATTGAAACCCCATGAGAGCGTTCTATTACGCCCAAAGAGTGCGAGCTTGCCACGAGTACATGCTCAGATTCGAACGAACGAGGATTGAAAACCCCCATGAGAGCGTTCTATTACGCCAAAGAGTGCGAGCTTGCCACGGAGTACATGCTCAGATTCGAACGAACGAGGATTGAAAACCCCATGAGAGAGCGTTCTATTATGCGCCCAAAGAGTGCGAGCTTGCCACGAGTACATGCTCAGATTCGAACGAACGAGGATTGAAACCCCAAATGAGAGCGTTCTATTACGCCAAAGAGTGCGAGCTTGCCACGAGTACATGCTCAGATTCGAACGAAACGAGGATTGAAACCCCATGAGAGCGTTCTATTAACGCCCAAAGAGTGCGAGCTTGCCACGAGTTACATGCTCAGATTCGAAGAACGAGGATTGAAAACCCCATGAGAGCGTTCTATTACGCCAAAGAGTGCGAGCTTGCCACGAGTACATGCTCAGATTCGAACGAACGAGGATTGAACCCCATGAGAGCGTTCTATTACGCCCAAAGAGTGCGAGCTTGCCACGAGTACATGCTCAGATTCGAACGAACGAGGATTTGAAACCCCATGAGAGCGTTCTATGTACCCCAAAAGAGTGCGAGCTTGCCACGAGGTACGTTGCTCAGATTCGAACGAACGAGGATTGTAACCACATGAGAGCGTTCTATTACGCCCAAAGAGTGCGAGCTTGCCACGAGTAATGCTCAGATTCGAACGAACGAGGCCGATATTGAAAAGCCCTGATGAGAGCGTTCTATTACGCCCAAAGAGTGCGATGCTTTGCCCCACGAGTTAATGTGCTCATGTTTCGAACGAACGAACGTGGATTGAAACCCCATGAGAGCGTTCTATTACGCCCCTAAGAGTGCGAGCTTTGCCACGAGTACAATGCTCAGATTTCGAACGAGGCACGAAGTGTTCGGGATTGAAACCCGATGAGAGCGTTCTATTACGCCCAAAGAGTGCGGCTTGCCACGAAGTACATGCTCAGATTCGAACGAACGAGGATTGAAACCCCATGAAGCGTTGCTCTATTACCCCAAGAGTGCATGGATTTTTTGCCAAGAGTACATTGGCTCAGATTCGAACGAACGAGGATTGAAACCCCCCTGTGAGAGCGTTTCTATTAGGGTGGATTGGAAAGAGTGCCCCACGAGCGTTTACATGCTCAGATTCGAACGAACGAACGATTGATTGAAAACCAATGGAGAGAGCGTTCTATTACGCCCAAACCCAAAGAGTGCGAGCTTTTATAAACCACGAGTACATGCTCAGATTCGAACGACGAACGAGGATTGAAACCCCATGAGAGAGCGTTCTATTCAAACGCCCAAGAGTGCGAGCTTGCCACGTTGTACATGCTCATCAGATTCGAACGAACGAGGATTGAAACCCCATGAGAGCGTTCTATTACGCCCAAAGAGGTGCGAGCTTGCCACGAGTACATGCTCAGATTCGATTTAACGAACGAGGATTGAAACCCCATGAGAGCGTTCTATTACGCCTAAAGAGTGCGAGCTTGCCACTCGAGTACATGCTCAGATTCGAACGAACGAGGATTGAAAAAAAAAAAAACCCCATGAGAGCGTTTCTATATTGCCCAAAGAGTGCGAGCTTGCCACGAGAGTTATTGCTCAGATTCGAACGATCGAACGAGGATTGAAAGCCCCAGATGAGGAGCGTTTCTATTATCGCCCAAATGGAGTGCGAGCTCCATTGCCACGAGTATGCATGCTCAGAACGTATTCGAACGAACGAGGAATTGAAGGCGCCCGAGAAAGAGCCAATTGATGAGCGTTCTATAAGCCCTAAGAGTGCGAGCTTGCCACGAGTACATACTGCTCAAGATTCGAACGAACGAGGATTGAACCCCATGAGAGCGTTCTATTGCGCCGAACCTAAGAGTGCGAGCTTGCCACGAGGTACATGCTCAGATTCGAACGATTGATCCGAGGATTGAAACCCCATGAGGGGAGCGTTCTTTCTATTACGCCTAAAGAGTGCGAGCGAGCTTGCCACGAGTACATGCTCAGATTCGAACGATACGAGGATTGAAACACCCCCATGAGAGCGTTTCTATAAATTACGGGACCCCAAAAGAGTGCGAGCTTGCCACGAGTATATCATGCTCAGATTCGAACGAGTAAGGAGGATTGAAACCCCATGAGAGCGTTCTATTACGCCCAAAGAGTGCCGATTGCTTGCCACGAGTACATGCTCAGATTCGAACGAACGAGGATTGAAACTCCCCAAGAAGCGTTCTTCATTAGTTCTGAGTGGTGCCGAGAGTGCGAGCTTGCCACGAGTACATGCCAGATTCGAACGAACGAGGATTGAAAAGCCCCCCATGAGAGCGTTCTATAACGCCCAATAGAGTGCGAGCATTGCCACGAGTACATGCTCAGATTCGATAAACGAACGAGGATTGAAACCCCTCACCATTGAGAGCGTTCTATTCCGCCCAAAAGAGTGCGAGCTTGCCACGAGTATTCCATGCTCAGATTCGAACGAAACGGGATTGAAACCCCATGAGAGCTTTCTATTACGCCCAAAGAGTGCGAGCTTATCCACGAGTACATGCTCAGATTCGAACGAACGAGGATTGAAACCCCATGAGAGCGTTCTATTACGCCCACAAGAGAGTGCGAGCTTGCCACGAGTAGCATGCTCAGATTGATCGAACGAACGAGGATTGAAGCCCCATGGAGAGCGTTCTATTACGCCCAAAGAGTGCGAGCTTGCCTCACGAGTACATGCTCAGATTCGAACGAACGAGGATTGAAGCCCCATCTGTGAGAGCGTTCTATTAGGCCAAAGAGTGTGCGAGTTGCCACGAGTACATGCTCAGATTCGATTCGAACGAACGAGGATTGAAACCCCATGAGAGCGTTCTATTACGCCAAAGAGTGCGAGCTTGCCACGAGTACATGCTCAGATTCGAACGAACGAGGATTGGAAGCCCCATGAGAGCGTTCTATTACGCCCCTAAGAGTGCGAGCTTGCCACGAGTACATGCTCAGATTCGATTCGAGGAACGATCCGCGAGGGTATTGAAGCGGGGCCCCATGAATTGAGAGCGTTCTATTACGCCGCTATGCCCAAAGAGTGTCGAGCGAGCTTGCCACGAGTGACGGGGTATACATGCTCAGATTCGAACGCGAACGAGGATAGATTGAAACCCTGAAACCCCAATGAGAGCGTTCTATTACGCCCAAAAGAGTGCGAGCTTGCCACGAGTACATGCTGCTCAATTCGAAAGAACGAGATTGAAACCCCATGAGAGCGTTCTATTACGCCCAATAGAGTGCGAGCTTGCCGACGAGTAATGCTCAGATTCGATGACGAACGAGGATTGAAACCCCCATGAGAGCGTTCTATTACGCGAAAGAGTGCGAGCTTGCCACGAGTAACATGCTGCGCAGATTCGAACGAACGGGATTTTTGAACGAGGATTGAAACCCCATTGAGAGCGTTCTATTACGCCCAAAGAGTGCGCTTGCCACGAGTACATGCTCAGATTCGAACGTTGAAACGAACGAGGATTGAAACCCCATGAGAGCGTTCTATTACCGCCAAAAGCCAAAGAGTGCGAGCTTGCCACGAGTACATGCTCAGATTCGAACGAAACGACGAGGATTGAAACCCCATGAGAGAGCGTTCTATTACGCCCAAAGAGTGCGAGCTTGCCACGAGTACATTGCTCAGATTCGAACGAACGAGGATTGATTGAAACCCCCATGAGAGCGTTCTATTACGCCCAAAGAGTGCGAGCTTGCCACGAGTACATGCTCAGATTCGAACGGAACGAACGAGGATTGAAACCCATGAGAGCGTTCTATTACGCCCAAAGAGTGCGAGCTTGCCACGAGTACATGCTCAGATTCGATACGAACGAGGATTGAAACCCCATTGTATGAGAGCGTTCTATTACGCCCAAAGAGTGCGAGCTTTGCCACGAGTACATGCTCAGATTCGATACGAACGAGGATTGAAACCCCATGAAAGCGTTCTATTACGCCCAAAGGAGTGCGAGCTCCTACCACGTAAGTACATGCTCAGATTCGACTGGGGGGCCCAACGAGTCCGGCTTGGGCTGGGCGAAACGCGTTGTGTGAGGCTCCAATAGCGTTACGGGGTCGCCCAAACAGTGGTGTGGTGAGAACTTATTCCACATGCTACAAGAACTCTGATGTACAAAAAATACGAAGATGCATTGCAAAACCATTAGTGCGCTTCTATTTACGCACATTTCTTAGTGTGAGGGCTTGCCAACGAGATCTATTGCTCAGATTACGGAGAATTTACGACATTGGAAGACCCATTATAGGAGCGCTTTGAAAAAGAAACGCTCCTAGAAGAGTCATTTCCTCTAGTTGCTCACGAGGGGGATGTTTCGAGAAACGACGAGTTTGAGTGCGAACAACCCCTAGATTAGAGCGTGTCTATTGTGCGAGCTTGCACACGAGGTTACTAGAGTAGATACGAGAGAAAGCGTCACGGGTAGGGGTCGAAACCCCAGCGCGTTTAATATACGCTAAGTGAGTGGGGAGCTTGCCGGGGAGTTTGACTATGCCAGATTCATGTCGACGAGGATACCAAAGTTCATGCATTTTTTTTTGTATTTGGTTTGTTTGTTGATTGTGTTTTTTTGGTTGTTGAAACCCTATGTGGTTTTTGATTACGGGTTTTGTCGGTAATGTGGGTGGTTGAGCATGGATACGTATTTACATTGCTCAGGATTTATCTTGTTGGATTTGGTCTTTTTGGTTCTTTTGATTTTTTTACGTGTTATGTTGTATTGAGGAGAAAAAGTTTATTGTTGTTTTTTTGCATTTTGGGTTTTTGATTTGGATTGTTGGTTTGTGTGGTGGCCAGTTAATTCGTTATTTGTTGAGGTTTCCTTTATCGGCTAAAGATTCTGTTGCTGGTGCCTAGGTTTACATAGCTCAGTTTGCTGGTAAAGAGCTTGTCTTTTTGGTGTCGAGGATTGGAATTTGTTAGGCTTTGGTTACAATGAATTGGGTGGGTATATTGAATTTTTACGGCCTAAGAGGCGAGATTTTCGGTTGATTATTTGAGATAGGTAACGAAGGGGAGGTTGGAAAGACATTGGAGCGTTTTTAGTCCTTAGAGCATTGAAGGAGGTTTGAGTTTATACGTTGGGGGACATTAATAGGATTTTTATAAGATACGATTTTAGAAACCCCAAGATGGGGGTTTGATTTTTTTTTTTTGATTGTTTTTGTAGAGTGCGAGTTGCCACAGGTACTTGCTCAGTTTCGGAATGGGGAAAGTTCAATTGACGTATTCTTTGAGAGCTGTTCCTATTGGAAATGTTTGTGAATTTGCAGTTTTTAAGCGAGCTTGTCTTAATGTAAAGTTTATGCTCAAGATTCGGGGGTGGAGGGGATGGAGAGGGGGGTTGGTTTTTCCTCATGAGAGCGTTCTGTTACGCCAAACCCAAAGAGTGGGCGAGCTTGCCCGAGTCACATCGGCTTTTGTAGGGTGATTACGAACGAAGGATTGATAAATTTGTGAGAGTGGATTCTATTTTACGCGCTAAGGGTGGGAAGGAGCTTGCAGAGTACATGGTTAAGGATTGTTGTTTGTTTCCCCCCCCTGAGATTGGAGGGTTAAAATGTTTATGAGAGCGTGTTCTGATCTACGCTCAGAGCGTTTGTGTGAGTTTATTTTTTGAGGGTGGTAGTAAGCTAAGGAGGGATTTGAAGGGTGACGATTTTTTGAAAAAGAGGGGTTTAGCAGTAGCGTTTTTTTTTGAAAGAGTGGTGATGCTTGAGACGAGATTGTGTTACAAGATTGGGTTTTCGTGGTTTTTACGGTGTGGTTTGAAACATGAGAGGTTTTTTTCGATGGTTGTGTTATGTGGGGTTGCCCATTAGTTGTATGGTTGTTAAGAGTTTGTATTGTATTGTACGTTGAGGTTTTTGGTTTTTTTTGGTGGAGAGAGGGATGTTCTATTACGCCCAAAGAGGTTTTTTGAGTAAAAAATGAAGAGGTGGGTGCTTTAATGTGCTTTGATCATTGAAGGCCAGGTTTTTTTTTTGAACCCAAGGTTGAGTGCACGTTCATATATTGCTAGAGAAAAGTGGTTAATCAATGCTTATTGATGATTGAGCAATAGCGGTACTGTGGACCAAAAACTTGGCGTGTGTGATGTATTCTTTTTTTTTTAGGGTTGAAACCCCATTTGTTGAGAGAGTTTTTTTAGGCCCAAAGAGTGTATCGAAGCTTGCCACGAGTAGATGCTCAGATTCGACACGAATGTGGAATTTAGACAAAACACCATTAGGAGCGATTCCAGGTTACGCCCAAAGAGTGCGAGGGTGCCACGAGTACCTCCCCTGATCCGAATACGACATAACTAAATTGTCCCTGTACCAAGCCAAGGCACTTACGTCCGAAAAGTCCGGACAAAGGATGATTGAGACGAGATTCGCATTTTTGATACCACGAAACGCTGGTTTCATTTGGGTTGTATGTAAACCAGCCCGCGATTAAAGATATAGCAGAAATAAAATATTAAAAAAAGAGCTCCTGTATAAAGATCTTCATTGGTGCGTAATCCGTTTTGTATACCATCCACTGATACACACCGAATAAGCGATATCACTGGGAATCACGAGGCATACTGATTAAGCCTATAGAAGCCCGCCGATGATGGATTGCGAGCGGTATTAGTAGATGTTGTGTTGTATCCAGCTTCATAAGATGTGCAGATTCGACCACTAATGCGTATCAATTTGGACTGGAAGTATGTGTGTAAGGATGCTCACAATCGAGAGCGTTTCTGTATTGACTTGTGTTAAGAGTGCAGACGGTCTGCCATCCGTTAACCCCGGTGTTTGTGATTGACACGTGAGTTAGCCGTAGTTTTCCACCACACGATACGCGAGGATGGAACTACGAGTATGACAGAGTCGACTTTGGTATGATACGTCCCCATGATGTGGCTGAGCTTGCCACATGTACATGTCTCAGATTGGATTCTGCAGTATGTCAGCTGAAGG
The DNA here is from genome assembly GCA_016920855.1 of Puya raimondii. Lineage (NCBI taxonomy): Eukaryota > Viridiplantae > Streptophyta > Magnoliopsida > Poales > Bromeliaceae > Puya > Puya raimondii. Next base: position 19,110 of record JABWPP010000017.1, read on the forward strand.
ATGTGAGGGCATAACTACGTCACAGAGATCGCCGACTGATAACCTCATTACGCGCAACAAATGAGAGCTTGCAGTTCCATCGAGTATACTGTTACCGCATGTGTGCTCGAAGTGGACCACTGAAAATACTCATGTTGCGGTTTGTCGATTTTACACCAACATGACCTGTCAGATCTCACAGATATTGACAGATTCGACACGACTCGAGAGATTGGTAAACCCGATCTTTATGACATGAGAGCGTGTGATCTATTGCGCGCCTTAGTCGTGAGAGCCTGCACGTAGCTGCGTGCCCAACGAGTACATGTCTCAGATCGTCGAGTTACGAGATGGGAGGCACTTGGAAGACCTTCAGATGAGAGACCAGTATCTATTGCCATTTTGGACACCTCAAGGCGTTGAATTGAGACTCCCCTGAGGATCGTGGGCTACACGTAGTAGCGACTTGGAGTGATCATGCTTTCAGCGCTTTGGTGATAGATGGCGCTTTGTGTGGGGTGACTGCATGATGGTTGAACGAAGCGAGGATAGCGAATCCCCTATATTGAGATAGGCGTTCTTTTGTGCGCTTCCAAGAGAGTGGCGTGCGATGAGTTCTGCCACGATACGTACAATGCCCTCAGTACCCGTGCCAGAAGGAGTTTTGCAGCATGTCCTAGGATTGCACACTCACACGAGGCCGGGTTGCTCGTTGAGAGGGCCGGGTGAAGAGCTACGGATGAACAAACCCAGAGTGGAACTGAGGTCGCGAGCTCATTGCCCCCCCACCCGACAGCGTACCATGCCTACTCAGCTTCCAAACGAGGTGCTCGGGGATGTCTGCCTGTGGGGGACACTGTGGAATGGGGCTGCATATAGTTGTTCGCCAGTGGAGAGACTTGCTAGGGTGGGGTTTTGCCAACAGTGGGGAAGATTTTGGTTGGATGACTACTCGATTGTCGACGATTGGACGGCGGATTGAATAGCCGCCGTCGGCAGTAGGGATGAGTTGTCTATTACGACACGTACCCTATGGGATGGTGACACGATAGGTGTTTGTGCCAAGCGGGTGGAGTACGATGTGCGCAGTTGCGAGATTGTGATTAGAAACTAACAACGATAGTACTATGGCTACATCGATTCGGAATTGCATGGTGCTGGGTGTCAGATTGATAGTACGACGACGATGGATTTTGGCGTACTGACCATGATGCATGCGTGAGCTTGTCTACCTCTGCAGCCCTTAAGAGTGCGAGCTTGGAAGGTAGGTGTACGGGGTCTACGAAGACATCAAGAGTGGTCGGATAGCGGGCGAACGGGGCGGTGAGGCGATGTGGGCGTTGGAATGGAGAGACCGTGCTATCGGGATAACATATGCGCGTTGAATCGTTTTTCCTCATGACGTAGCCGCCCTAAGCATTGTGTCGAGCTTGCCAGCTAGTTCCTGATAGACATCAGTCAGTCTAAACGAGACGAAAGAGAGGATAGCAGCTCTGCAAGAGCCAGTGCCAATTGATTTGTGCCGCTTCTATGCCAGAGTAAGAGGCTGCAAGACTCGATGACGAGGATGTTGCATTTTTTGCATTATACTAGCGCCGGTGAATGGGGACTAGCGATGCGTTCTACTCCGGCCAAAAAAAAAGAGTGCGGCTTCGCAACGTAGAAGGTACAAGGACACAGGGTTTCGACGGGACAATCGGATAGATGGACTTAGACGATACCTCTTATTGTTGTAGAAGCGTCCATGGAGGAGCGTGTCTCTATTGCGCGATAATAGTGCGAGCGTTATGTACGAGTAAAAGAGCTGTTGCCTGCTCAGAGTTCGAGCTAAGGTGCGTGGAAAGATACGAGTGAACTGGACCGTTGACAGTCTATTCTATGTTCGCGCCTAAGACTACGAGGATGTAGCCGAATGGGAAAAAGTACCCTACAAGTGCTCACGACTTAGAGGGCGGAATTGGGAAAAAAAACATGAGTAGTTGAGTAGGCACTGCTGATCTACCTAATCGCGCAGAAGAGTGTTCTGAAAGTGATTTCTATTGCGCCCTGATCATACGCCTTAGCTGCTGATGACTTGAGTAGCCACGAGAATAAGGGTTGTTGAAGATTTCGAATCATGAGTCTAGTCGGTGACAAATGGGGAGTGTCCTATGACGATGGACATGAGCAGACATTCGATTGATAGGTACTCTATGTGTGTGAACTCAAATTTTAGGCGATAATCCTGTTCCTTACGTAGTGGACGTGAGGATTTGTAAGTCACAATGAGAGCGTACGTAGGCTCGCGATTGCAATCGAGTAGACATGCTGCAATTCGAACGGAGTGTATTGAAACCCAATCGTTTACAGAAGCTTTAAACTACTATATGACTCATACCAGCATAAGTGATTGAGGCCTTGTGCTCACGAGTTGACATGCGTCAGATTCGAACGAATGACGAGGGATTGGTGACAACTCGAATGATGAGCGACAATTTATGAGTGCAAACCCGAAAGAGTTCTGAGGCATGGTATGCTCGAGTACATGTATCAGATGTCGAACTAGAGAATCATGCGAACACCAAACGTTCACAATTGTGCTCGGAAAGATGTGCTGACCTATGAGTGTACAGGCCAAAACCACACGAGGATTGAAACTCCTATGAAGGAGCTACACTATTACGCACTAATGCAGTGTCGAGCTATTCTACGGGACAGCAAAGCCTACAGTCTTCTGACGCGAACGTAGTGCAATTGGAACAGTGCTCATGATAGCTTCTCGGAGTTTATGCGGCCTAATGAGTTTCTCTTGCACAGAAGTACAGGCTACAGGATATTCCGACATCGACCTTACGAGGAGTTGCACCACCCCATATAGTACGTTACTATTTGCCAACGACCTGCTTTGAGTTTGCGACTAACTAGCTTGTTATGAAACGCATTGAGAACCGTCCATGTGAGCTGTTCTACTACAGCACTAAGAGTGAGCGAGCTGTGCCACGATGTTACATGTCTCAGACGTTGCGAACACGAACCTCAGGGACCCCATATTTAATGACCCCATGAGAGTGCTTTCATATTTACGCCTGAAAGAGTACGTAGCTGCGACACGAAGTGGACTCTGCCACAGAAGTATTACATAAGCGACAGAGATTCAATACGACACTGACGAGGATTCCCAGTATGCACCCAGTGAGGGCATTCTATCTCCGAATTCATACATTGCTCATATTACAGTTGCCTACACCAACAGGGGAGTCGGAAGACCCCATGCACGAGCTTTCGATTGCGCACTGACAGCATTTGACGGAGCTATAGACTGGAAGAGTACAACATAAGCACTCACGCAATGGAGCGAACGAAGAGAACATGTCTTCGACAGTAACCCGCATGCGCTAGCGTTCTCTAGCAACTTAGCGCATACAAAGAATGCAGATTGCTACGCATTACACGTTCCCACGATCTCGAATGAACGAGAATGCCCCCCCCCCTCGACAGAGCGCTTACTGGTGCTCAAATAATGCAGTACTGTACGCACGATTACTACACACACGCTCAGATCTCCGAAACTAGCGAAACAGAGGACTGCAATGCTTATATCCGCCATAAAAAGCAGCATTTCTATTGATGCTCCCCGCCCCCACTTGAGCCTACATCCTAATGTTCTTGTTTATAAGGATTAGATAAGTACGGGCCTATAGAGGTATATGCAGATGTGATAGCACACGGAGATAACATCAAGCTCTTGAACGATATCGAGAATGAGAAACTCCCGTTAAAGAGGTCGTATTTACTATTACTCCGGAGCCTTCGCAACATTGCACGATTGTACATATACGACGATTAGCTAGTAGAGACCTACCGAGACTTTACTATTGCCGCCTCGAAGGAGTCAGATTCGAGCTTGCCTACACCGAGATGACATGACTGAAAGGCCTTCCAGATGTCTCGAAAAGGCCCGAACGAGGATTTGAAAACACACTAGAAGAAAATGTCTATCCAATTGCGCCAAGCATGCAGTTACTTAAGCTTAGCCTTTGTTGTTAGAAACACAAATAAACTCGAACAACCAAAAGAAACAGTGCTTGAGGATTCTACTGTTCCAAACAAGATAGAATACTCTATGTAATGTCGGAAACAGGCCAGGATTGAGAAACTCTACCATGTGAGCGATCATACACATGGAGACGCACCACTAAGAGTTCAACGCTAATGCCATCTAATTTATATCTTTGCTCGGCCTTGAATGAGTGAACAAAGCATACTGACAACCTGATGGAATGTTATCTAATGCTCAGTTCAATATACGAGGCACGTTTTACTTTCGTTTTGTGCAGGGCGCTAAAATCCACCGAAATTTACCGTTAGTGTATGTGTGAAAATTGCTCCGATGAATGCTCAGGATTCGAGACGGCAAATTAGGATTAAACTCTCACTGAGAGCGTTCAACTAATTGACGCCCAAACGATCAGCGCCCCGAACGCTCTGCCCCATTGAGTCTACAACTCAGCTAACACTGAGTGACCCTCCTCCCGCGAACCGGCACACCGTCGATCGCGAGTCCAAAGACGGTACTGCAATTGCAAGCGTAACACGCACCAGAACTACAGCACACGAGTCATGATCCTGCAGAAAACGCCGGGCAAAGGCGAGTAGCCCCCAGACGTTTAAGCATAGATTCATTTGCCGCATCAACTATCAGCAGAGGAACACGCATATCGAGCACCCAGATTTTCGAACAACCCGAAGCGACCGTCGGAACATTATGCAAAGTGCACTCGCCCCATGTGACCGCAAAGATCTGTCTCGAAAGTCCTACGCCCAACGAGTGCTTGTAGCTGATTGCCACGAGTACATCTCAATTCGAACGAAACATACGTATTGGAGTGTGTTGTCGTCCATACCCCATCGGCACTACGAGGAGTACTCTATACCATACCTACCCCATCGCCTAAGTGAAGCTCATCGATACGCACGCAGCCCACTTGACCTCAGCACGAGTCACTACTTGCTCCAGAGTATCGAAAACGCCAACGTTCACTATTTGCGACCAAAACCCCCAACTAGGCGTCTCTATCATTCATGACGCCCAAGAGACCTGCAGAGCCCTGTCTCGTAGTGCTACCCGACCCCGCTCGGTAGCATACACTACGTGCGACACGACATACAGGGACCTCCATGCGCGAAACCCCACATGTAAGAGATTCGAAACTTACTCATTAGACCAGCCCCTAACGCACGTCCAGCGAGGCTTACTGAGCCACACCGAGTACACCATCACTCTGGCCGCACAGATATCCAACTCAGCAACATCCGATACATCCCCGCGGCATTGACTAAACACCCCCCCACCCACTGAACACGCGCCCTACTGGATTGTACGCCCTAACGAGTGCGCCGATTTGCTTCGCCAACGAGTTACTCATGTAGTCCTGCAGCATAATCGACAGCATGACAAGACTTGAAAACACACACCCTGAAACGAGCCGAGGTTCTAATAACGCGCACATAACTACAAGTCGAGCGATCTATACCTGCACGATTAGAGTCACCGCGAATGCCGCCTCACGATCTCAGGCGTCAGAACGACATCCGACCGCGCGATACGAAACCGCAACCCCACCAATGAAGTATGACATTTTCTATTAGACCCTAAGAGAGTGCGACAGAGCTGATGCGCACGAAGTCACTATCCACCCCCTCTGCTCAGATTCGAAACAACGACAACCGAGGTAATAGAGACAAACCCTTACATGACAGCGTCTCTATTACGCGCCCTAAGACATGCGACGCTTCTCTCCGAGCGCCTCGCAGAGCGTACACCTCTCACGACTCTCGACCACCGAAACAACAGGCGATTGCAAAACACACTCCCCATGAAGACACGTTCTCTAGTCACGCCCAAATCAGTGCGAATCTAAGCCAACAGCGATAGACAACTAGGACAGCTCCATCATTCCGACAAACGAACAGCAAGGAATATGCGCAAAACCCTCAACGGACAGCGGGTCTCTATCCCATACGCCCACACAGAGACGTGTCGAGCGCACTTCGCCCCGGGAACGTGTACATGCTCAGAATTCGAGAACGAACGACGGATTGAAAACCGTGCGAGCTTGCCACGATACATGCTCAGATTCGATAACGAACGAGGATTGAACCCCATGAGAGAAGAGCTTTCTAATTTACGGGCCCTAAGAGTGCGAGCCTTGCGCCACGAGTACATGCTCAGATTCGAACGAACGATGGATTGAAACCCCATTAAGAGCGTTTCTATTAGCCGTGGATTCGCAATTGAGAGTGCGAGCTTGCCACGAGTACATGACATGCTCAGATTCGAACGAAACGAAAAGAGGATTGAAAACCCCATGAGAGAGCGTTCTATTTTACGCCAAAAAGAGTGCGAGCTTGGAGCCACGAGTACATGCTCAGATTCGAACGAACGAGGATTGAAACCCCCAAGAGAGCGTTTCTATTACGCCAAAGAGTGCGAGCTTGCCACGAGTACATGACTCAGTGATTCGAACGAACGAGGATTAAAGAAGGCCCCATGAGAGCGTTCGCCTATTACGCCCAAAGAGTGCTAGCTTTGCCACGAGTACATGCTCAGATTCGAACGAACGAGGATTGAAAACCCCATGAGAGAGCGTTTCTATTACGCCCAAAGAGTGCGAGCTTGCCACACGAGTACATGCTCAGATTCGAACGAACGAGAGGATTGAAACCCCATGAGAGCAGTTCTATTACGGCGCCCAAAGAGTGCGAGCTTGCCACGAGTACATGCTCAGATTCGAAACGAACGAGGATTGAAAACCCCATGAGAGCGTTCTTTACGCCTAAGAGTGCGAGCTTGCCACGAGTACATGCTCCAGATTCAGATTCGAACGAAACGAACGAGGATTGAAACCCCATGAGAGCGTTCTATTTACGCCCAAAGAGTGCGAGCTTGCCACGAGTACACATGTCTCAGATTCGAAATCGAAACGAGGATTGAAACCCCCATAGCATGAGAGCGTTCTATTACGCCCAAAGAGTTGCGCAAGTTGCCACGAGTACATGCTCAGATTCGAAAAAAACCGAGGATTGAAACCCCATGAGAGCGTTCTATTACGCCCTAAGAGTGCGAGCGGAGACTTTGCCACGAGTACATGCTCAGATTCGACAACGAACGACAGGATTTGAAACCCCATGAGAGCGTTCTATTACGCCCAAAGAGTGCGAGCTTGCCACGAGTACATGCTCAGATTCGACTTTCGAATGAGGATTGAAACCCCATGAGAGCGTTCTATTGCCGCCAACGAGAGTGCGAGCTTGCCACGAGTACATGCTCAGATTCGAACGAACGAGGATTGAAACCCCATGAGAGCGTTCTATTAACGGCCCAAAGAGTGCGAGCTTGCCACGAGTACATGCTCAGATTCGATATACCACAACGAACGAGGATTGAAACCCCATGAGAGCTGTTCTATTACGCCCAAAGAGTGCGAGCTTGCCACGAGTACATGCTCAGATTCGAACGAACGAGGATTGAACCCCCCCCATGAGATGAGCGTTTTCTATTACGCCAAAGAGTGCGAGCTTGCCACGAGTACATGCTCAGATTCGAACGAACGAGGATTGAAATTCCCCCATGAGAGCGTTCTATTACGCTCCCAAAAGATGTGCGAGCTTGTCACGAGTACATGCTCAGATTCGAACGACGAACGAGGATTGGAAACCCCATGAGAGCGTTCTATTACGCCAAAGAGTGCGAGCTTGCCACGAGTACATGCTCAGATTCGAACGAACGAGGATTGAAACCCCATGAGAGCGTTCTATTACGCCCAAAGAGTGCGAGTCTTTTGCCACGAGTATACATGCTCAGATTCGAACGAACGAGAATTGAAAGCCCCATGAGAGCGTTCTATTACGCCCAAAGAGTGCGAGCTGATGCCATCACGAGTTACATGCTCAGATTCGAAACGAATACGAGGATTGAAGACCCATGAGAGCGTTCTATTCGCCCCAAAGAGTGCGAGCTCATGCCATTCGAGTACATGCTCAGATACGAAACGAACTTAGGATTGAACTACCCCACGATGAGCGATCTATCGGACTCCCCCATAGAGCACGCGAGCTTTGCCCACGAGAAGTAAATACATGCCTCAGATTACTCACCCACGAGGATTGAAACCATTTCCTGCGTTCTATTCCGCCCAATAGAGTGCGATCCCTTTCCCACGAGTACATGCTCAGTGATCTTCGAAACGAACGAGGATTGAAACCCCCAATGAGAGCGTTCTAACCCAAAGAGTGCATAAGCAATCGAGCCACGTCACGTACTTGCTCACATGATTCGATAAAACAGAAACGAAAGAGATTGAAGCACTCCCCAGACATTCGATCGCTTGACTCCTGGTTCTTGCCACGAATACATCTCTAGACTTCCCAACGAACCTGACGAAAGTGGCAGAGCGTTCGATTGCCAACCGAGTGCGAGCATTTCACCCACTGGCCAGTAAGATGTCTACATGCAGAACAGATTAACGTACTGAAACGAGGATGAAGTAAACCCCCATGAGAGCGTTCTAGCTTGCGCCCAAAAGAGTGCGAGCGTTTGCCACGAGTACAATGCTCAGATTCGACTACGAACTGAACGTGGATTTTGAAACCCCATGAGAGCGTGTTCTATTACGCCCAAAGAGAGTGCGAGCTTGCCACCCACTCATACGTACAGTGCTCAGATTTCAACCGAACTAGATTAAAAAACCGCGGCCTATAGCAGCTCCCTATTACGTCCGAATGAGTGCGAGCATTGCCACAAGTACTATATGCTCAAATTTCGAACGAACGAGGATTGAAGTTTTGAGAGCGTTCTACGTCCCATAGAGTGCGAGCATTTGCCACGAGTACATGCTCAGATTCTAACGACGATGGATTGAATCCCCCATGAGAGCGTTCTATGTGCCCGAGTGCGAGCTTGCCACGAGTACATGCTCAGACATCGCTTCGAAAACGAGGTACTTGAGAAACCCCATGAGATAGCGTTCTTTTTACGCCCTAAAAGAGTGCGAGCTTACCACGAGTACATGCTCTCAGATTTCGTAAACGAACAGACCGGAGTTGAAAGCCCATGAGAGCGTTCTAATTAACCAAAGAGTGCGAGCCCTTGCCATCGAGCCTTACAAGTCTTCAGTTCTATTAACGAACGAACGAGGATTGACAACAAAAAAGCTTCATTGAGCCCATAAACGTCTATTACGAGCATAGCTCAACATTCGATACGAACGCACGAAGAGGATTGAAACGCCCATGAGAGCGTTCTATTACGCCCAACATAGAGTGCGAGCTCTAACGAGTACATGCTCAGATTCGAAACGAACGAGACGAGGATTGTATGCCCCCATGAGAGCGTTCTACCATTCTAAAGCGCCAAAGAGTGCGAGCTTTGAACCACGTAAGTACATGCTCAGAGAACGAACATGAAGGATTGACAGAGCCACATGCAAGTCAAGAGCGTTTCTATGCACCCCCCGGAAAGAGTGCGAGCTTGTCCCACGAGTAACATGCTCAGATTTCGCACTACGAACGAGGATTGAATTGAGAGCGTTCTATTACGCTTGCCGAAGAGTGCGAGCTTGCCACGTATTACATGCTCACCCATGTCGTACGAACGAGGATTGAAATCACCCATGAGAGCGTTTCTATTACGCCCAAAAGAGTGCGAGCTTTGCCACGAGTACATGCTGCTCAGATTCGAGAAAGACGGAACGAGTGATTGAAGCCCCATGAGAGCGTTCTCAGATTCGCGCCCAAAGAGTGCGAGCTTTGCCACGAGTACATGCTCATGAGATTTTGTTCGAACGAGACGAGCGAGATTGAAACCCCATGGAGAGCGTTCTACGTCTTAACATTTTGGTAAGAAGAATTGCGAGCCTTGGCGAGGTAGTACAAGCTCAGTCATCAGTTCCGTAAACGAACGAGGATTGACGACCCCAAATGAGAGCGTTCTGAAATTGTGCCAAAGAGTGCGAGCTTGCCCACGAGTACATGCTCAGATTCGAACGAACGACGGATTGAAACCCCATGAGAGAGCGTTCTATTACGCCCAAAAGAGTGCGAGCTTGCCACGAGTGACTTGCTCACTTCGAACGAACGACGATACGATTGAAACCCCCATGAGAGCGTTCTATTATGCCCAAAGAGTGCGAGCTTGCCACGAGTACATGCTCAGATTCGAACGAACGAGGATGAAACCCCATGAGAGAGCGTTTCTATTACGCCCAAAGTGCGAGCTTGCCACGAGTACAATGCTCAGATTCGAACGAACGAGGATTGAAACCCCATGAGAGCGTTTCTATTACGCCAAAGAGTGCGAGCTCTTGCCACGAGTACATGCTCAGATATTCGAACGAACGAGGATTGAAACCCCATGAGAGTTTCTTATTATTACGCCCAAAGAGAGTGCGAGCTTGCCACGAGTACATGCTCAGATTCGAACGAACGAGAGGATTGAAACCCCCATGATGAGCGTTCTATTGTACGCCAAAGACAGTGCGAGCTTGCCACGAGTACATGCTCAGATTCGAACGAACGAGGATTGAAAGCCCCCATGAGAGCGTTCTATTATTACGCCCAAAGAGTGCGAGCTTGCCACGAGTACATGCTCAGATTCGAACGAACGAGGATTGAAACCCCATGAGAGCGTTCTATTACGCGCCAAAGAGTGCGAGCTTTGCCACGAGTACATGCTCAGATTCGAACGAACGAGGATTGGAACCCCATGAGAGCGTTCTATTACGCCAAAGAGTGTCCCCCAGAGAGTGCGAGCTTGCCACGAGTACATGCTCAGATTCGAACGAACGAGGATTGACCGCCCCCATGAGAGCGTTCTATTACGCCAAAGAGTGCGAGCTTGCCACGAGTACATGCTCAGATTCGAACGAACGAGGATTTTGAAACCCCATGAGAGCGTTCTATTGCGCCCAAAGAGTGCGAGCTTGCCACGAGTACATGCTACATATGCTCAGATTCGAACGAACGAGGATTGAAACCCCCATGAGAGTTTTCTATTACGCCAAAGAGTGCGAGCTTGCCACGAGTGAGTACATGCTCAGATTCGAACGAACGAGGATTGAACCCCCATGAGAGCGTTTCTATACGCCAAAGAGTGCGAGCTTGCCACGAGTACATGCTCAGATTCGAACGAACGAGGATTGAAACCCCATGAGAGCGTTCTATTACGCCCAAAGAGTGCGAGCTTGCCACGAGTACATGCTCAGATTCGAAGGAACGAGGATTGAAACCCCATGAGAGCGTTCTATTACGCCCAAAGTGCAATGAGTGCGAGCTTGCCACGAGTACACATGCTCAGATTCGAACGAACGAGGATTGAAACCCCATGAGAGCGTTCTATTACGCCCAAAGAGTGCGAGCTTGCACGAGTACATGCTCAGATTCGAGACGAACGAGGATTGAAACCCCATGAGAGCGTTCTATTACGCCCAAAAGAGTGCGAGCTTGCCACGAGTACATGCTCAGATTCGAACGAACGAGGATTGAAACCCATGAGAGCGTTCTATTACGCCCAAAGAGTGCGAGCTTGCCACGAGTACATGCTCAGATTCAGATTCGAACGAACGAGGATTTGAAACCCCATGAGAGCGTTTTTTCTATTACGCCAATAAAGAGTGCGAGCTTGCCACGAGTACATGCTCAGCTTGAGATGAACAGAACGACGAGGAACGAGGATTGAAACCCCATGAGAGAGCGTTCTATTACGCCCAAAGAGTGCGAGCTTGCCACGAGTACATGCTCAGATTCGAACGAACGAGGATTGAAACCCCATGAGAGCGTTTCTATTATTGCGCCAAAAAGAGTGCGAGCTTGCCACGAGTACATGCTCAGATTCGAACGAACGAGGATTGAAAACCCCATGAGAGCGTTCTATTACGCCGCCAAGTGCGAGCTTGCCACGAGTACATGCTCAGATTCGAACGAACGAGGATTGAACCCCATGAGAGCTTTCTATTACGCCCAAAGAGTGCGAGAGCTTGCCACGAGTACATGCTCAGATTCGAACGAACGAACGAGGATTGAAACCCCATGAGAGCGTTCTATTACGCCCAAAAGAGTGCGAGCTTTGCCACGAGTACATGCTCAGATTCGAACGAACGAACGAGGATTTGGAAACCCCATGAGAGCGTTCTATTACGCCCAAAGAGTGCGAGCTTGCCACGAGTACATGCTCAGATTCGAACGAACGATGGATTGAAACCCCATGAGAGCGTTCTATTGCGCCCAAAGAGAGTGCGAGCTTCCCACGAGTACATGCTCAGATTCGTTCGAATGAAGATTGAAACCCCATGAGAGCGTTCTATTACGCCCAAAGAGTGCGAGCTTGCCACGAGTACATGCTCAGATTCGAACGAACGAGGATTGAAACCCCATGAGAGCGTTCTATTGCGCCCAAAGAGTGCGAGCTTGCCACGAGTACATGCTCAGATTCGAACGAACGAGGATTTGAAAACCCCATGAGAGCGTTCTATTACGCCAAGAGTGCGAACTTGCCACGAGTACATGCTCAGATTCGAACGAACGAGGATTGAAACCCCATGAGAGCGTTCTATTACGCCCAAAGAGTGCGAGCTTGCCACGAGTACATGCTCAGATTAGAACGAACGAGGATTGAAACCCCATGAGAGCGTTCTATTACGCCAATGAGTGCGAGCTTGCCACGAGTAAATGCTCAGATTCGAACGAACGAGGATTGAAGCCCCATGAGGGCGTTTATTACGCCCAAAGAGTGCGAGCTTGCCACGAGTACATGCTCAGATTCGAACGAACGAGGATTGAAAACCCCATGAGAGCGTTCTATTACGCCCAAAGAGTGCGAGCTTGCCACGAGTACATGCTCAGATTCGACGACGAACGAGGATTGAAACCCCATGAGAGCGTTCTATTGCGCCCAAAGAGTGCGAGCTTGCCACGAGTATATGCTTAGATTCGAACGAACGATGATTGAAACCCCATGAGAGCGTTCTATTACGCCCTAAGAGTGCGAGCTTGCCACGAGTACATGCTCAGATTCGAACGAACGAGGATTGAAACCCCATGAGAGCGTTCTATTACGCCCTAAGAGTGCGAGCTTGCCACGAGTACATGCTCAGATTCGAACGAACACGGATTGAAACCCCATATGAGAGTGAGCGTTCTATTTGCGCCCAAAGAGTGCGAGCTTGCCACGAGTACATGCTCAGATTCGAACGAACGAGGATTGAAACCCCATGAGAGCGTTCTATTGCGCCAAAGAGTGCGAGCTTTGCCACGAGTACATGCTCAGATTCGAAACGAACGAGGATTGAAACCCCCATGAGAGCGTTCTATTACGCCAAAGAGTGCGAGCTTGCCACGAGTACATGCTCAGATTCGAACGAACGAGGATTGAAACCCCATGAGAGCGTTCTATTATTGCGCCAAAGAGTGCGAGCTTGCCACGAGTACATGCTCTGCAGATTCGAACGAACGAGGATTGAAACCCCATGAGAGCGTTCTATTGCGCCTAAGAGTGCGAGCTTGCCACGAGTACATGCTCAGATTCGAACGAACGAGGATTGAAACCCCATGAGAGCGTTCTATTGCGCCAAAAAGAGTGCGAGCTTGCCACGAGTACATGCTCAGATTTCGAACGACGAACGAGGATTGGAACCCCATGATGAGAGCGTTTCTATTGCGCCCAAAGAGTGCGAGCTTGCCACGAGTACATGCTCAGATTAACGAACGAACGAGGATTGAAACCCCATGAGAGCGTTCTATTACGCCAAAGAGTGCGAGCTTGCCACGAGTACATGCTCAGATTCGATTACGAACGAGGAGGATTGAAACCCCATGAGAGCGTTCTATTACGCCCAAAGAGTGCGAGCTTGCCACGAGTACATGCTGCTCAGATTCGAAACGAACGAGGATTGAAACCCCCATGAGAGCGTTCTATTGCGCCCAAAGAGTGCGAGCTTGCCACGAGTACATGCTCTCAGATTTCGAACGAACGAGGATTGAAACCCCATGAGAGCGTTCTATTGCCCAAAGAGTGCGAGCTTGCCACGTAGTACATGCTCAGATTCGAACGCTCCGATACGAGGATTGAAAACCCCATGAGAGCGTTCTATTGCGCAAAGAGTGCGCTTGCCACGAGTACTTCTCATATTTCAGATTCGAACGAACGAGGATTGAAACCCCATGAGAGCGTTCTATTGCGCCCAAAGAGTGCGAGCTTGCCACGAGTACATGCTCAGATTCGACGAACGAACGAGGATTGAAACCCCATGAGAGCGTTTCTATTACGCCCAAAGAGTGCGAGCTTGCCACGAGTACATGCTCAGATTCGAACGAACGACGGGATTGAAACCCCATGAGAGCGTTTCTATTACGCCCAAAGAGTGCGAGCTTGCCACGAGTACATGCTCAGATTCGAACGAAACGAGGATTGAAACCCCATGAGAGAGCGTTCTATTACGCCCAAAGAGTGCGAGCTTGCCACGAGTACATGCTCAGATTCGATAACGAACGAGGATTGAAACCCCATGAGAGCGTTCTATTACGCCCAAAGAGTGCGAGCTTGCCACGAGTACATGCTCAGATTCGAACGAACGAGGATTGAAACCCCGTGAGAGCGTTCTATTCCGCCAAAGAGTGCGAGCTTGCCACGAGTACATGCTCAGATTCGAACGAACGAGGATTGAAACCCAATGAGAGCGTTCTATTACGCCAAAGAGTGCGAGCTTGCCACGAGTACATGCTCAGATTCGAACGAACGAGGATTGAAACCCCATGAGAGCGTTCTATTGCGCCCTAAGAGTGCGAGCTTGCCACGAGAGTACATGCTCAGATTCGAACGAACGAGGATTGAAACCCCATGATGAGAGCTTTCTATTGCGCCAAAAGAGTGCGAGCTTGCCACGAGAGTACATGCTCAGATTCGAACGAACGAGGATTGAAACCCCATGAGAGCGTTCTATTGCGCCCAAAAGAGTGCGAGCTTGCCACGAGTACATGCTCAGATTCGATAAAACGAACGAGGATTGAAACCCCATGAGAGCGTTCTATTGCCGCCAAAGAGTGCGAGCTTGCCACGAGTACATGCTCAGATTCGAACGAACGAGGATTGAAACCCCATGAGAGCGTTCTATTGCGCCCAAAGAGTGCGAGCTTGCCACGAGTACATGCTCAGATTCGAACGAACGAGGATTGAAACCCCATGAGAGCGTTCTATTGCGCCCCAAAAGAGTGCGAGCTTGCCACGAGTACATGCTCAGATTCGAACGAACGAGGATTGAAACCCCATGAGAGCGTTCTATTACGCCCAAAGAGTGCGAGCTTGCCACGAGTACATGCTTGCTCAGATTCGAACGAACGAGGATTGAAACCCCATGAGAGCGTTCTATTGCGCCTAAGAGTGCGAGCTTGCCACGAGTACATGCTCAGATTCGAAACGAACGAGGATTGAAACCCCATGAGAGCTTTCTATTACGCCCAAAGAGTGCGAGCTTGCCACGATAGTACATGCTCAGATTCGAACGAACGAGGATTGAAAAACCCCATGAGAGAGCTTTCTATTGCCAAAGAGTGCGAGCTTGCCACGAGTACATGCTCAGATTCGAACGAACGAGGATTGAAACCCCATGAGAGCGTTCTATTGCGCCTAAAAGAGTGCGAGCTTGCCACGAGTACATGCTCAGATTCGATTCGATACAACGAACGAGAGGATTGAAACCCCATGAGAGCGTTCTATTGCGCCAAAGAGTGCGAGCTTGCCACGAGTACATGCTCAGATTCGAACGAACGAGGATTGTTGAAACCCCATGAGAGCGTTCTATTACGCCCAAAGAGTGCGAGCTTGCCACGAGTACATGCTCAGATTCGAACGAACGACGAGGATTGAAACCCCATGAGAGCGTTTCTATTGCGCCCAAAGAGTGCGAGCTTGCCACGAGTACATGCTCAGATTCGAACGAACGAGGATTGAAACCCCATGAGAGCGTTTCTATTGCGCCAAAGAGTGCGAGCTTGCCACGAGTACATGCTCAGATTCGATACGAACGAGGAATTGAAACCCCATGAGAGCGTTCTATTACGCCAAAAAGAGTGCGAGCTTGCCACACGAGTACATGCTCAGATTTCGAACGAAAACGAGGATTGGAAACCCCATGAGAGCGTTCTATTACGCCTAAGAGTGCGAGCTTGCCACGAGTACATGCTCAGATTCGAAACGAACGAGGATTGAAAACCCCATGAGAGCGTTCTATTACGCCAAAGAGTGCGAGCTTGCCACGAGTACATGCTCAGATTTCGAACGAGGATTGAAACCCAGATTTCGAGTTGAGGCCCCACGACGAACGAGGATGAAACCCCATGAGAGCGTTCTATTGCGCCCAAAGAGTGCGAGCTTGCCACGAGTACATGCTCAGATTCGAACGAACGAGGATTGAAACCCCATGAGAGCGCTTTCTATTGCGCCCAAAGAGTGCGAGCTTGCCACGAGTACATGCTCAGATTCGAACGAACGAGGATTGAAACCCCATGAGAGCGTTTCTATTACGCCCAAAGAGTGCGAGCTTGCCACGAGTACATGCTCAGATTCGAACGAACGAGGATTGAAACCCCATGAGAGCGTTCTATTGCGCCAAAAGAGTGCGAGCTTGCCACGAGTACATGCTCAGATTCGAACGAACGAGGATTGAAACCCCATGAGAGCGTTCTATTTACGCCCAAAAGAGTGCGAGCTTGCCACGAGTACATGCTCAGATCGATTCGAACGAACGAGGATTGAAACCCCATGAGAGCGTTCTATTACGCCCAAAGAGTGCGAGCTTGCCACGAGTACATGCTCAGATTTCGAACGAACGAGGATTTGAAACCCCATGAGAGCTTTCTATTGCGCCAAAGAGTGCGAGCTTGCCACGAGTACATGCTCAGATTCGAACGAACGAGGATGGGATTGAAACCCCATGAGAGCGTTCTATTGCGCCAAAGAGTGCGAGCTTGCCACGAGTACATGCTCAGATTCGAACGAACGAGGATTGAAACCCCATGAGAGCGTTCTATTGCGCCCAAAGAGTGCGAGCTTGCCCACGAGTACATGCTCAGATTCGAAACGAACGAACGAGGATTGAAAACCCCATGAGAGCTTTCTATTGCGCCAAAGAGTGCGAGCTTGCCACGAGTACATGCTCAGATTCGAACGAAGAGAGATTGAAACCCCATGTGAGCGTTCTATTACGCCCAAAGAGTGCGAGCTTGCCACGAGTACATGCTCAGATTCGAAACGAACGAGGATTGAAACCCCAATGAGAGCGTTTCTATTCCGCGCCAAAGAGTGCGAGCTTGCCACGAGTACATGCTCAGATTCGAACGAACGAGGATTGAAACCCCATGATCTATTGCGCCCTAAGAGTGCGAGCTTGCCACGATTTACACGCTCAGATTCGAACGATAGAGGATTGAAACCCCATGAGCTTTCTATTGCGCGAAAGAGTGCGAGCTTGCCACGAGTACATGCTCAGATTCGAACGAATGAGGATTGAAACCCCATGAGAGCGTTCTATTGCGCCCAAAGAGTGCGAGCTTGCCACGAGTACATGCTCAGATTCGAACGAACGAGGATTTGAAACCCCATGAGAGCGTTCTATTACGCCAAAGAGTGTGCGAGCTTGCCACGAGTACATGCTAAGATTCGAACGAACGAGGATTGAAACCCCATGAGAGCGTTCTATTGCGCCCAAAGAGTGCGAGCTTGCCACGAGTACATGCTCAGATTCGAACGAACGAGGAATTGAAACCCCATGAGAGCGTTCTATTGCGCCAAAGAGTGCGAAGAGCTTGCCACGAGTACATGCTCAGATTCGAACGAACGAGGATTGAAAACCCATGAGAGCGTTCTATTGTGCCAAAGAGTGCGAGCTTGCCACGAGAACATGCTCAGATTCGAACGAACGAGGATTGGAACCCCATGAGAGCTTTCTATTGCGCCTAAGAGTGCGAGCTTGCCACGAGTACATGCTCAGATTCGAACGAACGAGGATTGAAACCCCATGAGAGCGTTCTATTGTGCCAAAGAGTGCGAGCTTGCCACGAGTACATGCTCAGATTCGAACGAACGAGGATTGAAACCCCATGAGAGCGTTCTATTACGCCCAAAGAGTGCGAGCTTGCCACGAGTACATGCTCAGATTCGAACGAACGAGGAATGGAACCCCATGAGAGCTTTCTATTGCGCCAAAGAGTGCGAGCTTGCCACGAGTACATGCTCAGATTCGAACGAACGAGGATTGAAACCCCATGAGAGCGTTCTATTGCGCCAAAGAGTGCGAGCTTGGCACGAGTACATGCTCAGATTCGAACGAACGAGGATTGAAACCCCATGAGAGCGTTCTATTGCGCCCAAAGAGTGCGAGCTTGCCACGAGTACATGCTCAGATTCGAACGAACGAGGAATGAAACCCCATGAGAGCGTTCTATTGCGCCAAAGAGTGCGAGCTTGCCACGAGTACATGCTCAGATTCGAACGAACGAGGATTGAAACCGCATGAGAGCGTTCTATTACGCCCAAAGAGTGCGAGCTTGCCACGAGTACTTGCTCATATTCGAACGAACGAGGATTGGAACCCCATGAGAGCTTTCTATTGTGCCTAAGAGTGCGAGCTTGCCACGAGTACATGCTCAGATTCGAACGAACGAGGATAAAAAACCATGAGAGCGTTCTATTGCGCCTAAGAGTGCGAGCTTGCCACGAGTACATGCTCAGATTCGAACGAACGAGGATTGAAACCCCATGAGAGCGTTCTATTGCGCCCAAAGAGTGCGAGCTTGCCACGAGTACATGCTCAGATTCGAACGAACGAGGATTGAAACCCCATGAGAGCGTTTTTTTACGCCCAAATGAGTGCGAGCTTGCCACAAGTACATGCTCAGATTCGAACGAATGAGGATTGAAACCCCATGAGAGCGTTCTATTGTGCCAAAGAGTGCGAGCTTGGCACGAGTACATGCTCAGATTCGAACGAACGAGGATTGAAACCCCATTAGAGCGTTCTATTACGCCAAAGAATGCGAGCTTGCCACGAGTACATGCTCAGATTCGAAAGAACGAGGATTGGAACCCCATGAGAGCTTTCTATTGCGCCTAAGAGTGCGAGCTTGCAACGAGTACATGCTCAGATTCGAACGAACGAGGATTGAAACCCCATGAGAGCGTTCTATTGCGCCCAAAGAGTGCGAGCTTGCCACGAGTACATGCTCAGAGATTCGAACGAACGAGGATTGAAACCCCATGAGAGCTTTCTATTGCGCCCAAAGAGTGCGAGCTTGCCACGAGTACATGCTCAGATTCGAACGAACGAGGATTGAAAACCCGTGAGAGCGTTCTATTACGCCAAAGAGTGCGAGCTTGCCACGAGTACATGCTCAGATTCGAACGAACGAGGATTGAAACCCCAAGAGAGCGTTCTATTACGCCCAAAGAGTGCGAGCTTGCCACGAGTACATGCTCAGATTCGAACGAACGAGGATTGGAACCCCATGAGAGCTTTCTATTGCGCCTAAGAGTGCGAGCTTGCCACGAGTACATGCTCAGATTCGAACGAAACGAACGAGAATTGAAACCCCATGAGAGCGTTCTATTGCGCCAAAGAATGCGAGCTTGCCACGAGTACATGCTCAGATTCGAACGAACGAGGATTGAAACCCCATGAGAGCGTTCTATTACGCCCAAAGAGTGCGAGCTTGCCACGAGTACATGCTCAGATTTGAAAGAACGTGGATTGAAACCCCATGAGAGCATTCTATTGCGCCGAAGAGTGCGAGCTTGCCACGAGTACACGCTCAGATTCGAACGAACGAGGATTGAAACCCCATGTGAGCGTTCTGTTGCGCCTAAGAGTGCGAGCTTGCCACGAGTACATGCTCAGATTCGAACGAAGGAGGATTGAAACCCAATGAGAGCGTTTTATTCCGCCCAAAGAGTGCGAGCTTGCCACGAGTACATGCTCAGATTCGAACGAACGAGGATTGGAACCCCATGAGTGCTTTCTATTGCGCCTAAGAGTGCGAGCTTGCCACGAGTACATGCTCAGATTCGAACGAACGAGGATTGGAACCCCATGAGAGCTTTCTATTGTGCCAAAGAGTGCGAGCTTGCCACGAGTACATGCTCAGATTCGAACGAACGAGGATTGAAACCCCATGAGAGCGTTCTATTCCGCCCAAAGAGTGCGAGCTTGCCACGAGTACACGCTCAGATTCGAACGAACGTGGATTGAAACCCCTTGTGAGCGTTCTATTGCGCCTAAGAGTGCGAGCTTGCGACGAGTACATGCTCAGATTCGAACGAACGAGGATTGAAACCCTATGAGAGCGTTCTATTCCGCCCAAAGAGTGCGAGCTTGCCACGAGTACGTGCTCAGATTCAAACGAACGAGGATTGGAACCCCATGAGAGCTTTTTATTGCGCCTAAGAGTGCGAGCTAGCCACGAGTACATGCTCAGATTCGAACGAACGAGGAATGAAACCCCATGAGAGCGTTCTATTGCGCCAAAGAGTGCGAGCTTGCCACGAGTACACGCTCAGATTCGAACGAACGAGGATTGAAACCCCATGAGAGCGTTCTATTACGCCCAAAGAGTGCGAGCTTGCCACGAGTACATGCTCAGATTCGAACGAACGAGGATTGAAACCCCATGAGAGCGTTCCATTACGCCCAAAGAGTGCGAGCTAGCCACAAGTACAAGCTCAGATTCGAACGAACGAGGAATGAAACCCCATGAGAACGTTCTATTGCGCCAAAGAGTGCGAGGCTCAGATTCGAACGAACGAGGAATGAAACCCCATGAGAGCGTTCTATTGCGCCAAAGAATGCGAGCTTGCCACGAGTACACGCTCAGATTCGAACGAAGGAGGAATGAAACCCCATGAGAGCGTTCTATTGCGCCAAAGAATGCGAGCTTGCCACGAGTACACGCTCAGATTCGAACGAACGAGGAATGAAACCCCATGAGAGCGTTCTATTGCGCCTAAGAGTGCGAGCTTGCCACGAGTACATGCTCAGATTCGAACGAACGAGGATTGGAATCCCATGAGAGCTTTCTATTGCGCCTAAGAGTGCGAGCTTGCCACGAGTACATGCTCAGATTCGAACGAACGAGGATTGGAACCCCATGAGAGCTTTCTATTGTGCCAAAGAGTGTGAGCTTGCCACGAGTACATGCTCAGATTCGAACGAACGAGGATTGAAACCCCATGAGAGCGTTCTATTCCGCCCAAAGAGTGCGAGCTTGCCACGAGTACGTGCTCAGATTCAAACGAACGAGGATTGGAACCCCATGAGAGCTTTTTATTGCGCCTAAGAGTGCGAGCTAAACGAACGAGGAATGAAACCCCATGAGAGCGTTCTATTGCGCCAAAGAGTGT
>JABWPP010000016.1:0-35143 GCA_016920855.1 Puya raimondii
ATCTGAGGATGTACTCGTGGCAAGCTCGCACTCTTTGGGCGTAATAGAACGCTCTCATGGGGTTTCAATCCTTGTTCGTTCGAATCTGAGCATGTACTCGTGGCAAGCTCGCACTCTTAGGCGCAATAGAAAGCTCTCATGGGGTTCCAATCCTCGTTCGTTCGAATCTGAGCATGTACTCGTGGCAAGCTCGCACTCTTTGGGCGGAATAGAACTCTCTCATGGGGTTTCAATCCTCATTCGTTCGAATCTGAGCATGTACTCGTGGCAAGCTCGCACTCTTTGGCACAATAGAACGCTCTCATGGGGTTCCAATCCTCGTTCGTTCGAATCTGAGCATGTACTCGTGGCAAGCTCGCACTCTTTGGGCGTAAATGAACGCTCACTTGGGGTTTCAATCCTCGTTCGTTCGAATCTGAGCGTGTACTCGTGGCAAGCTCGCACTCTTTGGCACAATAGAACGCTCTCATGGGTTTCAATCCTCGTTCGTTCGAATCTGAGCATGTACTCGTGGCAAGCTCGCACTCTTTGGCGCAATAGAACGCTCACATGGGGTTTCAATCCTCGTTCGTTCGAATCTGAGCGTGTACTCGTGGCAAGCTCGCATTCTTTGGCGCAATAGAATGCTCTCATGGGGTTTCATTCCTCCTTCGTTCGAATCTGAGCGTGTACTCGTGGCAAGCTCGCATTCTTTTGCGCAATAGAACGCTCTCATGGGGTTTCATTCCTCGTTCGTTCGAATCTGAGCGTGTACTCGTGGCAAGCTCGCACTCTTAGGCGCAATAGAAAGCTCTCATAGTGTTCCAATCCTCGTTCGTTTGAATCTGAGCATGTACTCGTGGCAAGCTCGCACTCTTTGGGCGTAATAGAACGCTCTCATGGGGTTTCAATCCTTGTTCGTTCGAATCTGAGCATGTACTCGTGGCAAGCTCGCACTCTTAGGCGCAATAGAACGCTCACATGGGGTTTCAATCCTCGTTCGTTCGAATCTGAGCGTGTACTCGTGGCAAGCTCGCACTCTTTGGCGCAATAGAACGCTCACATGGGGTTTCAATCCTCGTTCGTTCGAATCTGAGCGTGTACTCGTGGCAAGCTCGCATTCTTTGGCGCAATAGAACGCTCTCATGGGGTTTCATTCCTCGTTCGTTCGAATCTGAGCATGTACTCGTGGCAAGCTCGCACTCTTAGGCGCAATAGAAAGCTCTCATGGGGTTCCAATCCTCGTTCGTTCGAATCTGAGCATGTACTCGTGGCAAGCTCGCACTCTTAGGCGCAATAGAACGCTCACATGGGGTTTCAATCCTCGTTCGTTCGAATCTGAGCGTGTACTCGTGGCAAGCTCGCACTCTTAGGCGCAATAGAACGCTCACATGGGGTTTCAATCCTCGTTCGTTCGAATCTGAGCGTGTACTCGTGGCAAGCTCGCACTCTTTGGCGCAATAGAACGCTCTCATGGGGTTTCAATCCTCGTTCGTTCGAATCTGAGCGTGTACTCGTGGCAAGCTCGCACTCTTTGGCGCAATAGAACGCTCTCATGGGGTTTCAATCCTCGTTCGTTCGAATCTGAGCATGTACTCGTGGCAAGCTCGCACTCTTAGGCGCAATAGAAAGCTCTCATGGGGTTCCAATCCTCGTTCGTTTGAATCTGAGCATGTACTCGTGGCAAGCTCGCACTCTTTGGGCGTAATAGAACGCTCTCATGGGGTTTCAATCCTCGTTCGTTCGAATCTGAGCATGTACTCGTGGCAAGCTCGCACTCTTAGGCGCAATAGAAAGCTCTCATGGGGTTTCAATCCTCGTTCGTTCGAATCTGAGCATGTACTCGTGGCAAGCTCGCACTCTTTGGCGCAATAGAATGCTCACATAGGGTTTAAATCCACGTTCGTTCGAATCTGAGCGTGTACTCATGGCAAGCTCGCACTCTTTGGCGCAATGGAACGCTCTCATGGGGTTCCAATCCTCGTTCGTTCGAATCTGAGCATGTACTCGTGGCCAGCTCGCACTCTCTGGGCCTAATAGAACGCTCTCATGGGGTTTCAATCCTCGTTCGTTCGAATCTGAGCGTGTACTCGTGGCAAGCTCGCACTCTTTGGCACAATAGAACGCTCTCATGGGGTTTCAATCCTCGTTCGTTCGAATCTGAGCATGTACTCGTGGCAAGCTCGCACTCTTTGGCGCAATAGAACGCTCTCATGGGGTTTCAATCCTCGTTCGTTCGAATCTGAGCGTGTACTCGTGGCAAGCTCGCATTCTTTGGCGCAATAGAACGCTCTCATGGGGTTTCATTCCTCGTTCGTTCGAATCTGAGCGTGTACTCGTGGCAAGCTCGCATTCTTTTGCGCAATAGAACGCTCTCATGGGGTTTCATTCCTCGTTCGTTCGAATCTGAGCGTGTACTCGTGGCAAGCTCGCACTCTTAGGCGCAATAGAAAGCTCTCATAGGGTTCCAATCCTCGTTCGTTCGAATCTGAGCATGTACTCGTGGCAAGCTCGCACTCTTTGGGCGTAATAGAACGCTCTCATGGGGTTTCAATCCTCGTTCGTTCGAATCTGAGCATGTACTCGTGGCAAGCTCGCACTCTTAGGCGCAATAGAACGCTCACATGGGGTTTCAATCCTCGTTCGTTCGAATCTGAGCGTGTACTCGTGGCAAGCTCGCACTCTTTGGCGCAATAGAACGCTCACATGGTGTTTCAATCCTCGTTCGTTCGAATCTGAGCGTGTACTCGTGGCAAGCTCGCATTCTTTGGCGCAATCGAATGCTCTCATGGGGTTTCATTCCTCGTTCGTTCGAATCTGAGCATGTACTCGTGGCAAGCTCGCACTCTTAGGCGCAATAGAAAGCTCTCATGGGGTTCCAATCCTCGTTCGTTTGAATCTGAGCATGTACTCGTGGCAAGCTCGCACTCTTTGGGCGGAATAGAACGCTCTCATGGGGTTTCAATCCTCGTTCGTTCGAATCTGAGCATGTACTCGTGGCAAGCTCGCACTCTTTGGCACAATAGAACGCTCTCATGGGGTTCCAATCCTCGTTCGTTCGAATCTGAGCATGTACTCGTGGCAAGCTCGCACTCTTTGGGCGTAAATGAACGCTCACTTGGGGTTTCAATCCTCGTTCGTTCGAATCTGAGCATGTACTCGTGGCAAGCTCGCACTCTTTGGCACAATAGAACGCTCTCATGGGGTTTCAATCCTCGTTCGTTCGAATCTGAGCATGTACTCGTGGCAAGCTCGCACTCTTTGGCGCAATAGAACGCTCACATGGGGTTTCAATCCTCGTTCGTTCGAATCTGAGCGTGTACTCGTGGCAAGCTCGCATTCTTTGGCGCAATAGAATGCTCTCATGGGGTTTCATTCCTCGTTCGTTCGAATCTGAGCATGTACTCGTGGCAAGCTCGCATTCTTTTGCGCAATAGAACGCTCTCATGGGGTTTCATTGTAATACTTGAGATTTTAGGGTTTCTGGACTCGGCGGGATTCGGGCGCCCGGAAGTGGCGAAGTGGACGCCCGAATGTTCCGGACCCCTTTGCATTTTGTGGACGATCCGGTTTGGGGCTGACGAGTTGTGGATCCGGATGCATGATTCGGACGCCCGGACGAGGATCCGGTTTGAGCTGTTGACGTGGAGGGCCACGTGTCGCGACGCAGGACACGTGTCGATCGGGAGACAACGCCGCCCCACCGCCTGATGACTCGTCGAGCTCGCCGCTTGGCCGCGCGACGACACCTGTACGGTGCATTTCCGGACGCCCGGAAATTGAGAAGTGGGCGCCCGAAAGTGGGAGTTTTGGCAGCCTATAAATAGGCGTGTACCTGTTGAGTTTTGATGTAATTTCTACTTCGTGATCCCTATTTCTAGAGAGAGAAAGCTAGTGTAAGGGCCATGTGTTGGCATTAGTTTGTGATCTAGCTTGTCCTCCTCTATCCTGCTGATCTGATCTGGTGCTGAGCTGTTATTCTGCTGGAGTTAGCAGTTTCCTTGGAGGTTTTGACAGATGGGGTGCTGCCGGAGTTCCTTATCTTGGAGGTTGGATCTGAGGCAAGTGTTCTTTCCCCACCGTGGTTGGATTAGCTTTTCAGGTGGGTTGATGTTTGCCAGATTCAGTGGACTTCCTCCTACGTGTTTTTATCTCATGTTAGCATAATATGATAGCTCTGATGTTGTTTGGATTATGTTAGCATGATTGGATTATGATATGTGGATATTGGATTATGATATTGGGATTATGATAGTATGCCATGCTAAGATTATGTAGAGATGCCATGTTAGAGTGAGATTGATCTATAGACTGCATGGGCATGTTCTGATCTTAGATGTGCTAATGATATGTATATGAGCATGCATTTCTTTGTATCATATTGTTGCATGATTGGACCTACACCTATTCTGTTGATTCCTTGTACCAGTTGTTGTGCATGTAGTGTAGGTGATCATGTTGTGGCTCGTGCTATGTTGTTGTACCTCCTCTTTGTGGTAGAGTTGAGAGCCTCCTCTTTGTGGTAGAGTAGAGATGATTGTGAGCACTGGAGCATTGATTGTGCCGAGGGCACGTGGTTCTTTGTGAGAGCATGGATTGGGTCATACTTGTTGATTATCCTTTGTGGTGCCGAGGGCACAGTGGATTGGGTCTTACTTGTTGACTATTCTTTGAGGTGCCAAGGGCACATGATCCTTTGTTGACCAAGTCGTGTCGATCATATACCTGCGGGTGCTTGGCGGTTACTATGGGTTTACTTTACTCGGTTGGGTAGCTCCCACGAGTACCACTCTAGAGTTGGCATGTTCCGTACAGAGAGTTGTACGAGGGGCTAGTTACAGACGGGCTTCCTGTACTAGTCGGCTCCCTGGAGGGTTGAGCAGCTCCCTGTAGGGTTGAGCGTGATCAGGCCGCATGGTATGGTATGGTATTGAGAGGTATTGTATGGCGAGAGCTAGGTACAGATGGAGTCCCTGTACTAGCTGGTTCGCAGGTATTGTATTATGTATGATAGTCCTCATTTGGTATATTCAGTTCATTGGTATTCATACTGACAGTTGAGCTTTGTGCATAGTAGTGGTAGTATATCTCCTACTCTTTTATTGCTCTATTCATATCTCTTGAGATTGAGGACTTAGTGGGCAGATCGCTGAGGCTGGTGGCGGTACCCACTAAGGACTACTTGATTGATAGTAGTTCTCACACCCATTGGTGACATCTTTTTGCAGAGTCTTCTTCCCCAGTCGTGCATACTGAGCGCGGAAAGGAGACCGTCGGGTAGAGCTATTCCCTGGATATTTGGCTAGAGGTATACCCATTTTGGATAGATGGTTGAGTCTGTACATACTGTGTGATGTTGATATCAGTCTGTATATGAGAGTTTTATATGAGAGTTATGGATGATGTATGTACAGTAATCTTTTGATATATTTATATAGCAGCTCTGTTGATACCTTTAGCTCTGTGTGTTTGATTGTGGATGTTGTTTCGCTTCGTATACATGGTAGAGATACTGTGTATGCGGCGGATCTGGTCATGCGCCTGGGAAGAGGTAACCCGGGGCGTGACATTCATTCCTCGTTCGTTCGAATCTGAGCGTGTACTCGTGGCAAGCTCGCACTCTTAGGCGCAATAGAAAGCTCTCATAGGGTTCCAATCCTCGTTCGTTTGAATCTGAGCATGTACTCGTGGCAAGCTCGCACTCTTTGGGCGTAATAGAACGCTCTCATGGGGTTTCAATCCTTGTTCGTTCGAATCTGAGCATGTACTCGTGGCAAGCTCGCACTCTTAGGCGCAATAGAGTGCTCACATGGGGTTTCAATCCTCGTTCGTTCGAATCTGAGCGTGTACTCGTGGCAAGCTCGCACTCTTTGGCGCAATTGAACGCTCACATGGGGTTTCAATCCTCGTTCGTTCGAATCTGAGCGTGTACTCGTGGCAAGCTCGCATTCTTTGGCGCAATCGAATGCTCTCATGGGGTTTCATTCCTCGTTCGTTCGAATCTGAGCATGTACTCGTGGCAAGCTCGCACTCTTAGGCGCAATAGAAAGCTCTCATGGGGTTCCAATCCTCGTTCGTTCGAATCTGAGCATGTACTCGTGGCAAGCTCGCACTCTTTGGGCGTAATAGAACGCTCTCATGGGGTTTCAATCATCGTTCGTTCGAATCTGAGCATGTACTCGTGGCAAGCTCGCACTCTTAGGCGTAATAGAACGCTCACATGGGGTTTCAATCCTCGTTCGTTCGAATCTGAGTGTGTACTCGTGGCAAGCTCGCACTCTTTGGCGCAATAGAACTGTAGTACTCGGGAATTTTCATGAATTAGGGTTTCTGGACTTGGCGGGATTCGGGCGCCCGGAAGTGGTGAAGTGGACGCCCGAAAGAAGTGGACCCTGTTGCACTTTGTGGACGATCCGGTTGTGGCCGACGGAGATCGGATCTGTATGCATGAACCGGACGCCCGGACGGAGGATCCGGTTTGAGTTGTGACGTGGAGGGCCACGTGTCGCGACGCA
Organism: Puya raimondii; assembly: GCA_016920855.1. NCBI lineage: Eukaryota > Viridiplantae > Streptophyta > Magnoliopsida > Poales > Bromeliaceae > Puya > Puya raimondii. Next base: position 6,495 of record JABWPP010000016.1, read on the forward strand.
GGACACGTGTCGGATCGCCGGAGACACACCCCCCCGCCACCGCCTGCTGACCGTGCGACCGACCGCTTGACCGGCCTGAACGACGACACCTGTACGGCAGGATTTCCGGACGCCCGGAAGTTGGGAAGTGGGCGCCCGAAAGTGGACTTTTGGCAGCCTATAAATAGGCGAGTCCCTGTTGGTTTTTAGTGCTTTTTCCACTTCGTATGATCCCTATTTCTAGAGAGAGAGAAAGTGGGTTTTTAGGGCTCATGGGTGTTGGCATAGTTTGTGACCCTGCTTGCTCTCTTCTACTCTGCTGATCTGATCTGGTGTCGAGCCGTTATTCTGCTGGAGATAGCAGTTTCCTTGGAGGTTTTGACAGATCGGGGTGCTGCCGGAGTGCGTTATCTAGAGGGTTGGATCTGAGGATACTGTTCTTTCCCCACCGTGGTTGGATTAGTGTAGTACTCGGGAAATTTTGAGATTTAGGGTTTCTGGACTTGGCAGGATTCGGGCGCCCGGAAGTGAGGTTGTGGACGCCCGAATGTTCCGGACCCCGTTGCACTTTGCGGATGATCCGGTTGTGGCCGACGGAGATCGGATCTGGATGCATGATTCGGACGCCCGGATTGAGGATCCGGTTTGAGCTGTTGACGTGGAGGGCCACGTGTCGCGACGCAGGACACGTGTCGATCGCCGGAGACACGCCGCCCCACCGCCTGGTGACTATCGACCGACCGGCCGCTTGACCGCGCGACGACACCTGTACGGCAGGATTTCCGGACGCCCGGAAATTGGGAAGTGGGCGCCCGAATGTGAACTTTTGGCAGCCTATAAATAGGTGAGCCCTGTTGGTTTTTGGGGTTATTCCACTTGGTGATTTCGTTTCTAGAGAGAGAAAGCTAGTGTAAGGGCCATGTGTTGGCATTAGTTTGTGATCTAGCTTGTTCTCCTCTATCCTGCTGATCTGATCTGGTACCAAGCCGTTATTCTGCTGGAGATAGCAGTTCCTTGGAGGTTTTGACAGATCGGGGTGCTGCCGGAGTTCCTTATCTTGGAGGGTTGGATCTGAGGCTTGTTCTTTCCCCACCGTGGTTGGATTAGCATTTGAGGTGGGTTGATGTTTGCCAGATTCAGTGGACTTCCTCCTACGTGTTTTATCTCATGTTAGCATAATATGATATGATGTTGTTTGGATTATGTTAGCATGATTGGATTATGATATGTGGATATTGGATTATGATATTGGGATTATGATAGTATGCCATGCTAAGATTATGTTAGAGATGCCATGTTAGGGTGAGACTGATTTATAGAATGCATGGGCATGTTATGATCTTAGATGTGCTAATGATATGTATATGAGCATGCATTTCTTTGTATCATATTGTTGCATGATTGGACCTACACCTATTCTGTTGATTCCTTGTACCAGTTGTTGTGCATGTAGTGTAGGTGATCATGTTGTGGCTCGTGCTATGTTGTTGTACCTCCTCTTTGTGGTAGAGTTGAGAGCCTCCTCTTTGTGGTAGAGTAGAGATGATTGTGAGCACTGGAGCATTGATTGTGCCAAGGGCACGTGGTTCTTTGTGAGAGCATGGATTGGGTCATACTTGTTGATTATCCTTTGTGGTGCCGAGGGCACAGTGGATTGGGTCTTACTTGTTGACTATTCTTTGAGGTGCCAAGGGCACTTGATCCTTTGTTGACCCAGTCGTGTCGATCATATACCTGCGGGTGCTTGGCGGTTACTATGGTTGTACTTTGCTCGGTTGGGTCGCTCCCACGAGTACCACTCTAGAGTTGGCATGTTCCGTACAGAGAGGTGTACGAGGGGCTAGTTACAGACGGGCTTCCTGTACTAGTCGGCTCCCTGGAGGGTTGAGCAGCTCCCTGTAGGGTTGAGCGTGATCAGGCCGCATGGTATGGTATTGTATTGAGAGGTATTGTATGGCGAGAGCTAGGTACAGATGGGGTTCCTGTACTAGCTGGTTCGCAGGTATTGTATTATGTATGATAGTCCTCATTTGGTATATTCAGTTCATTGGTATTCATACTGACAGTTGAGCTTTGTGCATAGTAGTGGTAGTATATCTCCTACTCTTTTATTGCTCTATTCATATCTCTTGAGATTGAGGACTTAGTGGGCAGACCGCTGAGGCTGGTGGCGGTACCCACTGAGGACTACTTGATTGATAGTAGTTCTCACACCCATTGGTGACATCTTTTTGCAGAGTCTTCTTCCCCAGTCGTGCATACTGAGCGCGGAAAGGAGACCGTCGGGTAGAGCTATTCCCCGGATATTTGGCTAGAGGTATACCCATTTTGGATAGATGGTTGAGTCTGTACATACTATGTGATGTTGATATCAGTCTGTATATGAGAGTTATTTGTGAGAGTTATGGATGATGTATGTACAGTGATCTTTTGATATATATTATATAGCAGCTCTGCTGATACCTTTAGCTCTGTGTGTTTTATTGTGGATGTTGTTTCGCTTCGTATACATGGTAGAGATACTGTGTATGCGGCGGATCTGGTCATGCGCCTGGGAAGAGGTAACCCGGGGCGTGACAGATTAAGTTGGTATCAGAGCTTAGGAATAGGTCATGAGGGCCTAGGAAACCTAAGATAAACAGACCTAAGAATGACGAGAGAGACGTGATTGATCGCGAAAGTCAAAGATTGGGTTTTTGAATCCTTCCTTGTGTAGGAAGAGTGATTGAGGGATTATGCCTTCTCTTATCGGATGAATTATGTTGGCTGCAGACGACATAATAATCTGAGAAGAAAAGAAGTGTCCTTCTAGACTTTCGTTGGATTGGGTCGTGAGTTGTTTGTGGTCCTAATCGGGTATTCTGTTGCAGGTTATTACTATGCCTCCTCGACGACCATCGACGCGAGCGCATCCGACGCCTTCGGATATGCCTGAGCAGACGGGACCTAGTGAACGGCCCGCTCTGCAGGAGCAGCTAGCAGATATAGCTGCAGTTGGAAGGCAGCAGAGTGCCTTGTTGCAAAAGATGTGTGATGCTTTCTCTACGCCTCGAGCCATGGAACCTCAGGCGGCGACGACTCCAACTACATCTCAACCTGGAGAAGGAAGTACTCAGCCTAGTCAAGTGCTTTCTGAAGAGAGAGCAGGAGCGGATGGCGGATAGATTGGTTCGCTTCTGTAGGTTTGATCCACCGCGATTCAATGGAAGTAGCATAGAACCGTGGGTGGTAGAAGCCTAGATTTGTGAAATGGAGAAATTGTTCGAGGATCTTTTTGTGCCAGCACGAGAGCAGGTGCATATGGCAGTGCATTGTTTATCTGGTGATGCACATGTCTGGTGGAGGAGGACCTGTGATCATAGGTCCTTGAATCCTCTACAGATGACTTGGAGTGAATTTCGGGGAATCATGTATGGAGTGTATTTTCCGAGTAGTGTAAAGATGAAGATAGAAGAGGATCTGAAGAACCTGAAGCAAGGGAATCGCTCGGTGCAGGAGTATGCGAGGGAATTTACTAGGTTGCTTAACTGTGTTCCCTCAGCGGCGAGAGATGAGATACAGAAGGTTTATCTTGCTCAGATTCGAACGAACGAGGATTGAAACCCCATGAGAGCGTTCTATTACGCCGCAAAGAGTGCGAGCTTATTGCCATGAGTACATGGCTCAGATTCGAACGAACGAGGATTGAAGCCCCATTTGAGTTGTTCTATTAGGAACGCCCAAAGAGTGCGAGCTTGCCACGAGTACATGCTCAGATTCGAACGAACGAGGATTGAAACCCAATGAGAGCGTTCTATTACGCCCAAAGAGTGCTAGCTTGCCACGAGTACATGCTCAGATTCGAACTAACGAGGATTGAAGCCCCATGAGAGCATTCTATTCGCCCAAAGAGTGCGAGCTTGCCACGAGTACATGCTCAGATTCGAACGAACGAGGATTGAAGCCCCATGAGAGCGTTCTATTACGCCCAAAGAGTGCGAGCTTGCCTCGAGTACATGCTCAGATTCGAACGAACGAGGATTGAAGCCCCATGAGAGCGTTCTATTACGCCCAAAGAGTGCGAGCTTGCCACGAGTACATGCTCAGATTCGAACGAACTGAGGATTGGAAGCCCCCATGAGAGCGTTCTATTACGCCCAAAGAGTGCGAGATTGCCACGAGTACATGCTAGAGCTCAGATTTCGAACGAATACGAGGATTGAAGCCCCATGAGAGCGTTCTATTACGCCCAAAGAGTGCGAGCTTGCCACGAGTACATGCTCAGATTCGAACGAACGAGGATTGAAGCCCCATGAGAGCTTTCTATAGCGCCTAAGAGTGCGAGCTTGCCACGAGTACATGCTCAGATTTCGAACGAACGAGGATTGGGAACCCCTTTAGAGAGCGATTCTAATTAGCGCCAAAGAGTGCGAGCTTGCCACGAGTACATGCTCAGATTCGAACGAACGAGGATTGAAGTCCCCATGAGAGCGTTCTATTACGCCTAAAGAGGGTGCGAGCTTGCCCACGAGTACATGCTCAGATTCGAACTGAACGAGATTGAAGTCCCCCATGAGAGCGTTCTAATTTACGCCCAAAGAGTGCGAGCTTGCCACGAGTACATGCTCAGATTCGAACGAACGAGGATTGAAACCCCATGAGAGCGTTCTATTACGCCCAAAGTGTGCGAGCTTGCCACGAGTACATGCTCAGATTCGAACGAATGAGGATTGAAGCCCCATGAGAGCGTTCTATTACGCCCAAAGAGTGCGAGGTTGCCACGAGTACATGCTCAGATTCGAACGAACGAGGATTGAAACCCCATGAGAGCGTTCTATTACGCCCAAAGAGTGCGAGGTTGCCACGAGTACATGCTCAGATTCGAACGAACGAGGATTGAAGCCCCATGAGAGCGTTCTATTACGCCAAAGAGTGCGAGGTTGCCACGAGTACTTTGCTCAGATTTCGAACGAACGAGGATTGAAGCCCCATGAGAGCGTTCTATTACGCCAAAGAGTGCGAGCTTGCCACGAGTACATGCTCAGATTCGAACGAACGAGGATTGAAAGCCCCATGAGAGGTGGGGGAGCGTTCTATTACGCCCAAAGAGTGCGAGCTTGCCACGAGTACATGCTCAGATTCGAACGAACGAGGATTGAAGCCCCATGAGAGCGTTCTATTACGCCCAAAGAGTGCCAGCTTGCCACGAGTACATGCTCAGATTCGAACGAACGAGGATTGAAGCCCATGAGAGCGTTCTATTACGCCCAAAAGAGTGCGAGCTTGCCACGAGTACATGCTCAGATTCGAACGAACGAGGATTGAAGCCCCATGAGAGCGTTCTATTACGCCCAAAGAGTGCGAGCTTGCCACGAGTACATGCTCAGATTCGAACGAACGAGGATTGAAGCCCCATGAGAGCGTTCTATTACGCCCAAAGAGTGCGAGCTTGCCACGAGTACATGCTCAGATTCGAACGAACGAGGATTGAAGCCCCATGAGAGCGTTCTATTACGCCGAAAAGAGTGCGAGCTTGCCACGAGTACATGCTCAGATTCGAACGAACGAGGATTGAAGCCCCATGAGAGCGTTCTATTACGCCCAAAGAGTGCGAGCTTGCCACGAGTACATGCTCAGATTCGAACGAACGAGGATTGAAGCCCCATGAGAGCGTTCTATTACGCCCAAAGAGTGCGAGCTTGCCACGAGTACATGCTCAGATTCGAACGAACGAGGATTGAAGCCCCATGAGTGCGTTCTATGCTCAGATTCGAAAGAACGAGGATTGAAGCCCCATGAGAGCGTTCTATTACGCCCAAAGAGTGCGAGCTTGCCACGAGTACATGCTCAGATTCGAACGAACGAGGATTGAAGCCCCAATGAGGAGAGCGTTCTATTTACCCCAAAGTAGGGTGCGAGCTTGCCAACCGTACATGCTAAAAGATTCGAAACGAACGAGGATTTAGAAGCCCCATGAAGCGTTCTATTACGCCAAAGAGTGCGTGCTTGCCACGAGTACATGCTCAGATTCGAACGAACGAGGATTGAAGCCCCAGGTGAGAGCGTTCTATTACGCCCAAAGAGTGCGAGCTTGCCACGAGTACACCATGCTCAGATTCGAACGAACGAGATTTATTGAAGCCCCATGAGAGCGTTCTATTACGCGCTCTAAGACGTGTGCGAGCTTGCCACGAGTACATGCTCAGATTCGAGAACGAACGAGGATTGAAGCCCCATGAGAGCGTTCTATTACGCCCAAAGAGTGCGAGGAGTCTTGCCACGAGTACAATGCTCAGATTCGAACGAACAGGATTGAAGCCCTTGGTGAGCGTTCTATTACGCCCAAAGAGTGCGAGCTTGCCACGAGTACATGCTCAGATTCAACGAACGAGGATTGGGCCCCATGAGGGCGTTTCTATTACGCCCAAAGACGTGCGAGCTTGCCACGAGTACATGCTCATATTCGACCTCAAACGAACGAGGATTGAAGCCCCATGAGAGCGTTCTATTTGCCAAAGAGTGCGAGCTTGCCACGAGTACATGCTCAGATTCGAACGAACGAGGATTGAAGCCCCATGAGAGCGTTCTATTACGCCGAAAGAGTGCGAGGTTGCCACGAGTACATGCTCAGATTCGAACGAACGAGGATTGAAGCCCCATGAGAGCGTTCTATTACGCCCAAAGAGTGCGAGCTTGCCACGAGTACATGCTCAGATTCGAACGAACGAGGATTGAAGCCCCATGAGAGCGTTCTATTACGCCCAAAGAGTGCGAGCTTGCCACGAGTACATGCTCAGATTCGAACGAACGAGGATTGAAGCCCCATGAGAGCGTTCTATTACGCCCAAAGAGTGCGAGCTTGCCACGAGTACATGCTCAGAGTTTCGACGAACGAGGATTGAAAGACCCCATGAGAGCGTTCTATTGCCCAAAGAGTGCGAGCTTGCCACGAGTACATGCTCAATTCGAACGAACGAGGATTGAAGCCCCATGAGAGCGTTATATTACGCCCAAAAGTGCGAGGCTTGCCACGAGTACATGCTCAGATTCGAACGAATGAGGATTGAAGCCCCATGCGGTGAGCGTTCTATTACGCCCAAAGAGTGCGAGCTGGGGGGAGCCACGAGTACAATGCTCAATTCGAACGAACGAGGATTGAAACCCCATGGAGAGCGTTCTCTATTACGCCCAAAGAGTGCGAGCTTGCCACGAGTACATGCTCATATTCGAACGAACCGAACTTGAGGGTTGAAGAAGCGCGCCCCAGAGAGCGTGATCTATTACGCCCAAAGAGTGCGAGGTTGCCACGAGTACATGTCCCTCAGAATCGAACGAACGAGGGGGATTGAAGCCGCCCCATGAGAGCGTTCTATTACGCCCATAGGTAAGAGTGCGAGGCTTGCCACGAGTACAATTGCTCAGACTTCGAACGTAGGAACGGAGGAGTTGAAGCCCCAGTGAGAGCGATCTGAATACGCCCAAAGGAGTGCTGAGCTTTGCCACGGAGTACAAGCTCAGGATTCGTTCGAACGAACGAGGATTTGAAGCCCCATGAGAGCGTTTCTAGATTACGCCCAAAGAGTGCGAGCTTGGGCACGAGTAACATGCTCAGATTCGAACGAACGAGGATTGAAGCACCCCATGAGAGCGTTCGACTATGTTACGCCAAAGAGTGCGAGCTTGCCACGAGTACATGCTCATATTCGAACGAACGAGGATTTGAAGCCCCATGAGAGCGTTCTATTACGCCCAAAAGAGTGGGGAGGTGCGGCTTGCCACGAGTACAATGCTCAGATTCGAACGAACGAGGACTCTTTGAAGCCCCAGAGAGCGTTCTATTACGCCCAAAGAGTGCGAGCTTGCCAAGGGGGCGGAGTACATGCTCAGTATTCGGAACGAGGGAAAGCCCTCACATAAGCGTTCTAATTAGCCCCAAAACCTTGCGAAAGATACTGGAGTAAATGCTCAGATTCAAACGAACGGAGGTTTTGAAACAGCCATGAGAGCGTTCTAATTACGGGAGCCCAAAGAGTGCGAGCTTGCCACGAGTACATGCTCAGATTCGAACGAACGAGGATTGAAGCCCATGAGAGCGTTCTATTACGCCCAAAGAGTGCGAGGCATTTGCCACGAGTACATGCTCAGATTCGAACGAACGAGGATTGAAAGCGGCCCATGAGAGCGTTCTATTTCCGCCCAAAGAGTGCGAGCTTGCCACGAGTACATGCTCAGATTTCGAACGAAACGAGGATTGAAGCCCCATGAGAGAGCGTTCTATTACGCCCAAAGATCGGTGCGAGCTTGCCACGAGTACACTTTGCTCATATTCGAACGAACGAGAATTGAAGCCCCATGAGAGCGTTCTATTACGCCCAAAGAGAGAGCGGGAAGCTTGCCCACGAGTCACATGCTCAGCGATCGACACGAGGAGGATTGACAAAGCCCATGAGAGCGTTCTATTTACGCCTTGCTCAAAGATTCGAAAAACGAACGAGGATTAAGCCCCATGAGAGAGCGTTCTATTACGCCCACGAGTGCGAGCTTGCCACGAGACTACATGCTCAGATTTCGAAACGAACCGAGGAGTGAAGCCCCATGAGAGCGTTCTATTACGCCCAAAGAGTGCGAGCTTGCACGAGTACATGCTCAGATTCGAACGAACGAGGATTTGGAAGCCCCATGAGAGCGTTCTATTATCGACCAACAAGAGAGTGCGATGGCTTAGCCTTACGAGTACATGCTCAGATCGAACAGAACGAGGATTGAAGGCCCCATGAGAGCGTTACTATTACGCCCAACGAGTGCAGCTTGCTTCACGAGTACATGCTCAGATTCGAACGAATGAGAGATGAAGCCCCTGAGAGCGTTCTAGTTAACGCCCAAAGAGTGCGAGCTTGCCACGAGTACAGCTCAGATTCGAACGAACGCGGATTGACAGCGCCCATGAGAGCGTTCTATTACGCCCATCGAAGAGTGCGAGCTTGCCACGAGTACATGCTCAGATTCTAAGATACGAACGAAGGATTGGAAGCCCATGAGAGCGTTATATTACGCCCAAAGAGTGCGAGGCTTGCCACGATGTTACATGCTACAGATTCGATCGAACGAGGATTGGAAGCCCCATAACATCGGAGAGCGTTCTCAAATACGGGCCCAAAGAGTGGCGACGGTTGCACAAGTACATGCTCAGATTCGAACGGAACGAGGATTGAAGCCCCATGAGAGCGTTCTATTACGCCCAAAGAGTGGTGCGAGGTTGTCCACGAGTACATGCTGCAGATGCTTTTCGAACCCCCCGAAGCGAGGATTGAAGCCCCATGAGAGCGTTCTATTACGCCCAAAGGAGTGCGATGCTTGCCATGAGTACTTGCTCAGATCTTCGAACGAACGAGGATTGAAGCGCCCATGAGAGCGTTTATTACGCCCAAAGAGCTCGTAATAGCTTGCCTACGGAGGGTAATGACTCATATTAAACTAACGTGGATATGACGAGCCCAATGAGAGCCGTTCTATTCGCCAGAAAGTAGGGAGGTTGCCACGAGTACATGCTCAAGTCTTCGAACGACACGAGGATTGAAGCCCCATGAGAGCGTTCTATTACGCCCAAAGGGGAGTGCGAGGCTGCCACGAGTACATGTCATCTATTCGAACGAACGATAGGATTGAAGAGCCCCCCAAGAGCGGCGTTCTATTACGCCCAAAGAGTGGAGGCGTTCAAAGAGTACGGTGTGGGCCATGGCGTGCGAGATTCGTCGAACGGGGGGGAGGATTGAAGCCCCCAATGAGAGCGTTCTAGGCTACGCCAGAAGAGGGTTGCGCCTGGTTGCCCTACGAGGAAGCTCAGAGACACCCAACGAATGTGGATGAAGCCCCATGAGAGGTTCTATTTACGCCCAAAGAGTGCTGAGCTTGCCACGAGTACAGCTCATAATTCGAATAACGAACGAGAGGAATTGAAGCCCCAAGAGAGCGAGTTCGAAAATACCACGCCCAAAGAGTGCGGGTTGCCACGAGTACAATTCCCCTCCAGGCGGGACCTTCGAACCCACTCCGGAGGATTTGAGAAGCCCCATGAGAGCGTTCTATTACGCCCAAAGAGATGCCGAGCTTGCCACGAGTACAGATGCTCAGATCTCGAACGAACGAGGACTTGAAGCCCATGACTAGCGTTCTATTTACGCCCAAAGAGTGGAAGTGGCTTGTTTCGAACGAACTAGGATTGAACCCACATTGAGCGGGTTAAAACACGAGAGTGCGAGCTTGCCCCGAGTACATGCTGCATATTCGAAGGAAACGAGGATTTGGAAGCCCATGAGAGCGTTCTATTACGCCAAAGAGAGGGAGCTTGCACGAGTACATGCTCATGATTTCGAACGAACGAGGATTCGAAAGACACCCATGATGAGCGTTCTATTACGCCCACCAAGAGTGATGTCGAGCTTTAGCCAGAGTACATGCTCAGATTCGAACGAACGATGGCTATTTGAAGCCCATAAGAGCGTTCTATTACGCCCAAAGAGTGCGAGCTTGCCACGTAGTACCAGTCTGTAGAGGATTCTAACGCGGACGGAGGGATGAAGCCCCATTAGAGCGTTCTATTACCCCAAAGAGTGCGCTGGCTTTGCCCCCCCGGAAAGTCCATGCTAGATACGATCGAAAGAGGTTTGACCCCCCATGAGAGCGTTCTATTTACGGCCCAGAAGAGTGGGAAGGGTTGCCACGAGTACATTGTCAGGTTCGACGGACACATCGAACGAGGATTGAAAGGGGTGGCCCCCATGAGAGCCGTGGATTCTATTACGCCCGAAAGAGTGCGAGCTTGACCACGAGTACATGCTCAGATTCGAACGAATGAGGATTGAAGGGGGGGGGGGTGGCCCCATGAGAGCGTTATATTACGCCCAAAGAGTGCGAGGTATGCCCACGAGTGAGGGCATGCTCAGGAACAATTCGAACGTAACGAGGTTTTGAAGCCCCATGAGTCGAGCGTTCTAGCTACGCCCAAAGAGTGCGAGCTTGCCACGCGTACATGCTTACCTATCGATCCGACCTCAAATAACGAACACGAGGATTGTAGCAACCACAATGGAGGTTAGTATTTCGCCGAAAAGATGTGCGCGAGGTTGCAACGGAGTACGCGCCTGCTCAGATTCGAACGAAGTCGAGGATTGAAGCCCCATTAGAGCGTTCTATTACGCCCAAAGAGTGCGAGCTTGCCCGAGAGTACATGCGCAGAAGATTCGAACGTAGCGAGGATTTGAGCCCTCATCATGAGAGCGTTCTATTACGCCCAAAGAGTGCGAGCTTGCCCCCGCAAACGAGTACATGCTCATGCTTCGAACGAAACGGATTGACGCCCCATGAGAGCGTTGCTATTACGCCCAATAGAGTGCGGGCTTGCACGAGTACATGGCTTCAGCTGGTAGCGAAAGATACAGAGGACTCTTTGAAGCCCATCGAGAGCGATTTTGAAGCCACCATGCAGAGAGCGTTAAGGAAACCATAGCGTTTATTAACGCCCAAAGAGTGCGAGTCTTGGGCCACGAGTACATGCTCAGATTCGTTGAAACGAGGATTGAAACCCCATGAGAGCGTTCTAATGCGCCCAAAGAGTGCGAGTTTTGCCACTCCTACCCCGAGTACATGCTCAGAATCGAACGTCACTACTTGACGAGGATTGAAGTGCCCCATGAGAGCGTTCCTATTACGCCCAAAGGGGAGCTTGCCACAATGCCCACAAAACAGAACGAGTACATGCTCACGCCCAACAGAGTTCGAGTCCCCTCTCGTATGTCCACGCGAAGCGAGGATTGAAAGCCCCATGAGAAGCGTTCTATTACGCCCAAAGCTCAGGTGCGAGCTTGCCACGAGAGTACATGCTCAGATAGATTCGATACGAACGAGGATTGAAGCCCCATGAGAGCGTTCTATTACGCCCAAAGAGTGAGAGCTTGCCACGAGTACATGCTCAGATTCGAACGAACGAGGATTGAAGCCCCATGAGTGAGCGTTTCTATTACGCCCAAAGAGTGCGAGCTTGCCACGAGTACATGCTCAGATTCGAAGCGAACGAGGATTGAAGCCCCATGAGAGCGTTCTATTTTACCCCAAAGAGTGCGAGCTTGCCACGAGTCATGCTCAGATTCGGAACGAACGTAGGATTGAAGCCCCATGAGAGCGTTCTAATTAACGCCCAAAGAGTGCGATGCTTGCCCACGAGTACATGCTCAGATTCGAACGCAACGAATTGAAGCCCCATGAGAGCGTTCTATTACGCCCAGAGAAAGAGTGCGGGAGCTTGCCACGAGTACGTAATGCTCACAGATTCGAACGAACGAGGATTGAAGCCCCATGAAGAGCGTTCTATTACGCCCAAAGAGTCGAGCATTGCCACGAGTACATGCTCAGAGATTCGAAACGAACTGTTGAGGATTGAAGCCACCATGAGAGCGTTCTATTACGCCCAAAGAGTGCGAGCTTGCCACGAGTTACATGCTCAGATTCGAAACGAAACGAGGATTGAAGCCCCATGAGAGCGTTCTATTACGCCCAAAGAGTGCGAGCTTGCCACGAGTACATGCTCATGGATTCGAACGAAACGAGGTTTTGAAGCCCCATGAGAGCGTTCTATTACGCCCAAAGAGTGCGAGCTTGCCACGAGTACATGGCTCAGATTCCGAACGAACGAGGATTGAAGCCCCATGAGAGCGTTCTATTACGCCCAAAGAGTGCGAGCTTGCCAACGGAGTACATGCTCAGATTCGAACGAACCAAGGGATTGAAGCCCCATGAGAGCGTTCTATTACGCCCAAAAGAGTGCGAGCTTGCCACGAGTACATGCTCAGATTCGAACGAACGAGGATTGAAGCCCCATGAGAGCGTTCTATTACGCCCAAAGAGTGCGGAGCTTGCCACGAGTACATGCTCAGATCGAATTCGAACGAACGAACGAGGATTGAAGCCCCAGAGAGCGTTCTATTACTAACCCCCAAAGAGTGCGAGCTTGCCACGAGTACAACATGCTCAGATTCGAACGAACGAGGATTGAAAGCCCCATGAGGACGTTCTATTACGCCCAAAGAGCCCTAAGCTTGCCACGAGATTAACATGCTCAGATTCGAACGAACGAGGATTGAAGCCCCCATGAGAGCGTTCTATTACGCCCAAAGAGGTGCGAGCGGTTGCCACGAGTACAATGCTTCTCAGATTCGAACGTTACGAACGAGGATTGAGAAGCCCCATGAGAGCGTTCTATTACGCCCAAAGAGTGCGAGCTTGCCACGAGTACATGCTCAGATTCACGTCTAACGAACGATGATTGAAGCCCCATGAGACAGTAGGTTCGATTACGCCCAAAGAGTGCGAGCTTGCCACGAGTACATGCTCAGATTCGATACGAACGAGGATTTGAAGCCCCATGAGAGCGTTGTCTATTACGCCCAAAGAGTGCGAGCTTGCCACGAGTACATGCTCAGATTCGAACGAACGACGGATTGAAGCCCCATGAGAGAGCGTTCTATTACGCCCAAAGAGTGCGAGCTTGCCACGAGTACATGCTCAATTCCGAACGAACGAGGATTGAAGCCCCATGAGAGCGTTCTAATTACGCCCAAAGAGTGCGAGCTTGCCTACGAGTACATGCTCAGATTCGAACGAACGAGGATTGAACCTTCCCCATGAGAGCGTTCTATTACTCCCAAAGAGTGCGAGCTTGCCACGAGTACATGCTCATTTTCGAAACGAACTACGAGGATTGAAGCCCCATGAGAGCGTTCTATTTACGCCCAAAGAGTGCGAGCTTGCCACGAGTACATGCTCAAATTCGAAACGAACGAGGAATGAAGCCCCCATGAGAGCGTTCTATTACGCCCAAAAGAGTGCGAAGCTTGCCACGATTACATGCCCCTCAATTCGAACGAACCGAGGATGAAGCCCATGAGATGCGTTCCTTACCTTACCCCCAAAGAGTGCGAGCTTGCCACGAGTACATGCTCAGATTCGAACGAACGAGGATTGAAAAGCCCCATGAGAGCGTTCTATTACGCCCAAAGAGTGCGAGCTTGCCACTGAGTACATTTCAGATTCGAAGGAACGAGGATTGAAGCCCCATGCTCGTTCTATTACGCCCAAAGAGTGCGAGCTTGCCACGAGTACATGCTCAGATTCGAACGAACGAAGGATTGAAGCCCCATGAAAGAGCGTTCTATTACATACGCCCAAAGAGTGCGAGCTTGCCACGAGTACATGCTCAGATTTCGAACGAACGAGGAGAAGCCCCATGAGAGCGTTCTATTACGCCCAAAGAGTGCGAGCTTGCCACGAGTACATGCTCAGATTCACACGATAACGAGGATTTGACAAGCCCCATGAGAGCGTTCTATTTACGCCCAAGAGAGTGCGAGTTTTGCCACGAGTACATGCTCAGATTCGAACGAGGATTAAAGCCCCATGACAGCGTTCTATTACGCCCAAAGAGAGCGAGCTTGCCACTAGTACATGCTCAGATTCGAACGAACGAGGATTGAAGCCCCATGAGAGCGTTCTATTACGCCCAAAGAGTGAGAGCTTGCCACGAGTACATGCTCAGATTCGAACGAACGAGGATTGAAGCCCCATGAGAGCGTTCTATTACGCCCAAAGAGTGCGAGCTTGCCACGAGTACATGCTCATGTAGCTAACTCCGAACGAATAGGATTGAAGCCCCATGAGAGCGTTTCTATTACGCCCAAAGAGTGCGAGCTTGCCACGAGTACATGCTCAGATTCGAACGAACGGAGGATTGAAGCTACCCCCATGAGAGCGTTCTACCTTTACGCCCAAAAGAGTGCGAGCTGTGGGCCACGAGTACATGCTCAGATTCGAACGAACGAGGATTGAAGCCCCATGAGAGCGATCTATTACGCCCAAAGAGTGCGAGCTTGCCATGAGTACATGCTCAGATTCGTGAACGCTTATGCGAGGATTGAGGAGCCCCATGAGAGCGATCTATTACGCCAAAGAGTGCGAGCTTGCCACGCCCCACATGCTCAGATTCGAACGAACGGAGGATTGAAGCCCCATGAGAGCGTTCTATTTACTGCCCAAAGAGTGCGAGCTTGCCACGAGTACATGCTCAGATTCGAGCGTACGAAACGAACGAGGATTGAAGCCCCATGAGAGCGTTCTATTACGCCCAAAGAGTGCGAGCTTGCCACGAGTACATGCTCAGATACGAACGAACGAGGATTGAAGCCCCATGAGAGCGTTCTATTACGCCCAAAGAGTGCGAGCTTGCCACGAGTACATGCTCAGATTCGAACGAACGAGGATTGAATAGCCCACATGAGAGTCGTTCTATTACCCCAAAAGAGTGCGAGCTTGCCACGAGGTATTGCTCAGATTCGAAAAACGAGGATTGAAGCCCCATGAGAGCGTTCTATTACGCACAAAGAGTGCGAGCTTGCCACGAGTACATGCTCAGATACGAACGAACGAGTGATTGAAGGCCCCAATGAGAGAGCGTTCTATTACGCCCAAAGAGTGCGAGCTTGCCACGAGTGACATGCTCAGATTCGAACGAACGAGGATTGAAGCCCCATGAGAGCGTTCTATTACGCCCAAAGAGTGCGAGAGCTTGCCACGAGTACATGCTCAGATCAAGTTACGAAACCGAACCAACGAGGATTGAAGCCCCATGAGAGCGTTCTATTACGCCCCAAAGAGTGCGAGTTTGCCACGAGTACATGCTCAGATTCGAACGAACGAGCCCAATTGAAGCCCCATGAGAGCGTTCTATTACGCCCCAAAGAGTGCGAGCTTGCCACGAGTACATGCTCAGATTCGAACGAACGAGGATTGAAGCCCCATGAGAGCGTTCTATTACGCCCAAAGAAGTGCGAGCTTGCCACGACAGTACATGCTCTGATTCGAGACGAACGACCCCGATACGAGGATTGAAGCCCCATGAGAGCGTTCTATTACGCCCAAGGAGAGTGCGAGCTTGCCACGAGTGTATGCTCAGATTCGAACGAACGAGGATTGAATCCCCATGAGAGCGTTTCTATTACGCCCAAAGAGTGCGAGCTTGCCACGAGTAGATGCTCAGGTTCGAACGAACGGGGATTGAAGCCCCATGAGAGCGTTCTATTACGCCCAAAGAGTGCGAGCTTGCCACGAGTACATGCTCAGATTCGAACAAACGAGGATTGAAGCCCCATGAGAGCGTTCTATTACGCCCAAAGAGTGCGAGCTTGCCACGAGTACATGCTCAGATTCGAACGAACGAGGATTGAAGCTTGCCCTCCACCCCATGAGAGCGTTCTATTACGCCCAAAGAGTGCGAGCTTGCCACGAGTACATGCTCAGATTCGAACGAACGAGGATTGAAGCCCCATGAGAGCGTTCTATTATGCCCAAAGAGTGCGAGCTTGCCACGAGTACATGCTCAGATTCGAACGAACGAGGATTGAAGCCCCATGAGAGCGTTCTATTACGCCCAAAGAGTGCGAGCTTGCCACGAGTACATGCTCAGATTCGAACGAAAGAGGATTGAAGCCCCCATGAGGAGCGTTCTATTACGCCCAAAGAGTGCGAGCTTGCCACGAGTACATGCTCAGATTCGAACGTGACGACGAGGATTGATGAGCCCCATGAGAGCGTTCTATTAACGCCCAAAGAGTGCGAGCTTGCCACACGAGTACATGCTCATATTCGAACGACGAGGATTGAAGCACCCATGAGAGCGTTCTATTACGCCCAAAGAGTGCGAGCTTGCCACGAGTACATGCTCAGATTCGAACGAAACGAGGATTGAAGCCCCATGAGAGCGTTCTATTTCGCCCAAAGAGTGCGAGCTTTACCACGAGTACATGCTCAGATTCGAACGAACGAGATTGAAGCCCCATGAGAGCGTTCTATTACGCCCAAAGAGTGCGAGCTTGCCACGAGTACATGCTCAGATTCGAACGAACGAGGATTGAGCGCCCCATTGAGAGCGTTCTATTACGCCCAAAGTGTGCGAGCTTGCCACGAGTACATGCTCAGATTCGAACGAACGAGGATTGAAGCTCCATGAGAGCGTTCTATTACGCCCAAAGAGTGCGAGCTTGCACAGAGTACATGCTCAGATTCGAGACGAACGAGGATTGAAGCCACATGAGAGCGTTCTATTACGCCCAAAGAGTGCGAGCTTGCCACGATTACATGCTCAGATTCGAACGAACGAGGATTGAAGCCCCATGAGAGCGTTCTATTACGCCCAAAGAGTGCGAGCTTGCCACGAGTACATGCTCAGATTCGAACGCGTACGAACGAGGATTGAAGCCCCATGAGAGCGTTCTAATTACGCCCAAAGAGTGCGAGCTTGCCACGAGTACATGCTCAGATTCGAACGAACTGAGAGGATTGAAGCCACATGAGAGCGTTCTATTACGCCCAAAGAGTGCGAGCTTGCCACGAGTACATGCCTAGATTCGAACGAACGAGGATTGAAGCCCCATGAGAGCGTTCTATTACGCCCAAAGAGTGCGAGCTACGTGCCACGAGTACATGCTCAGATTCGAACGAACGAAGAGGGATTGAAGCCCCATGAGAGCGTTTCTATTACGCCCAAAGAGTGCGAGCTTGCCACGAGTACATGCTCAGATTCGAACGAACGAACGAGGATTGAAGCCCCATGAGAGCGTTCTATTACGCCCAAAGACGTGCGAGCTTGCCACGAGTACATGCTCAGATTCGAACGAACGAGAGATTGAAGCCCCATGAGAGCGTTCTATTACGCCCAAAAAGAGTGCGAGATTGCCACGAGTACATGCTCAGATTCGAACGAACGAGGATTGAAGCCCCATGAGAGTGTTCTATTACGCCCAAAGAGTGCGAGGCTTGCCACGAGTACATGCTCAGATTCGAACGAACGAGGATTGAAAGTGGCCCCCATGAGAGCGTTTTATTACGCCCAAAGAGTGCGAGCTTGCCACGAGTACATGCTCAGATTCGAACGAACGAGGATTGAAGCCCCATGAAGCGTTTTATTACGCCCAAAGAGTGCGAGCTTGCCACGAGTACATGCTCATATTCGAACGAACGAGGATTGAAGCCCCATGAAGAGCGTTCTATTACGCCCCAAAGAGTGCGAGCTTGCCACGAGTACATGCTCAGATTCGAACGAACGAGGATTGAAGCCCCATGAGAGCGTTCTATTACGCCCAAAGAGTGCGAGCTTGCCACGAGTACATGCTCAGATTCGAACGAACGAGGATTGAAGCCCCATGAGAGCGTTCTATTACGCCCAAAGAGTGCGAGCTTGCCCACGAGTACATGCTCAGAATTCGATAAACGAACGAGGATTGAAACCCCATTGAGAGCGTTCTATTTACGCCCAAAGAGTGCGAGCTTGCCACGAGTACAATGCTCAGATTCGAACGAACGAGGATTGAAGCCCCATGAGAGCGTTCTATTACGCCCAAAGAGTGCGAGCTTGCCACGAGTACATGCTCAGATTCGAACGAACGAGGATTGAAGCCCCATGAGAGCGTTCTATTACGCCCAAAGAGTGCGAGCTTGCCACGAGTACATGCTCAGAGATTCGACACGAAACGAGTGATTGAAGCCCCATGAGAGCGTTCTATTACGCCCAAAGAGTGCGAGCTTGCCACGAGTACATGCTCAGATTCGAATTACGAACGAGGATTTGAAGCCCCATGAGAGCGTTCTATTACGCCCAAAGAGTGCGAGCTTGCCACGAGTACATGCTCAGATTCGAACGAACGAGGATTGAAGCCCCATGAGAGCGTTCTATTTACGCCCAAAGAGTGCGAGCTTGCCACGAGTACATGCTCAGATTCGAACGAACGAGGATTTGAAGCCCCATGAGAGCGCGTTCTATATTACGCCCAAAGAGTGCGAGCTTGCCACGAGTACATTGCTCAGATTCGAACGAACGATTGGATTGAAACCCCAATTGAGAGCGTTCTATTACGCCCAAAGAGTGCGAGCTTGCCACGAGTACATGCTCAGATTCGAACGAACGAGGATTGAAGCCCCATGAGAGCGTTCTATTACGCCAAAGAGTGCGAGCTTGCCCACGAGTACAGTACATGCTCAGATTCCAACGAACGAGGATTGAAGCCCCATGAGAGCGTTCTATTACGCCCAAAGAGTGCGAGCTTGCCACGAGTACATGCTCAGATTCGAACGAACGAGGATTGAAGCCCCATGAGAGCGTTCTATTACGCCCAAAAGAGTGCGAGCTAGTTTGCCACGAGTACATGCTCAGATTCGAACGAACGAGGATTGAACCCCATGAGAGCGTTCTATTAACGCCAAAGAGTGCGAGCTTGCCACGAGTAACATGCTCAGATTCGAACGAACGAGGATTAAAGCCCCATGAGAGCGTTCTATTACGCCCAAAGAGTGCGAGCTTGCCACGAGTACATGCTCAGATTCGAACGAACGAGGATTGAAGCCCCATGAGAGCGTTCTATTACGCCCAAAGAGTGAGAGCTTGCCACGAGTGCCTGCTCAGATTCGAACGAACGAGGATTGAAGCCCCATGAGAGCGTTCTATTACGCCCAAAGAGTGCGAGCTTGCCACGAGTACATGCTCAGATTCGAACGAACGAGGAATGAAGCCCCATGAGAGCGTTCTATTACGCCCAAAGAGTGCGAGCTTGCCACGAGAGCTCAGATTCGAACGAACCGGATTGAAGCCCATGAGAGCGTTCTATTACGCCCAAGAGTGCGAGCTTGCCACGAGTACATGCTCAATTCGAACGAACGAGGATTGAAAGCCCCATGAGAGCGTTCTATTACGCCCAAAGAGTGCGAGCTTGCCACGAGTACATTCTCAGATTCGAACGAACGAGGATTGAAGCCCCATGAGAGCGTTCTATTACGCCCAAAAGAGTGCGAGCTTGCCACGAGTACATGCTCAGATTCGAACGAACGAGGATTGAACCCCATGAGAGCGTTTCTATTACGCCCAAAGAGTGCCGAGCTTGCCACGAGTACATGCTCAGATTCGAACGAACGAGGATTGAAGCCCCATGAGAGCGTTCTATTACGCCCAAAGAGTGCGAGCTTGCCACGAGTACATGCTCAGATTCGAAAACGAACGAGGATTGAAGCCCCATGAGAGCGTTCTATTACGCCCAAAATGAGCTTGCACGAGCTTGCCACGAGTACTTGCTCAGATTCGAATGAACGAGGATTGAAGCCCAATGAGAGCGTTCTATTACGCCCAAAGAGTGCGAGCTTGCCACGAGTAACTTGCTCAGATTCGAACGAACGAGCGATTCAACCCCATGAGAGCGTTCTATTACGCCCAAAGAGTGCGAGCTTGCCACTAGTACATGCTCAGATTCGACATGCTCTCCCCATTCGAATCCCTCCCCGATACTACGAACGAGGACTTTTGAAGCCCCATCGGAGAGCGTTCTATTACGCCCAATTTGAGTGCGAGCTTGCCACGAGTACATGCTCAGATTCGAACGAAACGTGAGGATTGAAGCCCCATGACGTAGAGTATCCTTCTATTACGCCCCAAAAAGTGAGAGTGCCGACTCCGAGTCATGCGCAGATTGCGAACCAACGAGGTTGGACAACTTGTCAGCTCACGCGTTCTGGGGTTCCACGCCAGCTTAGAGTTGGCGAGCCCCCACGAATGTACATGCCAGCACGAGTGGATTGTCAGCCCTATGAGAGCCGTTCTATTACGCCCACCAAAAGTGCGAGCTTGCCACGCAAGTAACTTTGTCAGGATTCGAAGGAAACTTAGGATTGACGCCCAGAGAGCGTTCTATTACGCCCAAAGAGTGCGAGCTTGCACGAGTACATGCTCAGATTCGATACGAACGAGGATTGAAGCCCCATGAAGCGTTCTATTACGCCCAAAGAGTGCGAGTTGCCCCCCTACGAGTACATGCTCAGTAATTTCGACGACGAACGAGGATTGAAGCCCATGAGAGCGGTTCTATTACGCCCAAAGAGTGCGAGCTTGCCACGAGTACATGCTCACATTCAACGAACAAGGATTGAAGCCCCTATGGAGAGCGTTCTATTACGCGAAACCAAAGATGGCGAGAACTTGCACGTAGTACATGCTCAGTTATCGATACCGAGGTCTTTGAAGCCCCCATGAGAGCGTGTTCTATTACGCCCAACGAGTGTGCTGAGCTTGCCGCCACGATGGTACATGCTCGAGATTCGAACGAACGAGGATTGAAGCCCCTTGAGAGCGTTCTATTACGCCCAAAGAGTGCGAGCTTGCCCCACGAGTACATGCTCAGATTCGATCATCGAACGAGCGTTGATTGTGATGCACACCCCATGAGAGCGTTCTATTACGCCCAAAGAGTGCGAGTTGGCACGGAGTACATTCAGATTCGACAGCGGAACGCTTGGAAGCCCCCATGAGAGCGTTCTATTACGCCAAAGATGCGAGCTTGCCACGAGTACATGCTCAGTTCGAACGAACGAGGATTGAAGCCCCATTTGAGAGCGTTCTATTACGCCCAAAGAGTGCGAGCTTGCCACGAGTACATGGCTTATCAGATTCGACTTGACGAACGAGGATTGAGCCATCATGAGAGCGTTCTATTACTCCCCAAAGAGTGTAGAGAGCTTGCTACGAGTACATGCTCAGATTCGAAACGAAACGAGGACTTGAAGCCACGTATGAGCGTTCTATTGATCGCCCAAAGAGTGCGAGCTTGCCATTAACGAGATACATGCTCAGTTTCGAATTCACAATCCGAACGAGGACTTGAAGCCCCCATGATTGATGCGTTCTATTACGCCCCAAAGAGTGCGAGCTTGCCACAGTGACGCGTACATGCTCAGAATTTCGAACTACGACCAACGAGGATTGAAGCCCCCATGAGAGCGTTCTATTACGCCCCCACAAAGAGTGCGAATATGGCTTGCCACGAGTACTTGCTCAGATTCGAATCGAACGAGGATTGAAGACCCCCATCGAGAGCGTTCTATTACGCCAAAGAGTGCGAGCTCTTGCCACGATACATCTCAGATTCGAACAACGCAGGATTAAGCCCCATGAGTGCTTTCTCTTACGCCCCAAAAGTGCGACGTCGTGTAACATGTTCAGACGAGGATTGAAGCCCCATGAGAGCGTTCTATTATGCCCAAAGAGTCCCGCGATCCGCGAGTGCCACGATGTACATGCTCAGGATTCGAACGAAGGAGTCTCGTTTGAAGCCCCATGAGAGCGTTCTATTACGCCCAAAGAGTGCGATCATTGCACGAGTACATGATTTCAGATTCGAACGAACGATGGGATTGAAGCCCCATGAGAGCGTTCTATTAGCGCCCTAAAGAGTGCGAGCTTGCACGAGTACATGCTCAGATTCGAACGAACGAGGATTTGAAGCCCCATGATGAGAGCGTGTTCTATTACGCCCAAAGAGTGCGAGCTTGCCACGGGGAGTACATGCTCAGATTCGAACGAACGAGGATTGAAGGCCCATAAGAGCGTTCTATTAATCCCAAAGAGTGCGGGCTTGCCACGAGTACATGCTCAGATTCGAAATACGATACAGGA
The DNA here is from genome assembly GCA_016920855.1 of Puya raimondii. NCBI lineage: Eukaryota > Viridiplantae > Streptophyta > Magnoliopsida > Poales > Bromeliaceae > Puya > Puya raimondii. The sequence continues at coordinate 28,987 of JABWPP010000016.1, forward strand.
TTGAAGCCCCATGAGAGCGTTCTATTTTCGCCCAAAGAGTGCACCCCACCGAACTTACACGAGGCCAATTGAACGCCCAATTGAGAGCGTTCTTTTCGCCCAAAGACGTGGCACGAGCTTCGCACCCCGCCTGTCCATAGCCCTCATATTCGGTACCCCCCAACCCACCACGAGCAAGGATTGAAGCCCCATGAGAGCCGTTCTAGTACGCCCAAGCATGCAGCTGCAATGGTGTACACTGCTCCACATCGACCCCCTCCGCCCCCAACCGCACTCACACGAACGAGGATTGATGCCCCATCCATGAGACGCCGTCTACTCTACGCGCCAAAGCCTCCAGTGCCGAGACTTGCCACGAGTACATTCTCAGATTCGAACGAACGAGGATTGAAGCCCCATGAGAGCGTTCTATTACGCCCAAAGAGTGCGAGCTTGCCACGAGTACATGCTCAGATTCGAACGAACGAGGATTGAAGCCCCATGAGAGCGTTCTATTACGCCCAAAAGAGTGCGAGCTTGCCACGAGTACATGCTCAGATTCGAACGAACGAGGATTGAAGCCCCATGAGAGCGTTCTATTACGCCCAAAGAGTGCGAGCTTGCCACGAGTACATGCTCAGATTCGAACGAACGAGGATTGAAGCCCCATGAGAGCGTTCTATTACGCCCAAAGAGTGCGAGCTTGCCACGAGTACATGCTCAGATTCGAACGAACGAGGATTGAAGCCCCATGAGAGCGTTCTATTACGCCCAAAGAGTGCGAGCTTGCCACGAGTACATGCTCAGATTCGAACGAACGAGGATTGAAGCCCCATGAGAGCGTTCTATTCGCCCAAAGAGTGCGAGCTTGCCACGAGTACATGCTCAGTTTCGAACGAACGAGGATTGAAGCCCCATGAGAGCGTTCTATTACGCCAAAGAGTGCGAGCTTGGCACGAGTACATGCTCAGATTCGAACAAACGAGGATTGAAGCCCCATGAGAGCGTTCTATTACGCCCAAAGAGTGCGAGCTTGCCACGAGTACATGCTCAGATTCGAACGAACGAGGATTGAAGCCCCATGAGAGCGTTCTATTACGCCCAAAGAGTGCGAGCTTGCCACGAGTACATGCTCAGATTCGAACGAACGAGGATTGAAGCCCCATGAGAGCGTTCTATTACGCCCAAAGAGTGCGAGCTTGCCACGAGTACATGCTCAGATTCGAACGAACGAGGATTGAAGCCCCATGAGAGCGTTCTATTACGCCCAAAGAGTGCGAGCTTGCCACGAGTACATGCTCAGATTCGAACGAACGAGGATTGAAGCCCCATGAGAGCGTTCTATTACGCCCAAAGAGTGCGAGCTTGCCACGAGTACATGCTCAGATTCGAACGAACGAGGATTGAAGCCCCATGAGAGCGTTCTATTACGCCCAAGAGTGCGAGCTTGCCACGAGTACATGCTCAGATTCGAACGAACGAGGATTGAAGCCCCATGAGAGCGTTCTATTACGCCCAAAGAGTGCAAGAGCTTGCCCACGAGTACATGCTCAGATTCGAACGAACGAGGATTGAAGCCCCATGAGAGCGTTCTATTACGCCCAAAGAGTGCGAGGTTGCCACGAGTACATGCTCAGATTCGAACGAACGAGGATTGAAGCCCCATGAGAGCGTTCTATTACGCCCAAAGAGTGCGAGGTTGCCACGAGTACATGCTCAGATTCGAACGAACGAGGATTGAAGCCCCATGAGAGCGTTCTATTACGCCCAAAGAGTGCGAGCTTGCCACGAGTACATGCTCAGATTCGAACGAACGAGGATTGAAGCCCCATGAGAGCGTTCTATTACGCCCAAAGAGTGCGAGCTTGCCACGAGTACATGCTCAGATTCGAACGAACGAGGATTGACCCCAACGTCCCCCTCGAACGACCGAGGATTTTTGAAGCCCATGAGAGCGTTCTATTACGTTCCCAAAGAGTGCGAGTTTTGGCACTAGTCTATGCTCAGATTCGAACGAACGAGGAATTTGAAGCCCATAGAGTAGCGTTCGATTTCGCACAAGATTGCGTGCTTGTGCACGAGTACATGCTCTGATTCGAACGAACGAGTATTGAAGCCCCATTAGAGCGTATATATTACGCCCGATATAAGTGCGACAGCTTTGCGCCACGAGTTACCTGCTCAGATGCGACATACGAACGATACAGAGGTTTTTTTTGATGAAGCCCCATTGAGACGCATTTCTTTTTCGCCGAAAGTGAGTGCCGAGGTTTTGCCACGAGTACATGCTCAGAATTTGAACACGTACGAAGGATTTGGAAAGTCGTGTGTCCTACGTGAGCCTGTCAAATTACGACCAACGAGTTGCGAGGTTGCCACGAGTAACTTGACTCAGATTCTGGCGACGGAAACGAGGTTTTTTGAAGAAGCCCCATGAGAGCGTTCTACTTACGCGCCAAAGAGTGCGAAGGCATGGCCACTGTTAGTACATGCGTCAAATTCGAAACGAAACGAGAGATTGAACCCCATCCATTGAGATAGAGTGTTCTATCTACGACACCCAAGAGTGCAGAGCTTGCCACGATGTACATGCTCTGATTCTGACCAACCAGAGGATTGAAGCCGGGACCATGGCAGTAGCGTTCTATACTATGCCCAAGAATAGTGCGAGCTTGCATGAGTACGCGTGCCTCGTATCGAACGAGAAGATGATTGAAGGCCCAAGGTGAGTGAGTTGTATTAACAACCCAAAAAGGAGTGCGAGCTTGCCACGAGAACTTGCTCGAGCATTCGTAACGATGACGAGGTTTGAAGCACCACATGGAGCGAGGAGCGTTCTAAGTTAAGCCGGAAAGAGTGGGCGAGCATATGCACACGTAGCTAAAATGTCTCATATTTCGATACAGAACGAGGATTGATAGCCTCAGGAGAGTGTTCTTTCATTACGCGCCAAACGAGAGTGCGAGCTTTCCTCGAGTACATGCTCCGATCTCGAGGAGGACACGAGGGGGGGGGGGGGGGGGGGGCGTTCTATTACGCCCAAGGAGTGCGAGCTTGCACGAGTACCATCGCTCTCAGATTCGAACGAACGAGGATTGAAGCCCCATGAGAGCGTTCTATTATATGCCCAAAAGTGACGAGTTGTTGCCACGACGTACATCGCTGTATAATCGACACTCACGTATACAGAGGATTGAAGCCCCATAGAGAAGTATGCGATCTATTACGCTGATAGTGTGCGAGCTTGCCACGAGAACTATGCTCAGGTTCGAACGTAACACGATTGAAGCCCAGTGAGAGCGTTTTCTATTTAATGCCCGGAAAAGATAGTGAGGCGGAGGCTTGGCCCACGAGTACATGGGCTCAGATATACGAACCTACGAGGAGTATGAATCCCATTGAAGTCATTTCTGATACGCCGAGATACTGCGTGTGAGCGTAGCCACGAGTACTTGCAGACAGAATTCGAACAACGCCGATATGAAGCCCGCATGAGAAGCGTTCTCTTTGACGAACCAAAGAGTGGCATAGCTATTGGGCCTACAGTAAGGTAACACTATACGCTCAGATTCGAACGAAACCAGATATTGAACCCAAGAAAAGCGTACGTGATTACGTCCGACAGAGGTGAGACCCCATGCCCACGAGTACAGGCTCAGTAGTTCGCGTTCGAACGAGATTTACATCTAGAAGAGTCATGGACGTACGCATGCGTAGCGGTCTATTAAGCACCAATTAGAGTGGCGAAGCTTTGCGCACGAGTCAGCACTGCGGGTGCAATCAAATACTGAACTGAACGATCATCGAGCCCCGTCATTAGAGCGATCTGATTACGCCGCAAAGAGTGAGAAGCTTAGCCATCGAACGTAGCGTGTATACTCGTATTCAGATCGTCATACGGGGGGAGGGGGGTGGGGGGGGGGGGGGGGGGCTAAAAAAGGGGGGGAGCGGGGCACACGAGTACAAATATGCTGGGAATGTCGACTTTGGAAACGTTTGAGGTCCCCATGGCGAGAGCCTCTAATTACGCCCAAAGAGTGCGAGCTCTGCCCATGAGACACACGTTCACTATTGATGCATAGCTCTAACGATACGACGCATGAAGACCACATGAGAGTGGTGTCTATCAGACGCCAAGAGATGGGGACGAGGATTTGCCACATCGAGTTACAATGCTAAACAGATCGATCTCGACACGATACGATCGGTATTGAAGAGCCCATAAGAGCGGTTCTATTACGACCCATATGAGTGCGATGACTAATTGCAATGAGTACTTTTGCTCAAGCTATATCGAACTGAAAACGTAGGATTGAAGCCCCTATGTAGCAGCGTTCGATCTTAACCTATTAGTGTGACGAGCTTGCCACGTGGTAACATTAGCTCAAGATATGCAGCAGAAACGTAGTGCGAGCTTGAATGCCACATGACAGCCTTGCTAATACCAAGTATTCGATTTAAGAGTGGCTGTAAGCGATTGCCACGAAGTACATGCTTACATACGAGACTGAAGACAATGCGATTCTAAGCCGCTATTTTTTGGAGAGCCGTTCTAAATACGCTCAAAGTATTGTCGAGCTTGCCATAGGTCGAGTACGCAATGCTGACAGCATATTCGTAACAGAAAAACGACGATTGAAGAAGATAGTGCGCACCATTGCAGTAGCGTTCTAATTGTCTATTTATGCCGAAACAGTGTGCGCGAGGTTGCCGCGAGAATACATGCTCATGATGTTCAAACGATATGAGGAAATTCTGAAAGGCTCCTGGGGATGAGGGGAGGCAGTTTCTACTAACTTAACCGCCAGAGAGATGTTGCGAGCATTAGATGCCAAGCGAAGGTAGTCAGAACTGCTCTAGATTCTAGCGTAAGTTGCACGAAAACGAGTTTTTGAAAGGCCTCATGTAGAGCGTTAATAAAAAAAAAACTATTATAGAGCGCCCGAATAGATTGCAGAGGAAGTCTTGCCCCACGAGTAACATGGCTACCAAGATTCGAATTACGAACGAGGATTGAAAGCCCAGTGAAGAGCGCTCCCACTTACACGCACGAAAATAGTGCAAACGGCCTCCTCCCCCCCCCGCCACCCCTCCCATACCCAGATTCGACCTCCCCGCCCCCTGAAGGTGATCCCCACCAGATCAGATTATAATTCCTGCCCCAAGAGTCCAGCTTGCCATCCCCCCCAATTCCTTCATTTACCCCTATCGAAGTCGAACGATGTATTTTGAAGCCCCACTGAGACACACATGATTACGCCCAATCCCTCACCCCCAGTGAAAAGACCACCCTGCCACATAGAGCTTTCTATTGCGCCTAGTACAGTGAGATCCCCCCAGCCCGCTACCGACACGCGTACATCGAGGCATTGCAAGCCCCCTTGAGAGCGTTCTATTTGCGCATAAGAGCGCGCGCGAGCTTTGCACCACTCACTCGCTCGCGTCTCTCCATCACAGAGCCGACAGAGAAAATGAGGTCGACACGCGTATTGAAATCACGTTGAGAGCGTGTATCTCGTACGCAAAGAGGACCTTAAAGCCCCAGTAGCAGCACCCCAACGATAAACTATTATCGAAAAATACCCTTAGAAGAGGTGCGAGCTTTGCCACAACTAGTAAATGACTCAGTTTAGATATAAACGTATGAAGGATGAAAACTATTGGAACCCACCATTCTCCACGCCCAAAGAGTGCGAGCTTACCACGAGTACATGCTGAGATTCGAACTTTTCGAGATTGCGTTCCCCATCCAGAGCGTTTCCATGCTACCCCCCCCCTCAACTCGTCCAACCTTACCCATCATACATGCTCAGACTCGAAACTGCTCTCGTCACCTCCGAACAAACCCCAACCAGGCGTTCTATTCACGCCCAAACAGTGCTAGCTTGGCACGAGTACATCCTAAGGATTAACTAATCATTCACCCCCTCCCTATTGAAACCTCATGAGATCCACCCTCTTACACCTGCACCATCTCTTCTACCTCCCCACCACCCTACCCCCCCACCCATTCCCACAAACTGAAGATTGAAGCCCCTGTGAGAGCGTTCTATTACGCCAAGAGTGCGAGCTTGCCACGAGTACATGCTCAGATTCGAACGCACGAGGATTGAAGCCCCTAAGTGAGAGGCGTTTCTATTACGCCCAAAGAGTTGGAGGGCTTGCCCACGAGTACTTG
>JABWPP010000009.1:0-44724 GCA_016920855.1 Puya raimondii
GAGTTGAAAAAAAAGTGATGTCTTAAATGAAGTGAAAAAAGTGTATAGAGAAAAAAAAGTAAAAAAATATCATGAATGCAAAAGAATGTCTTAAAAAAGTTTTTCAGAAATATAGCAGAATAAAAGGGATACTTGTAGAGTCATTGAAAGAAATATATGTGAGATGATAAGAGTTAAGTTTGATGAATGGTTGCACGATCAGATGTGATATATACTTGAGAGAAAAAAGATATTCGGATGGAAATACTAGATGACTTGAGATGGTAGCATAGACAATGGCAGATATTTCATCTAGATTTTAATAGAATATTTTTGGAGGAAGAAGAAAGAAGGTTGAAAGATATTGAAGATGATGCTAAAACTGCTAAAGATGATTTTCAATAGATTGATAAGCTCAGAGATGAGTATCGATGGATCTGACTTAAATTTCAACTAGAGGCTCTAATTGCTCAACTGAATATGCCACCTATAGCACAGTTAGTAGTCGACAATTCTGATCTAGTTCCATTTGCACCATCCTGTGGCAACAAAGTTCCAGGTGTGGTAGCACCATCCTATGGCAACAAAGTTCCAGGTGTGGTCAAGCCCGAGTTAGATTTGGAGAATCCAGAGTTAAATCATGAATCCAAGATAGATGAGCATGTTGAAGAGGTAAGATTACAGATTGAGTTACCCTCATTGCCCCAACAATATGACCCTCCATACCTGAGCTTCAATTTGCACCGAAACCACTTTCCTCCCCTATATCAATCCTTATGAAGCCTCATCGACTTACCAATCATTCCTACATCAACACCAAGTGGAAGACTAATGATACAGGTGGTTCGACATGCAGGCGTTGGGCTGTCTGTACACTTGGTTGTTTTTTATCACCTTGCAAATTCAATTGTTCTCGAGGACGAGATCCTGCGCGGCGGAAGCGAATGATGCAGAACATTTGGTTGATCTATTTAAATCGATTGAATTCATTTATTTGTTTAAATCAGATTAGAGTAGTTGATCTTATCTTTTAGTTAGTATTTATTTCATAATTTTATTATTTAGTTAATCTCTAGATAGAATTTTGTTAGTTGGTTATTTAGGATAAGATTATCCTAAGTTGGTTACGTATAGGTAAGGCTAAGGAATTATAAATAAGGTATAAATCTTTCGTTGTATGATGATGAATATGAATTTGTGCATCTATAATGAAGACAAATTGTAGCACTTTGAATTTCGGTGCGTTGTTTCGAACTTTACTAAAATTTGATGAAGTTCGGAAAGAGCCGGTAATGGCCAGTGTGAAATTGGGTTCCGAAGGTTTCGGAACACTGTGGGTGCGAGTGGAAGCCCGGAAATCGAAAAATATTGAAAAAAGGACCAACCGGAGCAAAACTGCTCACGGGGTCCGGACCCTGGAAGCTGGGGTCCGGACAATGAAGTCCGCGGGCAGCTGCGGTCCGGACCCGGGCAGCCACGGTCCGGACCCGAGCCGATTTCCGAAATGGGGTGCGTACGGGTTCCGAACCCGGGACCTGAGGTCCGGACCCGGCCTGCGCACTGGCCAGTTATCAGTGCGGGGTCCGGACCCCATTTGCAAGGTCCGGACCCGGCTGAGGCAGAATGCCCAGTGAGGGGCATTTTAGTAATTTCGCAGTGAGTGGGCTATATATTGAGGGCTGAGACTTCTCCCCTCATTCCTTCTTCATTCTCCTCACACTTCCTCTCCCTCTCCCTCACTTTCTCTCTCTAGAGATCTCTCCAAGGCTTGGAGAAGTGAAGGATTTGACCTTGGAAAAAGCTTCTAAGGTGAATTTGGAGCTTCTTGGTGCAAGAAGAAGCTTGGGAGCTAGGGTTTTGAGGTGAGTTCTTGTGATTTAGGGTTTAAACCTTGGATTCAATCCTTTAGCATGAGGTTTTTGGAGACCCTAGGCAATCTAAACCACAAAACGTGGAGATTGGCCAAGAGATTTTGTGGTTTCACATGCATGCATGTGAAACCTAAGTAGATTTGGGGCTTTTGCCATGGGAGGTTCTAAAAATGTTTGGACCTTCGGGAATTGCCATTGAGGCATAGGAAATCATGTTGGAACACTTGATTTCACATGTTGAGTTGAATTTAGGGTTCGTAATGAGTAACGAACCGTTTTCTTGTAGAAGCTTGGGTTGAAGCAAGAACTCAAAGCTTGGACACTTAGGAGCTTGAAGAATACAAGAATTTGAAAGCTCTTGAGGTGGGTTTGTGTTTACCGAAGTGATTAGGTCACTTCCATGTCTAGGGTAAATATCCATTTAAAGATAAAATGGTATGTGTTGTGAACCCTAGAATTTACATGTTGGCAAAGGTGAAAATCATGATAGGATGAACAATGAGATCCTATTGCATGATGTATATTTCAAGTATAATTCAAATATTAATACTTGTTGCATGGTTGCATGTATGGTTAAACCTAGTGTTATTGTGTTGGAAAATCTTTCGAATCTTTTAGCAAGTCTGATCTTTTTAAGTAATTAGGAAAATTGCAGTTGCAGTTTTGTAGAAAACCGAATAGGAATTAAATAATAAAAAATAGTAAACAAAAGGGATTAGAAAAGGCCTGTGGATCGAGGCGTGCAGAGCACTGTCCTAGAAGCGAGATTGCCCCTCCACGTGCGAGGCTTTCCCGGCAATCACTTCCAGCGATACAACGTCCACGTTCCACCCCGTCGGCACGATTTCAAGGTGGCGCAAGGTGAACCCGGCAAGCTTTCAGAGATCCAGCAAAAACGAAAATAGGGAATATAGGAATTAGGGTTAAAAGCATTGAAGCAAGAACGTTCGGGTAAACCTCCTCTTAAACACCCGATGCGAGAGATCGTGCTCCAACGGCACGATTCCCAACTCCGCGAGGTAAGGGAAGAGATCGTGCTCCAACGGCACGATTTCTTGCTCCGCAAGGTAAGGTAAAATAAAAATAAAATAAAATAAAAATAAAAGAATTAAAAGGTAAAATGAAACGGATCACGCGCGCCGCCCGACCCGGCTCGGCTCGTGCTCGTGCCGTGCGCGCGTGTGTGAGATTAATCGAGAGCATAACTCTCACATTCTCTCAAGCAAATAACATGAAGAAGAATGCGTATATAAATAGCAACAACAAGTCTTTGGTTTCCAATGTGGGACTAAACCTCACATGTGGAAACCAAGGCATGGGCTCCCAAGTGGGCCCATTACGGATTGGGCTTCTTAAGAGACAAAATTAAGTTTTAAATCACCAATATTGGGCCTCAAAATCCAACAATCCCCCACATGATTTAAAACTTCAAATAAAGACAGTAAACAAAACTGAAATTCAAAACAGCTCAAAAGAACGCTGGATCTCTTATACCACGTATTCGGCGAAGGTACCTTTCGGGTTTGAACCTTCACTTAGTGTTTGTCTATGTACATCCGAGGGCACAATGGTGGACTACGCCTTGAACCAAGGCCGGTGAATCGGATTTCCAGAAACCGCACACATGGTACAGCCGTTTGGGTTCAAAGCGGGTGAGCGCTATAATGGCCATGCGCTGGTATCGATTCATGTGTGTTTTAGGGAACCGCCCTCTTCCCACAGTCGCGGCCTCACGACTCCACACATATAGTAGGTCCTCAAAGGGTATCTGCAAGGTCGTACCCTGCCTCATGGGTCTTGGAACCATTCAGGGCCAAAAGCCCTTCCTATCCACTTGCAGATATGAGCACTGTCGCCATAGGGATGAGGATACAAAAACAGTGCTCCTCAAGCTACCTGTTCGACTTGTTACTACCCATTGAACCTGCAACAGGTTGGGTTGCCATCGCCGGTAACTTCTATTGTGGGCTAAGCCCCATCCCCCTCGACGATTCTAGGATCACGGTCCTAGACAAACCCTTGGTGAGCTGATCAGCCAAGTTTCTTGCAGATCTCACAAATTCCAAAGCAATCACATTTTCTTTCAAATTCTGTCGAATGAACTTCTGTCTCATTTTCATAAATCTGTTCATCTTAGTCTCCACATTCTCTTGGGCACATTTGTCAATTGCAGCTCTACAATCACAATGAATAGACACAGGTGCTAAAGGTTGCTCTATCAGTGGTAGGTCATAAAGAAAATCTCTCATCCACTTAGCCTCTGTTACAGTAGTATCTAAAGCTATCAGTTCAGATTCCATAGTACTTCTAGAAATCAAAGACTGTTTAGTTGACTTCCAAGAGACAGCTGCTCCTCCTAGGAGAAATACAAATCCTGTAGTCGACTTTACATCAGCTGTATCACTAATCCAATTCGCATCACTATATCCTTCTAATACTGCAGGAAAACCACAATAGTGCAATCCAAAGGATACAGTCCCTTTCAAATATCTCAACACTCTTTCTAAAGCATTCCAATGCTCTCTGTTTGGATTATGGGTATATCTTCTCAATCGATTTACAGCATAAGCCAAGTCAGGTCTAGTGTAATCAAACTAGATATCCTAAGGATCCAATAATCTGTGAATATCTATTCTGGCCTATTGGATCTCCTCTATTCTTTTTAAGATGCACGCTAGAATCATAAGGTGTCACTACAGGTTTAATATCAGAATATCCAAACTTCTTCAATAATTGTTCACTGTAGTGAGATTGGCTCATAATAATTTCTTTCGACTTTCTAATGATCTTCATATTGAGAATCACATCTGCTTGTCCAAGATCTTTCATATCAAAATTCTTATTCAATAATTTCTTCACATCATTTATCACATTCATGTTAGTACCAAAGATCAAAATATCATCAACATACAAACATAATATCACAATCTGTCCATCATACTCTTTCGAATATACACATTCATCAGACATATTCACATGAAAACCATTTGATACAACCAAAGAATCAAATTTCAAATGCCACTGCTTAGGAGCTTGCTTTAATCCATATAAAGATCTAGTCAATTTGCACACTTTGTTCTCATGCCCAGAAACCACAAAACCTTCAGGTTGCTTCATATAGATCTCTTCATCTAAATCACCATTCAGAAAGGCTGTCTTAACATCCATTTGATGAACAATCAGATCATGAGTAGAAGCTAAAGCAATCAACACTCTAATAGAGGTAATCCTAGCAACAGGAGCATAAACATCAAAATAATCTACCCCAGGCTTCTGTGCAAAACCCTGTGCCACTAATCTAGCCTTATACTTATCTACAGATCCATCAGGTTTCAACTTCTTCTTAAAAATCCATCTACAGCCTACAGGCTTACATCCTAGAGGTAAATCAGATAACTCCCAAGTATGATTCTGTAGAATAGACTGCATCTCAAGATTAATAGCCTCTTTCCAAAACGATGCATCTACAGACTTCATAGCTTGGTCATAGGTAGATGGGGTGTCTTCTACAAGTAGGACACAGAAATCATCTCCAAAAGTTTTCTCTACTCTAGGACGCTTACTTTTTCTAGGCTCAATCTCTGCTATAGGTTCACTGACTCTAGGTCTGCTAGAGCTACCTACGAGTTCAGCAGGAATAGATCTATCTACTCTAGTCTTAAAAGGAAAAACATCCTCAAAGTACACAGCATCTCTAGCCTCAATGATTGTATTGTTGGAAATCTCACTAATTTCAGAATTCACCACTAAGAATCTGCTAGTGTTACTATCCTGTGCATAACCCACAAAAATCGTATCGACTGTCTTAGGTCCAATCTTCCTTTTCTTATTCTCAGGTATCTTTACTTTAGCTAGGCACCCCCACACTTTAAAATAATTCAAATTAGGCTTCCTACCTTTCCAAAGCTCATAGGGAGATACATCAGAATTCTTGTGAGGAATCCTATTTAAAATCATACATGCAGAAATCAAGGCTTCCCCCCACAAGTTCTCAGGTGCGCCTGAACTAATAATCATCGAGTTTATCATATCCATCAAAGTCCTATTCTTACGTTCAGCAACTCCATTAGATTGAGGTGTATAAGGAGCAGTCACTTGATGTACAATTCCAAATTCTTGACAAAAACTAGTCATCTCATTTGAAGTATATTCACCACCTCGATCAGATCTCAAAATTTTTATTTTCTTATCCAACTGATTTTCTACTTCAGCTTTATAAATTTTGAATCTGCTAAGAACCTCATCTTTTGATTTAATCAAGTAGACATAACAAAATTTCGATTGATCATCTATAAAAGTCACAAAGTACTTATTTCCACCTCTACTAGGTCTACTTCCATCACAAACATCACTGTGCACAAGTTCTAGAAGATCACAATCTCTATCCACAGATTTAAAAGGTTTTCTAGGTTCCTTAGCTTGCACACATACTTCACATCTATGATCAGGTAAATCAGATTTGGGAATCAAATCAAGATGCATCAATCTTTTGACAGTATTAAAATTCACATGTCCTAATCTTCCATGCCAAATATTAGTAGAAACAACATTCAAAACAACAGCACACTATTATTCATCGGAAATGAAGATACAGACAGAAAGTTTAAACAAACCATCACTCAAAAAACCCTTCCCTACAAAGTTCACACCCTTGGTTATTACTACCCTATTACATTCAAAAACTAACTTAAAACCCTGCTGAACTAAAAGAGAACCACTAATCAAATTCTTCCTAATATCGGGAACATGGTGGACTCCATGCAAGGTTAAGGTCTTCCCAGAGGTCAACTTCAAATCCACTCGACCTGTCCCAAGCACGCGAGAAGAGGCTGCATTCCCCATGTTCACCGATCCTCCACATGCGTCCTGATAAGTGGAAAACCACGAACGATCAGAACAAGCATGGACATTAGCTCCAGTATCTATCCACCAATCAGAAGAATTAAGGGCAAGGTTAACCTCAGGTAAACTAGATCCTAACCTGATAGTGGAGTCAGAAGGGTCAGAACCGGGCAGTCAGCATATTCGTCTGGCGCTCAGGTGGAGCTCCCCTCTTCTTCATTGGCGCGGAAGGCCGAGTCTTGCGAAAGTAGCAATCTTTCGCAAAGTGGTTCGTCTTTCCGCACACAAAGCAACCAGAGTTGCCTCCACTTCCCTCAGGTTTAGGCTTCTTAAAATTTGGGTTAAACTTTCTATGATGGAACGGCTTCTTCTTAAAGTTTCTATAAGGCTGAAAGTTTCTACCCTTATTTTTAGGATGCTCTACTAGGTTGGCTTGGGTAGTAGGCTCATTAGGCTTCTTATCCCTAGCTCGGTTCGACTCTTCTATCCTAATGGATCTTAGGACAAAATTCAGGGATAGCTCTCTCTGATTGTGGTTAAGATCATTTGCATGGTTCGTCCAAGAGGGTGGCAACTTATCTATAAGGGCAGCAACTAAAAAACTCTCATCAAGATCTACACCACTAGATCTAAGTTGCTCAACTATGTGTTCAAAATCATGAAGCTGGTCAGACATAGACTTATTATCTACCAGTTTAAACTTAATCAAATCTGACGCCTGGTATCTCTTCTGGGTAGGATCAACCTGACCGTACTTATTTTCTAAAGATGTCCAAAGCTCCCTAGCAGTTTTCATACTACAGTAGATGTCATAAAGTTTATCTGATAGGGTGCTAAGAATCCGGTTCAAACAGTGATAACTAATCATATCAGGATTAATAGGAGGTACAGATCTAGGTGCAGAAGTAGTAGCAGTATCAGCATCAGCAGAGGGAGGAGTGGAACCAGCTTGGGCTTGACTCCGAGTAAACGGTCTAGTGACCGCAGTCTGAATTGCACCTTCAGGTGCAGATCCATTACTATTTTCGGTAGAATCCGAAATAGCAAAAACCAGCCCAAGCGTGGTGAGCCAGAACCGCATTTGGTTCTGCCACCTTCTAAAATTACGACCATCAAATGTGAAAGGTTTCGCCGAATTGTCCATAATGGAAAATCTGTTTACAAACAATTATGCTACAATGTCACAAACTATTCTAAAGTTCAGGTTTATAGCAATGTTAACGACAGAATTATATATGAGTTTTGAAAGCTAAATAAATGCTAGCAGCAATATATTATAATCTAAATTATCAGCGCAGAGATAATAACAGCAAATATATATGTTCAGAATTACGCAATATCAATTTACGGGAACAAGAACAATATATATAAATGATAGCAATATCAATCGCAAGATATATATTAAACTACAGCAAAATAATACTCTATGTACTGTACTAAAAGAAACTGAAAGATTAAATAAATCTCGCTTCTAGATTGTTGGAAAATCTTTCGAATCTTTTAGCAAGTCTGATCTTTTTAAGTAATTAGGAAAATTGCAGTTGCAGTTTTGTAGAAAACCGAATAGGAATTAAATAATAAAAAATAGTAAACAAAAGGGATTAGAAAAGGCCTGTGGATCGAGGCGTGCAGAGCACTGTCCTAGAAGCGAGATTGCCCCTCCACGTGCGAGGCTTTCCCGGCAATCACTTCCAGCGATACAACGTCCACGTTCCACCCCGTCGGCACGATTTCAAGGTGGCGCAAGGTGAACCCGGCAAGCTTTCAGAGATCCAGCAAAAACGAAAATAGGGAATATAGGAATTAGGGTTAAAAGCATTGAAGCAAGAACGTTCGGGTAAACCTCCTCTTAAACACCCGATGCGAGAGATCGTGCTCCAACGGCACGATTCCCAACTCCGCGAGGTAAGGGAAGAGATCGTGCTCCAACGGCACGATTTCTTGCTCCGCAAGGTAAGGTAAAATAAAAATAAAATAAAATAAAAATAAAAGAATTAAAAGGTAAAATGAAACGGATCACGCGCGCCGCCCGACCGACCCGGCCCGGCTCGTGCCGTGCGCGCGTGTGTGAGATTAATCGAGAGCATAACTCTCACATTCTCTCAAGCAAATAACATGAAGAAGAATGCTGTGAGAATCCGAATTTTGGGAATTTGAAATTCTCAGTGTTCCTCTCCCCCATTACTGTGTTTTTGATCAGTATACGTATATATATACCGGTATTTATATATATATATGTATATAAGTGATTTTAGTGGATTTTAATAGTTGTTGGTTTTTCGTCGCGGAGAGCGAACGGCTTAACGGCGCGATCCGGAGTCCGAATCTGACGAACCAAAATGGTGAGTTCGATGTCTCGGCAGTGCTGAACGCGATGGCGCGATCCGCGTCATCGTGCGACGAGCAGATGAAAAGTTATTTCATCTTGATCGCCGAGAGGTCGTAAGTCGCATTTTGTAATTTCGCGATTTGGACCCTGTTCTCGCACCGTTTTGCGTGAGATTGCTTGTGGAGGGGTGTTTGGGCATCTTGTGCTGGCTGAGAGGGACCTTGGGGTGTTTTGCTGAGTTTGGAGGGGTTTTTCTGTAATTTGGTTGGTGGAGGGGGTGGGTGAAACATCCCCTCACACTCTCTCTCTCTCTCTCCCTCTCTCACTCCCTTCTCTCCCCTGCTCCCAGGGGGGGGGTGAGCACGAGGCTCCCCTGCCCCTCAGCCTCCTCCCCGAGCCCTGCCGGTCGCCGCCGGCCACCGCCTGGCCGGAGCTACCCCCCGGTCACCTCTCTCTCATTTTTCTTCTTCTTCTTCTCCTTCTTCTTCTTCCCGGAGGTGTGCACCCAGGGGAAACCCACGCCAGAGCTCCCCTGAGGTGGCACGACTGCTCGAGTCCTGCGCCGCCGCCGGTGACCGCCGCCGTGGGCCGCCGAGCTGCCGCAGCTGCTGCCAGGGCAGCTGCGGGCAGGGGGTTGGTGGCCCGAGCCGCCGCCGGTTCGCGCCGCCTTGGGGGGGTGAGCGCCCTCACCCTCAGGTCCTCCGGCGCCGCCCCTTTCTTCCCCGGCCGCCCCCGTGCCGCCCGCGCCGTGCGCCGCCGCGCCGCCTGCGGCTCCTGCGTGCAAGCTGCAGGCAGGAGCAGCTGGAGGCCGCGCCCCGCCGCCTCCCGCCGCCTCGGAGGGTGAGCGCCGCCACCCTCGGGACCTCCGCCGCCGGTCTTCTCCTTCCCGGCCATCGCCGTGCTGCCGGAGCGCCGCCGCAGCCGCCGCGGCTGCCGCCTGTGCTCCTAAGGCACCCGCGGCTGTGAACTTCCGACCGCCGCCGCCGTTGCCCGGAGTTGTCGCGGTCGCCCCTTCCCCGACGTCCGGCGGGTCCCTCTTGCCGGTGCTCGCGTCGCCGTCGGCTGCCGACGCCGTTCCTTGCCGGAGTAGGTGTGGCCGAGCCTTCCCGGAGCTAGGGCTCTTCCCGCGCGCCGCCGCCGCCACTTCCCGCCGCCGGCTGAGGTGAGCCCCCTCTTCCTTGCCACCTCCTCTGCCGACCCTGGCCGCCGCTGGCCGTGCATGCCGGCCGGCAGCCGGCCGGAGCTGGTTGCTCCGGCCGGGGTCTTGCTTTGTTGGATTTTGGCCGTACCTTGGTGTTTGAGCTCCCCGTTGCCTCCCGGAGCTCGGAAAGGTGAGCACGATGATCGCGGCGATGCGCTGATCATCATGCTCACCTTAGTTTCTGTTTTGGGTGAGCCGTTTTACCGTTCGGCCTTCGTCGAGCATTTTCGCCTTGTGGATGCACTGTTTTTATGGGTTTTCCCGGACTGCGACTATTCCCGTCACAGTGAGGCTGTGAGCATGGCCTCCGTTACATCGTTGCCTATCCGCTGGTGCTTGCGGAAGGTCGTGCGGATGTACGGTTTGCTCACACGGCCTTAGTTACGCTCGCTTTTGTGCTTGAGCTCGCTGTTTTTATGGGATTTCCTGGCTTGCGACTGGTCCTGTCGCAGCGGGACAGTGAGCACGGTCTCCGTGACGTCGCTACCTATCCGCTGGTGCTTGCGGAAGGTCGAGCGGACGTACGGTTTGCTATAGCGGCTTAATTTAGTGATTGTATGTATGTGTATGTTGCATGTTTGGGGACTTTGGCGTTTGTGACAGCGTAGCGACGCTGTGGGCTACAAGGGTAAGGTCTTGGAGACCCTGTGGACTGGTTGTCCAACCCCCTCGCCCTTCGTGTAGTTTCGGATTCGTTTCCGACGACGTGTTTTTCGATGAAATAATCGGCGAAACGCACGTTTCTAGTTGTGCGACTCACTCGCTGTTTTCGCGAGCGACTTGGCTTCATCGTGTAGCCTCGTTGGCTGTTCCTCATCGCTGTCCCGAAGTTCCGAGGACAGCGGATGAGTGATGTGGGGTTCCGGTGCCAAATTGGCACTTTTCGGGAACCCGGGAAGCCTTTACGGGTGCATTTGATGTTCGTGGCACCCCGAGCTTGTGCTCGCTGTCCCGTCACTTGGTTTCGTGTGTTCGGGGACAGCGAGGGACCATGTTGGCTGTTTGGTACCCCTCGGGGGCTTTGTGTGGTTTCGGGATCGTCCCGGTGGGTTTCCCGGGCGATCCGCCGGTTTCGGGATGTGAGAGCTTTGTGTTTAGCGTCGACTTGGTGGACCTTGACCCTGTGAGTCTTTCGTAGGTCCTGTCGCGGTTCCGAGAGCCGTCGGTGTTAGATTGGATCTTACCTACAGGTGGGTACTTCGACCCGGAGTCGGTTCAGTGGACTACGGTGATACCTTTCTATCCCTTCCTTTGCATTTCTGTTAGTAGTTCACTTGACTCCCGTAGACTCTACTCATATGCGTGCTTGGATAGTAGAGTAGTGTGGTTTGCATGTTCTTTGAGACGACCCAGTCGGTCGGTGGGGATCGCTTGTCATTCTGAGCGATCCTAGTGTGGTTTGCATGTTCTTGAGACGACCCAGTCGGTCGGTGGGGATCGCTTGTCAGTCTGAGCGATCCTAGTGTGGCTTGCATATTCCTTGAGACGACCCAGTTGGTCGGAGGTGATCGCCTGTTGTTCCGAGCGATCCTAGTTGTGGTTTATTGGTTGCTTCTCGGCTTGTTGCCGTTCTGTGGATTGAGCATATGCATCGATCGTCACAGCTCTTCCCGCACTTCACGTACACCGCGGTCTGATCCACCGTTTAGAGGTGTTCTTTTCCGGAAAAGGGTCGTGAATTTCTACCGACCCGTGGCCCCGAGCATTGCGTCGGGATGGATGGTGCCGTTGGATTGAGCAGGGTGACAGTGCCAGGGCCACCCCCTGGTGGCTATAGATTGGGTTCACTTTGTGGTTATCCCCTTTGATGCATACTAGTTGCTTACAGTAGCATTGTTATTTCTGTTATAGGTTCAGCCTCATATTTACTTGTGCTACTGTATACCATATCTATCTTTTGTTGACCCTCGTGCCGGTGTGTACACCTCGCCTTCGTCGGCTTGCGGTACCCACTGGGAGGGGAGACATGCGTGCATGTTCTCACCCCCCACCCCCATTACAGGTTTCAGGTGAGCAGGGTGGTGAGTGTCGGGACGCTGCGAGGCACGCCTAGATAGTAGCTCTAGAGGTTCCGACTCGTGAGGCTACATCCCCAGATTTGGTTATTCCCCTACCTCTATTTGATAGATGTAATGTGTGGTTCAGTTACCCCGTTGTAAATTCTAGCATGCTTATGTTGTGGATTCATTCTATATGCTTGTGTGATGACTGCATGCTTGGACTAGTTGATTGTATCCTTGTTTTTCAATCGTTTCGTTATCTAGCATTTCGGTTTTCTACCCCTCGTGGTAGCGTCGTAAAACAAGGTTTCCGTGTGGGAAACGGTTTTCAAATGGATTTCTGATTGCTCGGTTTTGTGATTTCAAAAAGAGAGTTCTCGTGTGGAGAACAGTTTTCAAAGGCTTCTTCAATGATTGAGATTAGGGTTTCAAACTAAAGCTTCTGGGTAAGGAGCAGCTTTCTAGAATGATTGTTGCTTGTGCATTGCATCATCCTTCGCTTAAGGATTTGCTTAGATTCATACAGGTTAAGGACTGTTAGCTGTATGAATCTCTCGTTGTGTTGATGTGCTGTTGGGATGAATGAATGGTGGTTGTGATCCTGTTGTTTGTTTTTGGACGCCGTGCAAATACAGGGGAGGCTCTGTCCGTGTGTACAGTGGACCCTGTATTTGTGGCGGGTCTGTACGTGGCGCGGGCTAGGCTTTTCAAAAAAAAATTAATTAGCACGTTTTTCCGCATCTTGAACTAGCCCGGGGCGTGACAAATGCGTATATAAATAGCAACAACAAGTCTTTGGTTTCCAATGTGGGACTAAACCTCACATGTGGAAACCAAGGCATGGGCTCCCAAGTGGGCCCATTACGGATTGGGCTTCTCAAGAGACAAAATTAAGTTTTAAATCACCAATATTGGGCCTCAAAATCCAACATATTGAACATAGGTTGGACATGAGGATTAAACCTAGTGTTATTGAACATAGGTTGGAACATGTGAGATTGAAACCTAATATCATTGAACATAGGTTTGACATGAGATTGGAACCTAGAGTCATGGAACCTAGGTTGAGAATGGGAAAGTAAACCTAATGTTATTGAACATAGGTGAGACTTAGTGACTTGAACCTAAGATCATGAGATTTAGGTTGCCAAGTGAGAAATGTGAACAACGGGATGTGCGACGATTTTGCTATCCCGGGTAGGCGACGATTTCGCTACCATGCCACAAGTTGGCGGTATCAACACGGGATGTGCGACGATTTTGCTATCCCGGGTAGGCGACGATTTCGCTACCACGCCATGAGTTGGCGGTGTTGAGCGGGATGTGCGACGATTTTCCTATCCCGGGTAGGCGACGATTTCGCTACCATGCCACGAGTTGGCGGTACCGACACGGGATGTGCGACGAGTTTGCTATCCCGGGTAGGCGACGATTTCGCTACCACGCCTTGAGTTGGCGGTGTCGAGAGGGGATGTGCGACGAGGTTGCTATCCCGGATATGCGACGAGTTCGCTATCCATGCCATGTAATGGCGGTGTTGAGACGGGGTAGGCGACGATTTTGCTATCCCGAGTATGCGACGAGTTCGCTACTCGAACTAGGAGGTGACGAGTTCACTCCTTGGATGTTGGAACAATTATGGTGAGACGGCGATTCCGAAACCATAAGTAAATGACAAGTAAATGAACTTAGTCAATGTGAGACATAGGATGAACCTAGGAGAGAATGATAAATTATATTTCATTTGGTTGCATCCTTTATGTTTATTTACAAGCATGTAAATAATTGTTGCATAGTTATATGTGATCTAACTTATGCATATGGTGTTTCTTTGGACCTGGTGGGTCGAGCTTCTCTCTTGGGTGGCCTTACCCACTGGGAACTATGTTTATAGTTCTCACCCCACAATTTTCAGGTCCTTCCGCGAGTGAGGCGGCGGAGCGAGGCAAGGGTTTGGCTCTTTAGATAGCGGCCCTTCCATTTTGGTGATACGTAGAGTTGTACCCCTATTTTTGGACTATGATAGCATAGGGGATTTTCATTCTTGTATGAATGTTGTATATTCCATAGTTTTGGAACATAGTATATGGAATGAAAGTGAAAGAAAAGAAAAAAAATTTGGACATGTATATTGTGCCATGTGATGTAATAGAAGTAGAACTTCTTTATGTTTGACGCTTTCCTTGTGCAACTCTTGTACTCCGTTCCTAGTTGGAACATTGTGGATAAGCTTGTGTTGTGACGCCTTGGGCGGATAGAAAGGACTCTATCCGTTCGGCGGGTCTGGTGCATGCGCCCGTGCGGTTATCCTTTCCATCTAGTTGGTGTTTAAGGCCCGGCGGGGCGTGACAGACTGAGGTGGTATCAGAGCATAGAAACGGTCTAGGTTGACCTAAGAACCCTAGGATGGAAAAGACCCTAGGAGTGTAGGCTCGTGAGTGACGAGATTTGTGATGTGGCGAAAGATAAGAGATTGGGTTATGTCCTTATGGCTCTAGTTGGAAATAGAGGTAGATTCGAGGTGTGTCTTATTCTTCACCAAGTGTGTTCGTGTTGGCGGCCGACAACATGAAACCAAGTGAGGGGAATAAGGACCCTTGTGTGACTTTCGCCTAGATTGGGTTCACGTTTACTTTTGTGAAACGTTATGTACAAATGACTTTGAATGTCACGAAATGACCAAAGTCGTTGTGTTTTCAGGATAATGGTACGTGGACGGCCTCCTTTGAGGGCTGGGCTCGGGAGAGCGAGCGCGGCTCCCGAACAACTCGGGGAGGGCGAGAACTCGGGTCTTCGTGATCAGTTGACCGAGTTGATGGGCGTGGTTCGGCGACAGGCCGAAGCCATGCAACGAAAGGAGGAGCAAATTAAAAAGCTCCAAGATGAGATGGCGCAGCAAGCGGCTGCTGTTAGTAAGGAGAGAACGGGAGTACCTCCGGCCTCTGCTTCGGCACCGGCCGAGGAGGTGACACCGGCGCCGGCTGTGGCGCCACCGGCATCACCGATTGTAGCCGGTGGGTCGGGTACTCCTATGCCCGACTCCGAGATGGAGGACGCGGAACGAGAGCGCTTGCTTGCGGCTCTCATGAGGTTCAAGAAGTTCAACCCGCCTATCTTCAACGGGGAGAACGTGGATCCATGGGACGTGGAAACGTGGATAGATGCTATTGAGACGCTCTTCGAGGATCTTTATACCTCGGAGAGGGACAAAGTGCATCTCGCCGTTCATTGTTTGGAGCGAACGGCGAAGGTGTGGTGGAAGGGAGTCCGGCGGGATCGACTCCCTAGCCTTCCGCCACCGACTTGGGAGGAGTTTCGGGGTATGGTGTTCGCCGCCTACTTCCCCGATAGCGAGAAAAAAAAACTGCAAGAAAGGTTTCGAAAATTGAAACAAGGGAACCGCACTGTGCGCGAGTACGAGAGGGAGTTCCCGTACATTATAAACTGCGTACCGCACATTGTCCGCGGAGAATTGGACAAGGTCGATTGTTTCGTGCGCGGACTTCGACCGGAAATCTTTCGGGCGGTTCACGCCCTAAAGCTTCGGACCTTTGCGGAGGTCTTGGACCGTGCTCTTTGGGTGGAGCACGGGAATGCATGTGCGCGCGAGGAGCGCGAGTCATGGGAAAGAGAGAAGGAAAAGGATAAGGAAAAAGGGAAGAAACGACCGGCGAGTGGCTCGGGTGGGCAGTCTAGCTCAAAGCGACCCCCGAAGCACTCGCAGTCACAGAATCAGTCCCAAGGGTCCCGGCGGAATCGACCCTCGACCCAGTGCCCGATTTGTAGCGGCCCCCACCACCCTCAGCAGTGTGACTATCGTGAGGGCCGGTGCTACAAGTGCGGACAGCCGGGCCACATGCGGTACAACTGTCCGATGGATGATAGTCGAGCACCGTCGTCAGCGTCGGCGTTTGCACCACCGAGGCAGCTTGCGGGCATCCCACCCGCGGCAATGTCGGCGGGCCGTGCACAGCCGCCGAGACCAGTGGAGGGCCAGCGGCCAGCGCCCAGTGGGCGGGTATTCGCCTCTCAGGTGGAGGAACCTTCTGCCCAGGAGGACGTCGTGGCAGGTATTGTGTTAATTAAAGGCATTCGATGTAGAGCTTTGTTTGATACCGGTGCATCGCATTCATTCATTGCTCGATCATTTGCTATTGCACATGGAATAAAAATTATAGATGCCACGCACGCAAGAACGGTGCAAGTACCTGAACACACCTTTTTGCGTACATCACGCGTGTGTAGATTGCCCCGTGAGGGTTGGAAACTGGATCATGCCAGCTGATTTGCTGGTATTAAATCGAATGAATGAATATGATTTGATCCTAGGAATGGATTGGCTCTCGAAGTATCACACCACTATTGATTGTGAGAGCCGGATAGTGAGGTTTAGAGAACCCGGGCACAAGGAATTTGTGTACCGTGGGTGTAAGAGTTCGCTCTTTGCGTCGATGGTGTCCACGTCGCAAGCAAGGAAGCTTATTGCTAGGGGATGCATTGCCTACTTGGCGACGGTAGTGGATGGCCG
The DNA here is from genome assembly GCA_016920855.1 of Puya raimondii. Lineage (NCBI taxonomy): Eukaryota > Viridiplantae > Streptophyta > Magnoliopsida > Poales > Bromeliaceae > Puya > Puya raimondii. The sequence continues at coordinate 16,751 of JABWPP010000009.1, forward strand.
GAAGGAAGTGCTGGGACTTGAGGACGTTCCTATAGTCCAAGAGTTCCCGGATGTATTTCCGACGGAGTTGCCCGGAATGCCACCGGACCGGGAAATAGAATTCGTGATCGATTTGCTCCCGGGTACGGCGCCGATTTCTAAGGCCCCGTACAGGATGGCACCCGTGGAACTGAAGGAATTAAAAGCACAATTGCAAGATTTAATGGACAAGGGTTTCGTGAAGCCAAGTGTGTCACCTTGGGGAGCCCCTGTTCTATTTGTGCGGAAAAAGGACGGTTCGCTGCGGTTATGTGTAGATTACTGCGAGTTGAATAAAGTGACCGTCAAGAATAAGTACCCGTTACCCCGAATTGATGACTTGTTTGATCAGTTACAAGGGTCTCGGGAGGGGTGTATTCAAAGATTGATTTGCAATCCGGTTATCACCAATTGAAGATCAAACCGGAGGATGTGCATAAGACCGCGTTTAGGACGCGGTATGGACATTATAAATTCACGGTTATGCCTTTCGGGCTTACCAATGCCCCGGCAGCGTTCATGGATTTAATGAACCGTGTGTTCAAACCACTATTGGATCAATTTGTGGTTGTGTTCATAGATGATATTCTTGTCTACTCTCGGAGTGAAGAGGAACATAAAGAGCACCTAAGAATTGTGCTTCAAGTTCTTCGAGAGAACAAGTTATTCGCCAAATTGAAAAAGTGTGAATTTTGGATCCGTGAGGTCGCTTTCTTGGGTCACGTAATTTCCGCAGGAGGAGTATCTGTGGACCCTATGAAAGTAGAGGCAATCAAGGATTGGCCTCGCCTGACCAATGTCACGGAAATACGAAGCTTTTTGGGTCTTGCGGGGTACTATCGGCGGTTCGTGGAGGGATTTTTAAAAATCTCCGGTCCACTAACGCGTCTTACCCGCAAGGGAGCCAAATATGTTTGGAGCGAGGAATGCGACCAAAGCTTTAAGGAGCTAAAGGAAAGGTTGACTTCGGCTCCGGTACTCGCCTTGCCGATTGCAGGGGAGGGTTTTGTGGTGTATAGTGATGCATCACGGCGTGGTCTTGGGTGTGTGCTTATGCAAAAAGGACAAATAATAGCATATGCCTCTCGACAGTTGAAAAGCTATGAGCAAAATTACCCCACCCACGACCTAGAGCTTACGGCGGTGATTTTCGCACTCAAGTTGTGGAGACACTACTTGTACGGGGAGCATTGTGAGGTTTACACGGATCACAAAAGTTTAAAGTACTTATTCACTCAAAAGGAGTTGAACTTGAGGCAGCGGAGGTGGTTGGAGTTGATAAAAGATTACGACTTGACCATCTTGTACCACCCCGGTAGAGCCAATGTGGTGGCCGATGCGCTCAGTAGAAAATCCGTGGAGAACTTCGCAATTGAGATGACGGGACAAATGCCGTTGATAAAAGAAATGAGCCGATTTGACTTGGAGATCGTGGCCCCGGGCGTCCCCGCTAGACTTATGAATCTCGAGATTTGGCCAACCTTGTTGGAGCAAATAAAAGAAAAGCAATCCGGTGATCCGGAACTCCAAACGGTGCGGAGTGCTATCGAGAGCGGGCGCGCCGGTGATTTTCATGTAGACTCGAAGGGCGCAATTCGATTTCGAAATCGATTGTGTGTGCCAAAAGTCGAGGATATTCGTGGGGAGATCTTGAAAGAAGCTCATACTTCTCCCTATGCGATTCACCCGGGCGGCACCAAAATGTACAAGGACCTCAAACTACATTATTGGTGGCCGGGGATGAAACTTGATGTGGGACGCTTTGTGGCACAGTGCTTAGTGTGCCAACAAGTGAAGGCCGAGCGTCGCTTTCCGGCAGGAAAATTGCAAGGATTGCCCATTCCGATTTGGAAGTGGGAAAATATCGCGATGGATTTTGTTGTGGGCTTACCTCGATCATTAGGTGGCCACGACGCGATTTGGGTGGTGGTGGATCGTTTGTTAAAGTCGGCACACTTTTTGCCAATCCACACCACTTGGTCGGGGGACAAGTTAGCGCAAGTCTACCTGGACGAGATTGTGCGGTTGCACGGGGTCCCGACCTCGATAGTTTCAGATCGAGATCCCCGTTTCACATCGCATTTTTGGAAAAGCTTGCAAGAAGCTTTGGGTACACGGCTCGATTTCAGTTCAGCATTTCATCCTCAAACCGATGGTCAATCGGAAAGAACAATTCAGATTTTGGAGGATATGCTACGAGCATGTGTGTTGGACTTCAAGGGTGCATGGCCTACTCATTTGCCGATGGCTGAATTTGCTTACAATAATAGCTATCAATCTAGCATCGAAATGGCACCTTTTGAGGCCTTGTATGGAAGAAAATGTCGCTCTCCTATTCATTGGAGTGAAGTCGGCGAGAAAAGGGTCTTAGGACCGGAAGTGTTGCGTGAAGCGGAGGAAAAGGTCCGTTTGGCACGCGAACGCTTATCGACGGCGCAATCCAGACAAAAGAGTTATGCGGATCGACGCCGACGAGATTTGGAATTCACGGTAGGAGACCGCATCTTCTTGAAAGTATCACCCATGAGAGGGGTGAAGCGATTCGGTGTTCGGGGTAAGTTGAGTCCCCGTTACATTGGACCTTATGAGGTTTTGGAGCGTGTGGGATCCGTGGCGTACCAGCTAGCTTTGCCACCAAAACTTGCGGGGATACACAATGTGTTCCATGTATCGACGCTCCGCAAGTACGTGTATGATCCGGCGCACGTCCTCGAGTATGTGCCTATAGAGCTTCATGAGGATATGACTTATGAGAAATTTTCCTTGTGTATCATGGATCGCGAGGTGAAAAGTTTGAGGAACCGTGAAATTCCTTATGTAAAGGTACAATAGACGAATCACGGTGAACACGAGGCCACGTGGGAATTGGAAAGCTCGATAAAGGAGCGGTTTCCTTACCTCTTCGCTGAGTCCAGCTGAGGTATGATTTAGTTTCGCGGCCGAAACTCTCTTTAAGGGGGGAGGAATGTAGCACTTTGAATTTCGGTGCGTTGTTTCGAACTTTACTAAAATTTGATGAAGTTCGGAAAGAGCCGGTAATGGCTGGTGTGGAATTGGGTTCCGAAGGTTTCGGAACATTGTGGGTACGAGTGGAAACCCGGAAATCGAAAAATTGTGAAAAAGGGACCAAGTGGAGCAAAACTGCTCACGGGGTCCGGACCCTGGAAGCTGGGGTCCGGACAATGAAGTCCGCGGGCAGCCACGGTCCGGACCCGGATGACACGGTCCGGACCCGAACCGGTCTCCGAGTTGGGGTGCTTACGGGTTCGGGACCCGGACACCAAGGTCCGGACCCGGCCTGCGCACTGACCAGTTATCAGTGCGGGGTCCGGACCCTACTCGCAAGGTCCGGACCCGGCTGAGGCAGAATGCCCAATGAGGGGTATTTTGGTAATTTCGTGGGGGATGGGCTATGTATAGAGGGCTAGAGTCCCTCTCCTCATTACTCCTCCATTTTTCCTCTCATTCCCTCTCCCTCACTTTCTCTCTCTAGAGATCTCTCCAAAGCTTGGAGAAGTGGTGGATTGGAGCTTGGAAAAGGATTTCCAAAGTGCAAAATAGCTTCTTGGTGCAAGAAGAAGCTTGGGAGCTAGGGCTTTGAGGTGAGTTCTTGTGATTTAGGATTTGAACCTAGGATTTAATCCTTTGAAATGAGATTTTTGGAAACCCTAGGCAATCTAAACCACAAGTGGTGGGAGATTGGCCATGAAATCTAGGGTTTGGCTTGCATGCATGCAAACCCTAGGTAGATTTGGGGCTTTTGCAATGAGAGGTTCTAAAAATATTTGGACCTTCGGGAATTGCAATTGAGGCATAGGAAATCATTTAGAACACTTGATTTCACATGTTGAGTTGAATTTAGGGTTCGTAATGAGTAACGAACCGTTTTCTTGTAGAAGCTTGGGTTGAAGCAAGAACTCAAAGCTTGGACACTTAGGAGCTTGAAGAATACAAGGATTTGAAAGCTCTTGAGGTGGGTTTGTGTTTACCGAAGTGATTAGGTCACTTCCATGTCTAGGGTAAATATCCATTTAAAGATAAAATGGTATGTGTTGTGAACCCTAGAATTTGCATGTTGGCAAAGGTAAAAATCATGATAGGTTGAACAATGAGATCCTATTGCATGATGTATATTTCAAGTATAATTCAAATATCAATACTTGTTGCATGGTTGCATGTATGGTTAAGCCTAGTGTTATTGAACATAGGTTTGACATGAGATTGGAACCTAGAGTCATGGAACCTAGGTTGATAATGAGAAAGTAAGCCTAGTGTTATTGAACATAGGCGAGACTTAATGACTTGAACCTAAGGTCATGAGACTTAGGTTAGCAAGTGAAAAATGTGAACAACGGGATGTGCGACGATTTTGCTATCCCAGGTAGGCGACGATTTCGCTACCATGCCACGAGTTGGCGGTGTTGAGCGGGATGTGCGACGATTTTGCTATCCCGGGTAGGCGACGATTTCGCTACCATGCCACGAGTTGGCGGTATCGACACGGGATGTGCGACGAGTTTGCTATCCCGGGTAGGCGACGATTTCGTTACCACGCCTTGAGTTGGCGGTGTCGAGAGGGGATGTGCGACGAGGTTGCTATCCCGGATATGCGACGAGTTCGCTATCCATGCCATGTAATGGCGGTGTTGAGACGGGGTAGGCGACGATTTTGCTATCCCGAGTATGCGACGAGTTCGCTACTCGAACTAGGAGGTAACGAGTTCACTCCTGGGATGTTGGAACAATTATGGTGAGACGGCGATTCCGAAACCATAAGTAAATGACAAGTAAATGAACTTAGTCAATGTGAGACATAGGATGAACCTAGGAGAGAATGATAAATTATATTTCATTTGGTTGCATCCTTTATGTTGATTTACAAGCATGTAAATAATTGTTGCATAGTTATTTGTGATCTAACTTATGCATGTGGTGTTTCTTTGGACCTGGTGGGTCGAGCTTCTCTCTTGGGTGGCCTTACCCACTGGGAACTATGTTTATAGTTCTCACCCCACGTTTTTCAGGTCCTTCCGCGTGTGAGGCGGCGGAGCGAGGCAAGGGTTTAGCTCTCTAGATAGCGGCCCTTCCATTTTGGTGACACATAGAGTGTACCCCTAGCTTTGGACTATGACAGCATAGGGGATTTTCATTATATGTATGAAACTTGTATATTCCATAATTTTGGAACATAATGTATGGAATTAAAGTGAAAGAAAAGAAAAAATTGGATATGTATATTGTGCCATGTGATGTAATAGAAGTAGAACTTCTTTATGTTGATGCTTTCCTTGTGCAACTCTTGTACTCCGTTCCTGGTTGGAACATTGTGGATAAGCTTGTGTTGTGACGCCTTGGGCGGATAGAAAGGACTCTATCCGTTCGGCGGGTCTGGTGCATGCGCCCGTGCGGTTATCCTTTCCACCTAGTTGGTGTTTAAGGCCCGGCGGGGCGTGACAAAATCTTATTCATTCATTCGATTTAACAGCAGCAAATCAGCTGGCATGATCCAGTTCTCAACCCTCACAGGGCAATCCATACACGCATGATGTATACAAAAAGTATGTTCAGGTACTTGCACAGTTCTTGCATGCGTGGCTTCTATGATTTCTATTCCATGTGCAATAGCAAATGATCGAGCAATGAATGAATGCGATGCACCGGTATCAAACAAAGCTCTACATCGAATGCCTTTAATTAACACAATACTTGCCACGACGTCATCCTGGGCAGAAAGCTCCTCCACCTGAGAGGCGAATATCCGCCCACTGGGCGCTGGTCGCTGGCCCTCCACTGGTCTCGGCGGCTGTGCACGGCCTGCCGACATCGCCGCGGGTGGGATGCCCGCAAGCTGCCTCGGTGGCGCAAACGCCGACGCCGACGACGGTGCTCGGCTATCATCCATCGGACAGTTATACCGCATGTGGCCCGACTGTCCGCACTTGTAACACCGGCCCTCGCGATGCTCACATTGTTGAGGGCCGTGGGGACCGCCACAGATCGGGCACTGGGTTGCGGGTCGATTCCGTCGGAACCCCCGCGATTGGTTTTGCGACTGCGAGTGCTTCGGGGGTCGCTTTGAGCTAGATTGCCCACCCGAGCCACCCGCCGACCGCTTCTTTCCTTTCTCTTTATCTTTTTCCTTCTCCCAAGACTCGCGCTCCTCGCGCGCACATGCATTCCTGTGCTCCACCCAAAGAGCACGGTCCAAGACCTCCGCAAAGGTCTGCAGCTTGAGGGCGTGCACTGCCCTAAAGATTTCCGGTCGAAGTCCGCGCACGAAACAGTCGACCTTGTCCAATTCCCCGCGGACAACGTGCGGTACGCAATTTATAATGTACGAGAACTCCCTCTCGTACTCGCGCACGGTACGGTTCCCTTGTTTCAATTTCCGAAACCTTTCTTGCAGTTTCCTTTTCTCGCTATCGGGGAAGTAGGCGGCGAACACCATACCCCGAAATTCCTCCCATGACGGTGGCGGAAGGCTAGAGAGTCTATCCCGTCGGACTCCCTTCCACCACACCTTCGCCGATCGCTCCAAGCAATGAGCGGTGAGATGTACTTTGTCCCTCTCCAAGGTATAAAGGTCCTCGAAGAGTGTCTCGATTGCGTCGATCCATGTTTCTACATCCCACGGATCCACATTCTCCCCGCTAAAAATAGGCGGGTTGAACTTTTTGAACCTCATGAGAGCCGAAAGTGCGCGCTCTCGTTCCGCGTCCTCCATCTCGGAATCGGGCATAGGAGCACCCGATCCCTCGTCCACAGTCGGTGGTGCAGGTGGCGCCACGGCCGGCGCCGGTGCCACCCCCTCGGCCGGTATCGAAGCAGAGGCCGGAGGTACTCCCGACCTCTCCTCCCGAACCGCCTTGCTGCGCCATCTCGTCTTGGAGCTTTTTAATTTGCTCCTCCTGTCGCTGCATGACTTCGGCCTGTCGCCGAACCACGCCCATCAACTCGGTCAACTGATCACGAAGACCCGAGTTCTCGCCCTCCCCGAGTTGTTCGGGAGCCACGCTCGATCCTCCGAGCCCAGCCCTCGTAGGAGGCCGTCCACGTACCATTTTCTCCTGAAAACACAACGACTTTGGTCATTTCATGACCTTCAAAGTCATTCGCAACACTATACTTCACAAAAATAAACGTGAACCCAATCTAGGCGAAAGTCACACAAGGGTCCTTATTCCCCTCACTTGGTTTTCATGTTGTCGGCCGCCAACATGAACACTCTTGGTGAAGAATAAGACACACCTCGAATCTACCTCTATTTTCAACTAGAGGCATAAAGACATAACCCAATCACTTATCTTTCGCCATAATCAAAGATCTCGTCACTCACGAGCCTACACTCCTAGGGTCATTTCCATCCTAGGGTTTCTTAGGTCAACCTAGACCGTTTCTACGCTCTGATACCACCTCAGCCTGTCATGCCCCGCCGGGCCTTAAACACCAACTAGGTGGAAAGGATAACCGCACGGGCGCATGCACCAGACCCGCCGAACGGATAGAGTCCTTTCTATCCGCCCAAGGCGTCACAACACAAGCTTATCCACAATGTTCCAACTAGGAACGGAGTACAAGAGTTGCACAAGGAAAGCATCAACATAAAGAAGTTCTACTTCTATTACATCACATGGCACAATATACATGTCCCATTTTTTATTTTTTTCTTTTCTTTCACTTTAATTCCATACATTATGTTCCAAAATTATGGAATATACAAGTTTCATACATATAATGAAAATCCCCTATGCTGTCATAGTCCAAAGCTAGGGGTACACTCTATGTGTCACCAAAATGGAAGGGCCGCTATCTAGAGAGCTAAACTCTTGCCTCGCTCCGCCGCCTCACACGCGGAAGGACCTGAAAAACGTGGGGTGAGAACTATAAACATAGTTCCCAGTGGGTAAGGCCACCCAAGAGAGAAGCTCGACCCACCAGGTCCAAAGAAACACCACATGCATAAGTTAGATCACAAATAACTATGCAACAATTATTTACATGCTTGTAAATAAACATAAAGGATGCAACCAAATGAAATATAATTTATCATTCTCTCCTAGGTTCATCCTATGTCTCACATTGACTAAGTTCATTTACTTGTCATTTACTTATGGTTTCGGAATCGCCGTCTCACCATAATTGTTCCAACATCCAAGGAGTGAACTCGTCATCTCCTAGTTCGAGTAGCGAAATCGTCGCACACTCGGGATAGCAAAATCGTCGCACATCCCAATCATCACCGCCAACTCATGGCATAGGTAGCAAAATCGTCGCATACCCGGGATAGCAAAATCGTCGCACATCCCAATCATCACCGCCAACTCATGGCATAGGTAGCGAAATCGTCGCATACCCGGGATAGCAAAATCGTCGCACATCCCATTGTTCACCTTTTCACTTGTCAACCTAAGTCTCATGACCCTAGGTTCAAGTCACTAAGTCTTACCTATGTTCAATGACACTAGGTTTACTTTCTCATTCTCAACCTAGGTTCCATGACTCTAGGTTTCAATCTCATGTCCAACCTATGTTCAATGGACACTAGATTCCATTATCACATAATCCAACCTATGTTCAATGACACTAGGTTCAATTCTCATATGTTCCAACCTATGTTCAATACACTAGGTTTAATCCTCATGTCCAACCTATGTTCAATAACACTAGGTTTAATCATACATGCAACCATGCAACAAGTATCAATAATTGAAATATACTTGAAATATACATCATGCAATAGGAGCTCATTGTTCTACCTATCATGATTTTACCTTTGCCAACATGCAATTCTAGGGTTCACAACACATACCATTTTATTTTAAATGGATAATTACCCTAGACATGGAAGTGACCTAATCACTTCGGTAAACACAAACCCACCTCAAGAGCTTTCAAATCCTTGTATTCTTTAAGCTCCTAAGTGTCCAAGCCTTGACTTCTTGTTTCAACCCAAGCTTCTACAAGAAAACGGTTCGTTACTCGTTACGAACCTCTAAATCAACTCAATACATGAAATCAAGTGTTCCAACATGATTTCCTATGCCTCAATTGCAATTCCCGAAGGTCCAAATATTTTTAGAACCTCCCATGGCAAAAGCCCCAAATCTACCTAGGGTTTGCATGCATGCAAGCCAAACCCTAGATTTCATGGCCAATCTCCCACCATTTGTGGTTTAGATTGCTTAGGGTTTCCAAAACCTCATTTCAAAGGATTAAATCCTAGGTTCAAACCCTAAATCACAAGAACTCACCTCAAACCCCTAGCTCCCAAGCTTCTTCTTGCACCAAGAAGCTATTTTGCACTTTGGAAATCCTTTTCCATGCTCCAATCCACCACTTCTCCAAGCTTTGGAGAGATCTCTAGAGAGAGAGAGAGTGAGGGAGAGGGAGAGGGAATGAGAGGAAAAATGGAGAAGTAATGAGGAGAGAGACTTCAGCCCTCTATACACAGCCCATCCCCCACGAAATTACCAAAATACCCCTCACTGGGCATTCTGCCACAGCCGGGTCCGAACCTTGCGAGTAGGGTCCGGACCCCGCACTGATAACTGGCCAGTGCGCAGGTCGGGTCCGGACCTCAGGTCCCGGGTCCGGAACCCGTACGCACCCCAATTCGAACATCGGCTCGGGTCCGGACCGTGACATCCGGGTCCGGACCGTGGCTGCCCACGGACTTCATTGTCCGGACCCCAGCTTCCAGGGTCCGGACCCCGTGAGCATTTTTTGCTCCATTTGGTCTCTTTTTTCATAATTTTTCGATTTCCGGGTTTCCACTCGTACCCATAATGTTCCGAAACCTTCGGAATCCAATTCCACACCAGCCATTACCGGCTCTCTCCGAACTTCATCAAATTTAGTAAAGTTCGAAACAACGCACCGAATTTCAAAGTGCTACACATAAGACCGTTCTATTATGCCCTAGGAGTGTAAATATGCAGAGAATAGATGTTCAAAATCAAACTAATAAAAATTGAAGCCTCAAAGGACGGTACTGTTACGCACTTAGAGTGTAAATTTGCAGCGAATAAAGGTATACATTCAAACAAACAAAAATTGAAGCCTCATAAGACGGTTCTACTATCCTTTATGGTGTAAATTTGTAACGAATACATGTTCACATTCAAACGAACAAAAATTGAAACCTCAGAAGATGGTTCTATTATGCCCGAAGGGGGTAAATTTGCAACGAATATATGTTCACATTCCAACGAACAAAATTGAAGCCCCATAAGACGGTTCTATTATTTCCTAAGAGCGTAAATTTGCTACAAATACAAGTTCACATTCAAACTGACAAAATTTAGGCCACATAAGACGATTCTATTTGCAATGAATACATGATCACATTCAAACGAACAAAAATTGAAGCCCCATCGGACAGTTCTATTATGCCCTTAGAGTGTAATTTTGTAATGAATACAGGTTCACATTCGAATGAACAAAAATTGGAGCCTTGTAAGACGGTTCTACAATGCCCTAAAAGGGCGTAAATTTGCAACGAATATATGTTCACATTCAAACGAACAAAAATTGGAGCCTAATAAGACGGTTTTGTTATGCCCTATTCTACTTTGCCCTAAGGGTGTAAATTTACAATGAATACATATTTACATTCAAACGAACAAAAAATAGGGCCTCATAAGACTGTTCTGTTATGCCTCAAGAGGGTAAATTTGCATCGAATACATGTTCACAATCAAACGAACAAAAATTGAAGTCTCGAAGGACGGTTCTATTACGCCCAAAGAGTGTAAATTTGTAATTAATACATGTTCATATAGAATACTAATTTTGCCAATTGGACGCAGTGTAGGATGTCGATCAGCGCGTAAGTGCGGAGCTTGAATGAGGTGAAAACATTTTGGTGTGAAATTGACGTGAACACGGATGTATCAAGTCGAATTTTCATCTATGGAGGACTAAATTAACTTCAAATACCACTTTCTGTTGGGCTAAAGTTGCAAATAGGCAACTTAGTGGAATTCCACTAACTCTATCCTTATCTCTTCCTTTCCTCCCTCAACCTCATTGCAAACAAAAAAAAAAGAAAAAAGAAGAGAAGAAAAGAGAGAAAGAAAAGAGAAAGAAGAAGAGAAAGGAAAAGAAGAAAAAGAAGAGTTGAAAGAGAAGGCTTTGGAAATCGATTCAATCCGACGTATCGATCGAAATCGTAAGTATGTCCCAATTTTCTTATCCTTCTCTTCTTCTTCCTTCTCTTCTTCCTTTTTCTTTTCTTCTATTTTCCTATCTCTCTGCCTCTCTCTGTGTGCTGCTGCTGAAAGCAGAGCAGCAGCAGCAAGCTACTGTTGCTGCTGACTGCAGAGCAGCAACAGCAAGCTGCTGCTGCTGCTGCTAATTGCAAGGTAGTAGCAGCTGCTGTTGCTGATTGCATGGCAGCAGCAACAATAGCTGCAGCTGCAGGGGGTAGTGAAAAAAAAAGAAAAAAATAAAGAGAAGGAGAGAGAGAAAGAAAAAGAAAGAGGGAGAGAAAAAGAAAATTTCTGCAACTTACAAAGAGGAAGAAAAAGAAAGAAAGAAAGAGTAAGGGAGAGAAAGATAGAGTGAAACTATGAGAATTCGGATTTTGGAAATTTGAATTCGGTGTTCCTCTCCCCTGTTTCTGTATATATATATGTATGGGTATATATATATATATGTATATTTATAGTATATTTAGTGTCGTTTTATTGTTTTATGTTTTTGTTGCGGAGAGAGAACGGCTTAACGGCGCAATTCGGAGTCCGTTTCTGACGATCAAAAATGGTAGATTCGATGTCTCGGCAGTGCTGAACGCGACGGACGGATTGAGAGATATTGCATGTTCTTCGCCGAGGGGTCGTTTTGGACATTTTGCAATTTCGCGATCTGGACCCTGTTTCTTGCACCGTTTCGTGTGGGATTGCTTGTGGAGGGGTGTCTGGGCATATTGTTCCTGCTGTGAGGGACTGAGGGCTTATTTTCTTTGTTTGAGGGGCTTTTGTGCAAATGTGCATGTGTTATATGAGTATTGTTTCTGTGTGTGAGTGGAGGTTGAACCTCACTCTCCCTCTCTCTTCCTCAGCCTTCCCAGCAGCAGCCCCAGCTCCCACTGCCCCTCAGCCACCTCCCCGAGCTCCGCCGGCCGCCGCCGACCATCCCCTGGCCGGCGCAACCCCGGCCACCCTCTCCCTCTCCTTTTCTTCTTCTTCTTCTCCTTCTTCTTCTTCTTCTTCTCCTTCCCTGCGGTGTGCACCCAGGGGGAACCCACGCCTGAGCTCCCCCTGAGGTGGCACGACCGCCGGCGACGTGCCCCGCCGTCGGGAGCCGCCGCCGAGCTGCTGCAGCTGCTGCTAGGGCAGCTGCGGGCCGAGACCTGTGGGCCCGAGCCGTCGCCGCCTCCCGACGCCTGGGAGGGTGAGCGCTGTCACCCTTGGGTCCTCCGGCGCTGCCCCCTGCCTCCCCGGCCGTCGCCGTGCAGCCGGAGAGCTGCCGCAGCCGCCGCGGGTTTTGGCTGGGCGCATAGGGCAGCCGGGGCCGAGCTTGCTCCGCCACCGCCGTCGCTGGTTTCCCTCATCGCAGTCACCGGCCAACCGACGTCCGGCGGGCCCCTCTTGCCGGTGCTCGCGTCGCCGCCAGCCGCCGCCACCGTCCGTTGCCGCGCCGCCGTGCCCTAGCCAACCCGAGAGTTGGCTTCCTCCCCGCGCCGCCGCCGCCGCTCCCTACCGCCGGCTGAGGTGAGCCCCCTCTTCCTTGCCTCCCCCGCAGCCGACCCTGGCCGCCGCTGGCCGTGCATGCCGGTCGGCAGCCGGCCGGAGCTTGTTGCTCCGGCCGGGGTCCCTTTTTGCTTTATTTTGGCCGCGCTTTGGTGTTTGAGCTCCATGTTGCCTCCCGAAGATCGGGAAGGTGAGCACGATGATCGCAGCGATGCGCTGATCATCATGCTCACCTTAGTTTCAGTTTGGGTGAGCCGTTTCGCTGTTCGGCCTTTGTCGAGCAATTTCTTCGTATGTTGGCATTGTTTTTATGGGTTTTCTGGGCTTGCGACTGGTCCTGTCGTAGTGGGGCTGTGAGCACAGCCTCCGTTACGTCGTTACCTATCCGCTGGTGCTTGCGGACGGTCGTGCGGACGTACGGTTTGCTCTAACGGCCTAGTTTATTGCTTATTTGTTTGTAAATGTTGCTTGTTTTGGGATTATGTTGTTTGTTGTGTTACGGATTTTATATTGGCATATTTCGTGAAGTGAGTCGGAGTCTTGAAGGTTCAAAGAAGAAAAGACGAAGATTGAAGACTCGAAGACTCAACGTATGAATTCTCGATGCTTGGTAAGTTTAAATAATCTTGATGATGATTTATAAACATTTACAAGTGTTTGGAAGACATTAGAATAGGTTTTTAATGATTTATAATCGGATCGGAAAAATTCATGCTACGGGGTCCGGACCCTGGGAGCTGCGGTCCGGAACCCGTAAGCCTGTCAGGCTGTTTCGTAAACCGGGTCCGGACCCTGATGGCTGCGGTCCGGACAATGAAAAGCTGATACGTTTCAGAGTCCGGACCCCGCAATCCAAGGTCCGGACCCCGACCCGTCGCGAATTTTTGGAAAGTTATTTTTTCAATCCTACTCTGATTCTAATGTCTCCCAAACCTAAAAATAAGATGGTAGATTTCTTAAAATTATTTTCGCAATCCTTATTTGATTCCAAATCGTTTTAAAATCTGTTTTCAATCCTAGTCGAAATTGGATTGTTTCCAAACCTTTCTAAAAACAGTTTTTAATCCTAATCTATTTCGGATTGCTTCTAACCAATAAATAAGATGTGGGGGTGTCTCTAAAACGTGGTTAAGCATAGATTATCTTTTAGAAACCCTAGAAGCTTGTAGGTAACCGTTTTCCTCATCTTCTACATCAAGCTTCTCTCAAATTGATTCATGGTGCCCTAATTTCTAATATTCTTTTAGAATCAATTTGGGAATTGTTTAGAGACTATTCCCACAGATCTTCATGATATTCTAAGCAATAAACCATCATCATTTTTATTGTTCTTGCTCCGGATGGAGTGCGCTCGTGGATTCGAGTGAGCGTCGTGGATTCGACGTGTTAAGGCTTCGTGGATTCGAAGTTGGGCGTCTCGTGGATTCGAGGTGTGGCGTTCGTGGATTCGGACGTGGGGCGTGGACAACCCGTTGGTGCGCGTGATCCGCTGAAGAGAAGGGAGAGGTTAAGTCCGTGGAGTCGGTAATCACCTTGTAATTCTTTACTTTTAGTGGATTGTTTTTTCGCGTGTTGGTCCCGTGGGTTTTTCTCCAAGGTGGAGTTTCCCACGTAAATCTCGGTGTGCTGATTTTATTTTCCGCATTACTTTATCGCATTGAGATTTGTGATTTTTGTTTATACACCTATTCACCCCTCTCTAGGTGATTGATATACTCTAGATAGATCCTAGGGCACCCCCTATCTTACAATTGGTATTATAGAGGGATCTTGGCTTTATCTTTCATAATGGGTGAAGGTGGTAACATTAATCGACCTCCGTTCTTTGATGGCACGAGCTATGCTTATTGGAAAGTTCGCATGAGAGCTTTTCTAATAGCCATCGATGAACGAGTGTGGTAATCCATAGAATTTGGATGGACTCATCCCACTCAAATCGTCGATAATGTTAGCATCCCTAAACCTCGAAATAAATGGAGTAGGGAAGAGATTGATTTATCTTCTTACAACGGTAGGGGAATTAATGCCTTATTTAATTCTTTAAATCAAACCGAGTTCTCACGTGTCTCGGCATGTGAGACGGCAAAGGAGATTTGGGATACTCTCCAAGTTATGCATGAGGGAACTAGCTTGGTAAAGGTCCAAAAACTTCAAATGCTTACAAGTAAATTTGATTCAATTTCCATGGACGATCATGAGACCTTTACCGAGTACTATACTCGTCTTCAAGACATAGTCAATACATGCGCAAACTTGGGAGAGAAAATCTCAGAATCTAAAGTTGTAAGAAAAATTTTGAGAACTCTTCCCGAAAGATTTCGTCCGAAGGTTGCGGCCGTTGAGACTATAAAACATCCGGACAAGATGAAAGTAGAAGAACTAGTAGGTGCTTTACAAACATATGAAATGACTTTTCCTACTAATGAATCTTCTTCCAAGTCTTCTTCTAAGAGTACAGGTATTGCACTCAAATCTACTAAGGAGGAGGACGATGACTCGGATTCCGATGAAGAGATTTCGCTTCCCGACTTTGAACATCAATTGGCACGTCTCACGAAAAAATTTCGTCAGAATTTCCGGAAGAACAAGACAAATCGATCTACATCCAAATCTTCTTCAAAAGGATCTTCATATTCTAAATCCTCAAAAGAGAAGAGTCTTGCAAAGTCTTCTAAAGAAAAGGATGAATTTGAGGGGGAAATCCAATGTTACAAGTGTCGAGGCTACGGCCATGTCTTCTCGGATTGTCCCACGAAAAAGTCTTATAAAAAGAAGGCTTTACAAGCTAGAACTTGGGATGACTCTACTTCTAATGAATCGAGTTCTAGTGAAGAAAAAAAGAATGATGCTATAGCTTTTTGTTCACATACTTCTTTACCTTCCTCATCGATTCTTTGTTTACCATCTATTTCTAATGATTTGCTTTCTCCTTCTTTGCATGAAACGTCGAGCGACGATGGCACAAGTGAAGGGGAGTCAGATGATGATGACTTAGCCGAGGCGTACAATCAACTACTAATTGAATCGAAAAAGATGGCTAAGCACAACAAGAAGTTGAGGAAGCGACTTTTGGAGCTTGAGGATGACAAAAAGACATTGAGTACTTCAAATAAAGCTCTTGAGGAGGAAAGGGAAAACATATTGAAGAACAACAAAATCCTCCAAGAGAAGCTCAACCAATCGGAGATAACGATCAAATCGCATCAAGAAAAGGTTGGCTTTCTAGAACTACAATACAAAGAAGTTCACACATCCAACCAAGTTTTGACCAAACAAGTTCATCAACTCAAGTCCGACATACAAAAATTCTCCTCCGGTTCGAAAAAGCTTGATAGTATGCTTGGATTGGGTCAAACGGACAAACTTGGTGTTGGATATGAGAGGACATTTGTTGAGAAGATAAAAAATTATATTCCCAAAGTCTCAACAGGTGTAAAAGAGAAAGTATGTCATAGATGTGGAAAAAAAGGTCACATCAAGAAGACATGCCCTAGAAAAGATAAGAATACTCAATCGGCATCTCCTCAACATCTATCGGCATTTTCCAACACTCGACAAGCCTCACGGATTCAAAAGTGTAAGATAGGGGGTGCCCTAGGATCTATCTAGAATATATCAATCACATAGAGGGGGGTGAATAGGTGTACAAACAAAAATCACAAATCTCAATGCGATAAAGTAATGCGGAAAATAAAATCAGCACACCGAGATTTACGTGGGAAACTCCACCTTGGAGAAAAACCCACGGGACCAACACGCGAAAACACAATCCACTAAGAGTAAAGAATTACAAGGTGATTACCGACTCCACGGACTTAACCTCTCCCTTCTCTTCAGCGGATCACGCGCACCAACGGGTTGTCCACGCCCCACGTCCGAATCCACGAATGCCTCGAATCCACGAGACGCCCAACTTCGAATCCACGAAGCCTTCAACACGTCGAATCCACGACGCTCACTCGAATCCACGAGCGCCAACGATCCGAATCCACGAACCGTGTTGAACACGCCGAATCCACGACGCCACTCCGTCCGGAGCAAGAACAATAACGTTGATGATGGTTTATTGCTTAGAATATCATTAAAAATCTGTGGGAATAATCTCTAAGCAATTCTCAAATTGATTCTAAAAGAATATTAGAAATTAGGGCACCATGAATCAATTTGAGAGAAGCTTGATGTAGAAGATGAGAAAAACGGTTACCTACAAGCTTCTAGGGTTTCTAAAAGATAATATATGCTTCACCACGTTTTAGAGACACCCCCACATCTTATTTATAGGTTTTGAAGCAATCCGAAATAGATTAGGATTAAAAACAGTTTTTAGAAAGGTTTGGAAGCAAACCGATTTCGACAAGGATTGAAAAACTGATTTTAAAAAGGTTTGGAATCAAATTAGGATTGCAAAGATATTTTAAGGAATATACCATCTTATTTACATGTTTGGGAGACATTAGAATCAAAGTAGGATTGAAAAAATAACTTTCCAAAACTTTGCGACGGGTCGGGGTCCGGACCGCGGGTATGGGGTCCGGACCTTGACACTCTTCAGGCGTTTCATTGTCCGGACCCCAGCTACCAGGATCTGGACCCGGTCTGCGAAACAGCCTGGGGTCCGGACCTCAGCCCTCAGGGTCCGGACCTCTGCCCTCAGGGCCCGGACCTCATCCTCAGGGTCCGGACCCTCCCTGCGTGACAGAGGGAGGCGTACGGGTTCCGGACCTCATCCTCAGGGTCCGGACCTCGGAAGTTGGAAAACTCATTTTTATATTTTAAAACACTTTTTATCCATTCTAATGTCTTCCAAACACTTGTAAATGATTATAAATCATCATCAAGATTATTTAAACTTACCAAGCATCGTGAATTCAAACGGTGAGTCTTCGAGTCTTCAATCTTTGTCTTCTCTTCTTTGAACCTTCAAGACTCCGACTCACTTCACGAAATATGCCAACATAAAATCCGTAACAATCTCCCCCTTTGGCAATTTCGTGACAAAACCCAAAATTACATAAAACACTCACGATGCTTATCTCTCCAAAAAAAATGAAATTTATTGCCATCACCAAAACAATGAACTTCTCGCGTGAAAGATCCAAATAAAATTTAAAATTACAATTTAGTAACTCCTAAAATAAACTCAATGACTTAGACAGACATGGAGTCTTGAAGTCTTGAAAGACCTGCAAAAATTGCATTCTCCACGAACAAAGTTAGTAGAAAAAATATCAAATTCGCTCCCTCTTTGTTCATGCAATCTCTCCCCCTATGTTTATGCGTCTAAGTCATCATTACCTCTCTCCCCCTTTTTGTCAAAAAAATTGCCAAAAGAAAAACACCAAAAATAGAGAGAAGTTCGAGAGAAATCAATCAAAATACAAGTTTAAAGCTATTTCAATTTTGAAACCACTTGTGATAAAATTTCAAGCAATGTTAGTGCATGAGAAATATAAATTCACATTGACTTCTTTCAATCCCTATTAATTTCATAAGAATTAAGAATTTTACTACACACTCACCATAATGTAGATAAAATATTACACGATTTCTTAACTCATATAAACTTCAAAATCAAGTCATCAAAAATAATCTAAAGGCTCAAAAGCTATCAAGATGTAAACGGATCATGAAGATGACTTAAGGGATTCATCAAAGAGACAGAAAATTTGTTGCATAAACGTTCAAATTTGAGATGAAATCAATAGCACAGGGGGTGGCTCTTTGAGCATCTTTCATGTATGTGGACCACCTTATAACTCCGAAAAATAAAATTTGTGACATTTTTCCTTTTGCATGCTTTTGCACTTATATATATATATATATTTTTTCGGATATGCAATTCAATTCTCATGTGGTAGCTGCACACACTAACCGGACGACCGGGGTGGTAGCTCTTTCCTCCATATGGTGGTAGTTTTCACACTCCTTTTAAGGATGTAACTCTTTCCACATCTTTCAAAGCATACGAGCATTTCATTTTATATAATAATAACTCCTCCTCGCTTATGCAATCTCTTAGTTGAAAGAACATGTGACAAATTTTAGTCCATAAGAGAATAACTATTCATCAAATTCAACACACACAACCGAGATAGGTTAAGCTCCTAGAGATTACACATGATTGCCTAAATTTGATGAATATAAGTATGAAGAATTCTCATAATAAATTATCTTCAAATATAATAAAAATAAAGTAAAACCGATAATTAATATGAGATTAATTAAGAGTGAATGAAAGTGAACATATTGATATTCAATGCACTATTTAATGTTCTAATCATTCAAAGAATCTAAAAATCGTAACAATGAAAGCACCAAGATGTGTAATGCAATAAACAAGAGATATGCAATAGAAACCGATCAAAGCACTACACTAAGTCAAAACGAATTAAGACTTTAGAGAAGGAAAGATATCACCTTTCCGAACCCAAACTTGTCGGATTGTTGGTTGTCTTGGTTTGTTGATGTTGGACACGGTTTGTTTTGACTTTTGATCAACCCTGGGTCTCACCATTGCATTCCGCTTTGGAGTAGTTGGTTGTTGTGGCTTTGACTTTTGGTTGACCTTGTATACTCGACCTTTTTTATTGTGCTTTTGAAACCGTGGGGGATGTCGAGTATTGGAAGATGCCGATAGATGCTTAGAAGATGCCACATGAGTTTTCTTTTTATGGCATGTCTTCTTGATATGTCCTTTCTTTCCGCATCTATGGCATACTTTCTCTTTTACACTTGTTGAGACTTTGGGAATAGAATTTTTTTACCTTCTCAACAAATGTCCGCTCATATCCAAGTCCAAGTTTGCTTGTTTGACCCAATCCGAGCATATCATCAAGTTTCTTTGTACCGGAGGATAATTTTTGTATGTCGGACTTGAGTAGATGGAGTTGTTTGGTCAAGACTTGATTAGAAACATGAATTTCCTTGTATTGTAGTTCTAGAAAGCCAACCTTTTCTTGATGCGATTTGATCGTTATCTCCGATTGGTCTAGCTTCTCTTGGAGGATTTTGTTGTTCTTTAATATCGACTCCCTTTCCTCCTCAAGAGCTTTAGTTGTGGTCTTCAACATTTTATTTTCATCCTCAAGTTCCAATAGACGGTTCCTCAACTTCTTATTGTACTTAGCCATCTTCTTCGATTCCTTAAAAAGTTGTTGATACGCCACTAAGAGATTTTCCTCGTCCGACTCCTCTTCGTTTTCATCAAATAGAGGAGGCCGACTAATATTACTACCTTTTTCACCCATAAAGATAGATAAATCTAGATCCCGCTCTGATACCAATTGTAAGATAGGGGGTGCCCTAGGATCTATCTAGAATATATCAATCACCTAGAGGGGGGTGAATAGGTGTACAAACAAAAATCACAAATCTCAATGCGATAAAGTAAAGCGGAAAATAAAATCAGCACACCGAGATTTACGTGGGAAACTCCACTTTGGAGAAAAACGCACGGGACCAACACGCGAAAACACAATCCACTAAGAGTAAAGAATTACAAGGTGATTACCGACTCCACGGACTTAACCTCTCCCTTCTCTTCAGCGGATCACGCGCACCAACGGGTTGTCCACGCCCCACGTCCGAATCCACGAACGCCTCGAATCCGAATCCACGAGACGCCCAACTTCGAATCCACGAAGCCTTCAACACGTCGAATCCACGACGCTCACTCGAATCCACGAGCGCCAACGATCTTAATCCACGAACCGTCTTGAACACGCCGAATCCACGACGCCACTCCGTCCGGAGCAAGAACAATAACGTTGATGATGGTTTATTGCTTAGAATATCATTAAAAATCTGTGGGAATAATCTCTAAGCAATTCTCAAATTGATTCTAAAAGAATATTAGAAATTAGGGCACCATGAATCAATTTGAGAGAAGCTTGATGTAGAAGATGAGAAAAACGGTTACCTACAAGCTTCTAGGGTTTCTAAAAGATAATCTATGCTTCACCACGTTTTAGAGACACCCCCACATCTTATTTATAGGTTTTGAAGCAATCCGAAATAGATTAGGATTAAAAACAGTTTTTAGAAAGGTTTGGAAGCAAACCGATTTCGACTAGGATTGAAAAACTGATTTTAAAAAGGTTTGGAATCAAATTAGGATTGCAAAGATATTTTAAGGAATATACCATCTTATTTACATGTTTGGGAGACATTAGAATCAAAGTAGGATTGAAAAAATAATTTTCCAAAACTTTGCGACGGGTCGAGGTCCGGACCGCGGGTATGGGGTCCGGACCTTGACACTCTCCAGGCGTTTCATTGTCCGGACCCCAGCTACCAGGATCCGGACCCGGTCTGCGAAACAGCCTGGGGTCCGGACCTCAGCCCTCAGGGTCCGGACCTCCGCCCTCAGGGTCCGGACCTCATCCTCAGGGTCCGGACCCTCCCTGCGTGACAGCCAGGGAGGTGTACGGGTTCCGGACCTCATCCTCAGGGTCCGGACCTCGGAAGTTGGAAAACTCATTTTTATATTTTAAAACACTTTTTGTCCATTCTAATGTCTTCCAAACACTTGTAAATGATTATAAATCATCATCAAGATTATTTAAACTTACCAAGCATCGTGAATTCAAACGGTGAGTCTTCGAGTCTTCAATCTTTGTCTTTTCTTCTTTGAACCTTCAAGACTCCGACTCACTTCACGAAATATGCCAACATAAAATTCGTAACAAAAAGCAACATCAAAAAGGTCGAGTACCCAAGGTCAATCAAAAGTCAAAGCCACAACAACCAACTACTCCAAAGCGGAATGCGATGGTGAGACCAAAGGTTGATCAAAAGTCAAAACAAATCGTGCCCAACGTCAACAAATCAAGACAACCAACAATCCGACAAGTTTGGGTTCGGAAAGGTGATATCTTTCCTTCTCTAAAGTCTTAATTTGTTTTTAACTTTGTGTAGTGCTTTGATCGGTTTCTATTGCATATCTTTTATTTATTGCATTACACGTTTTGGTGCTTTCATTGTTACGATTTTTAGATTCTTGGAATGATTAGAATATTAAATTGTGCATTGAATATCAATAGGTTCTCTTTCATTCACTCTTAATTAATCTCATATTAATTATCAGTTTTACTTTATTTTTATTATATTTGAAGATAATTTATTATGAGAATTCTTAATACTTATATTCATCAAATTTAGGTAATCATGTGTAATCTCTAGGAGCTTAACCTATCTCGGTTGTGTGTGTTGAATTTGATGAATAGTCATTCTCTTATGGACTAAAATTTGTCACATGTTCTTTCAACTAAGAGATTGCATAAGCGAGGGGGAGTTATTATTATATAAAATAATGCTCATATGCTTTGAAAGATGTGGAAAGAGTTACATCCTTAAAAGGAGTGTGAAAACTACCACCACATGGAGGAAAGAGCTACCACCCCGGTCGTCCGGTTAGTGTGTGCAGCTACCACATGAATTGAATTGCATATCCGAAAAAAATATATATAAATGCAAAAGCTTGCAAAGAAAAAAAATGTGTCACAAAATTTATTTTTCGGTGTTATAAGGTGGTCCACATACATGAAAGATGCTCAAAGAGCCACCCCCTGTGCGATATTTGTTTTATCTCAATTTTGAACGTTTATGCGACAATTTCTGTCTCTTTGATTAATCCCTTAAGTCATCTTCATAATCCGTTTACATCTTGATAGCTTTTGAGTCTTTAGATTATTTTTGATGACTTGATTTTGAAGTTTATATGAATTAAGAAATCGTGTAATATTTTATCTACATTATGGTGATTGTGTAGTAAAGTTTTTAATTCTTATGACATTAATAGGGATTGAAAGAAGTCAATGTGAATTTATACTCCTCATGCACTAACAATGTTTGACGTTTTTATCACAAGTGGTTTCAAAAATAAAAAATATTTTGAACTTGTGTTTTATTTAATTTCTTTCAACTCTCTCTATTTTTGGGTGTTTTCTTTTGGCAATTTTTGACAAAAAGAGGGAGAGAGGTAATGAGAACTTAGACGCATGAACAAATGGGGAGACGCATGAACAAAGGGGGAGAGATTTTGATATATTTTTTCTACAAACTTTGTTCTTGGAGAATGAAAACTTTTTGCAGGTTTCAAGACTCCATGTTTGTCTAAGTCATAGAGTTTGTTTTTAGGAGTTACAAAAAATTGTAATTTCGAATTTTATTTGGATCTTTCACGCGAGAAGTTCATTGTTTTGGTGATGGCAATGAATTTCATTTTTTTGAGAGATAAGCATCGTGAGTGTTTTATGTAATTTTGGGTTTTGTCACGAAATTGCCAAAGGGGGAGATTGTTACGGATTTTATATTGGCATATTTCGTGAAGTGAGTCGGAGTCTTGAAGGTTCAAAGAAGAAAAGACGAAGATTGAAGACTCGAAGACTCAACGTATGAGTTCTCGATGCTTGGTAAGTTTAAATAATCTTGATGATGATTTATAAACATTTACAAGTGTTTGGAAGACATTAGAATAGGTTTTTAATGATTTATAATCGGATCGAAAAAATTCATGCTACGGGGTCCGGACCCTGGGAGCAGCGGTCCGGAACCCGTAAGCCTGTCAGGCTGTTTCGTAAACCGGGTCCGGACCCATATGGCTGCGGTCCGGACAATGAAAAGCTGATACGTTTCAGAGTCCAGACCCCGCAATCCAAGGTCCGGACCCCGACCCGTCGCGAATTTTTGGAAAGTTATTTTTTCAATCCTACTCTGATTCTAATGTCTCCCAAACCTAAAAATAAGATGGTAGATTTCTTAAAATCATTTTTGCAATCCTTATTTGATTCCAAATCGTTTTAAAATCTGTTTTCAATCCTAGTCGAAATTGGATTGTTTCCAAACCTTTCTAAAAACAGTTTTTAATCCTAATCTATTTCGGATTGCTTCTAACCAATAAATAAGATGTGGGGGTGTCTCTAAAACGTGGTTAAGCATAGATTATCTTTTAGAAACCCTAGAAGCTTGTAGGTAACCGTTTTCCTCATCTTCTATATCAAGCTTCTCTCAAATTAATTCATGGTGCCCTAATTTCTAATATTTTTTTAGAATCAATTTGAGAATTGCTTAGAGACTATTTCCACAGATCTTCAATGATATTCTAAGCAATAAACCATCATCATTTTTATTGTTCTTGCTCTGGATGGAGTGCGCTCGTGGATTCGAGTGAGCGTCGTGGATTCGACGTGTTGAAGGCTTCGTGGATTCGAAGTTGGGCGTCTCGTGGATTCGAGGCGTGGCGTCCGTGGATTCGGACGTGGGGCGTGGACAACCCGTTGGTGCGCGTGATCCGCTGAAGAGAAGGGAGAGGTTAAGTCCGTGGAGTCGGTAATCAACTTGTAATTCTTTACTCTTAGTGGATTGTTTTTTCGCGTGTTGGTCCCGTGGGTTTTTCTCCAAGGTGGAGTTTTTCACGTAAATCTCGGTGTGCTGATTTTATTTTCCGCATTACTTTATCGCATTGAGATTTGTGATTTTTGTTTATACACCTATTCACCCCCCTCTAGGTGATTGATATACTCTAGATAGATCCTAGGGCACCCCCTATCTTACATGTGGCAGCGTTGCGACGCTGCGGGCAGCAAGGGCATGACCCTTGAGGCCCTGTGGACTGGTTGTCCAACCCCTTCGCCCTTCGCGGTGATCCGGATTCATTTCTGACGCGTTTTCGATAAATTAATCGGCGGAACGCGTGTTTTTAGTTGTGCGACTCACTTGCTGCTTTCGCAAGTGACTTGGCTTCGTCGTTTAGCCTTGTTGGCTGTTCCTCATCGCTGTCCCGAAGTTTCGAGGACAGCGGATGAGTGACGATGGGTTCCGGTGCCAATTCGGCATTTTTTGGGAACCCGGGAAGCCTTTCGGGTGCGTTTGTGTTCGTGGCACCCCGAGCTTGTGCTCGCTGTCCCGCCACCTCATTTTGTGTGTTGGGGGACAGCGAGGGACCTTTGTTGGCTGTTGGTACCCCTGTAGGGCTTAGTGTGGTTTCGGGATCGTCCCGGTGGGATTCTCGGGTGATCCGTTGGTTTCGGGATGTGAGAGCTATGTGTTTAGTGTCGACTTGGTGGACCTTGACTGTAGTACAATGAACTTTAGCAAATTGCGGAGTTCTAGTGAGAGAATAGTGGCTTATACTATTCTGGAGTTTTGAGTTGAGTTTGGTGAGCTTCGGAGTGTTTTCGGGACTTGAAAAGTGCGAAAACGGACTCCGGAAGTCGAAATCTGTAAAAGTGCAGATTTTGCATTGCATACCGGTATCTGGGATTGGGATACCGGAATCCAGTGAAGACTGGTTGTGCGCAGCTCTCGGGTTCTGCGGAATCCAGCAGTTGATACCGGAATACGCTGGCATTCCGGTATGTGCAATGCGCATACCGGTATTGGAGCGTTTTGTACCGGTATGGGGAAGTCGCATACCGGAATCCCGTTGCGCAGACTGCTTGGCCGAGGCTCGAGTTTGCGGGATTTTTGGTTGGATACCGGTATGCCCATACGCATACCGGTATACAATGCAGAAATTGTATTTTGAGCAGTTTTGCAATTTTGGCTTTTTGAGGGGCCTAGTTGGATTTTGTGCAGTGGGTTAAGTACCCCTTCACCCCCTCTTATGCTGCTGTGGCTGAGGACTTGGAGGAGAAGGAAAGGTAGGGTTTCCCTCTCTCTCTCTCTAGATTTTCTCTTTCCCCAACCCCTAGATCTTGGTTTTGATCTCCTTTCTCTCCATTTTTCCCATGGAGGTGGACTCCTAGGCTTGGAGGGAGCTCGGGGCTGAGGAGATGAGCTTGTTGGAGGATGGATCTTCAACCCTAGCTTGTGTGAGCTTGGTTGGAAGCTTGATTTGAGGTTAGTAAACCCTTTTACAACCTCTACTTATGATTGTTGCTTGAGATTAGCATTAAAACCTAGTTTCATGAAAATTAGGGTTTTATTTGGGGTTTCTTGAATGAGAGCTCTTGAGGTGGAATTGATGGGTGTAGAATGTTGTTGTAGGTTGGATTTGAAGATCTCTAACCTCAATTTGGACCTAGAATAAGTTTTACTTGCTCAAGGTAATTTCCACCCATTTACCTCATTGATTTTTGGTGGTTTTCGAATTTGCTTGTTCGATACCCCTAACCCCTTGGAAAATTATCTTAGGGTATGAGAAGCTCGGGGGACAACTTCGTTTCGAAGTACTGCGAGGTTTCGACGGGTATCCGGTGGGTCTGACCTCACCGAAATGGGTCTCCCTATGTCTCATATCTTGTTATAGGATTGATTAGATGCATAATTATAATAATTATGGCATGATGATAATTGTGATTGCATGAGACATGCAAGTTGTTTATGAAAAATGCATATTTCATATAGTATGGCATTATGAGGATATTCTGCATGCTAGGGTATTTGCACTATTAGTGTAATGATGCATTAGGAAATGCTAAGTATGTTATGCGTGCTAGAGATGAGCATCATATGAGACACCACTTGAGTGGTGGACTAGTGAAGTCTCTTAGCATACCAAAGTATGCTTATATAGAGAAAAGAGAAAATATGGCAAATGCAATATATGTATGCTTGTATAGAGAAAAGAGAGGATATGACGTATGCAGGATAAGTTGTTGCACCTCATTTTGGGTGAGCAACTTGGATGGGCATCGTTGGCTTTCGGCTCGACCTTTTGGTCGCGGAGATGATTCCGTGTTTAAGACATGAGGAATGAAATTCCATTTGCATTGATAATTATAATTGATTAAACGTGAGTCCATTGGGTTATTTAAATACTTGCATAATAGCTCTATACTCTATGTAGTAGAGGTTGTTGTAGCTTATGCATGGCATGAATATGGACTCGTTAGCATCGTAGAATGCATTGTTATAGCATTGTAGAATGCATGGATTATAGCATTAGTATAATGCATAGTTTTGGCATTTGTAGAATGCATGATATGTGGCATTAGAGTAATGCATGATTTATGAACTTAGTAAACAAAGAGATGGACATTTACATGTTAGAGACATGGACATATTGGTAGGGACATACCAACGGACATATTGAGAACAACATGATATTGTTGACATTTAGCATATTGGCTATTGAATGTAGTAAACATAATGTGACATGTTTTGACATAGTATGAGATTAAACATATTGTATTTCACTTAGGTGAATAATTAGGTTGACATTATGACATAATGTTAGATCCTTGGACATCGGTTGGCTACTTCATGTTAGAGACATGACGAACGTATTTCCTATGCTGTTGACTATGCTTGTTATGCCATTGTGCTCATTTGCACATGCTTGTGAGGGTAGCTCCCTACAAGCCGGCAACTCCGGAGTGGGCCTTTCGCGATGTTGATCGCCTGTGTGCAGGTTATATGGGCGCCGAAGTGGATTGCCGTGGGGGAGGCTCATTCTAGCGAGAATGTTGACTACCACGGGGCCATTCGGCACGGCACAAGCCGAGACTTGAAAAGTCCTTTATGGTAGGAAATATCGTGAGGAATGTGATATTTGACACCCTTGTTAATCAGTACATATAGATGTAGCTGATGGACATAACATAGGGTGGTGACCTTGTGGCATTATATGTAGTGAGACATTAACATGACTTGGCACACTAGTGGTTAGTGAACATAACATACATTTTGTTGGGAACAAGTCATATAGTTCATATATGTAGTAGAAAATTGGATGTACATTACATACTTGTAGTTGGAGACAAGTCTTATGTGTAATAGTAAAACTTGACATATAGTGAGTTTATTACATTAGAGCATATGTGATTAATCATGGCATTAATTTGACATGCATGTAATTAATTGTTGAGCATATGACAATATAACATATTCATGTTCATGTAGATGAGTTAGTCATTGGAGGCAAGATAGTTGTAGAACTATCTGTTAGCATTTAATATTTTATGCTTTATGTTTCGTTATACTATCTTGCCTCAGTTGACCTAGCGGTGTAATTCGCCACTCTCGGCGGCTTACCCACTGGGAACTATTGATTAATAGTTCTCACCCCCATTGTTGTTGGGTTTTTCAGAGCCTTCCGCAGCAGGAGAGGCTTGGGATCGCGGCGAGGGGTTAGCAGCTAGCTAGAGCCTCTACGGTGTTGTGGTTGTAGGCATACCATGGGTTTCCTTTCATTGTATTTTGAATGAAAGATGTATAGTTTTGTTGGTTGATTGATTAACCAGTTGATAAGATGTATAATTCTATTGTATATCTTGAGATTTTAGTTGTGATGATTTTGTATTAGTTCTAGAACTATGTTCT
>JABWPP010000048.1:5470-120470 GCA_016920855.1 Puya raimondii
GCGGGTCTGTACGTGGCGCGGGCTAGGCTTCCGGGATAGCAAAATCGTCGCATATCCCGTTTCAACACTGCCAACTGATGGCATGGTAGCGAAATCGTCGCCTACCCGGGATAGCAAAATCGTCGCACATCCCGTTGTTCACATTTTTCACTTGCCAACCTAAGTCTCATGACCTTAGGTTCAAGTCACTAAGTCTCACCTATGTTCAATGATACTAGGTTTATTTTCTCATTCTCAACCTAGGTTCCATGACTCTAGGTTCCAATCTCATGTCCAACCTATGTCCAATGACACTAGGTTCCATTCTCACATGTTCCAACCTATGTTCAATAACACTAGGTTCTATTCTCACATGTTCCAATCTATGTTCAATAACACTAGGTTCTATTCTCACATGTTCCAACTTATGTTCAATAACACTAGGTTTTATTCTCACATGTTCCAACCTATGTTCAATAACACTAGGTTCCAATCATACATGCAACCATGCAACAAGTATAGATAATTGAATTATACTTGAATTCTATATCATGCAATAGGAGCTCATTGCTCTACCTATCATGATTTTACCTTTGCCAACATGCAAGTTCTAGGGTTCACAACACATACCATTTTATCTTTAAATGGTTATTTACCCTAGACATGGAAGTGACCTAATCACTTCGGTAAACACAAACCTACCTCAAGAGCTTCCAAATTCTTGTATTCTTCAAGCCCCTAAGTGTCCAAGCCTTGAGTTCTTGCTTCAACCCAAGCTTCTACAAGAAAACGGTTCGTTACTCGTTACGAACCCTTAACTCAACCCAATACATGAAATCAAGTGTTCTAACATGATTTTCTATGCCTCAATTGTAATTCCCGAAGGTCCAAATATTTTTAGAACCTCCCAAGGCAAAAACCCTCATTTAACCTAGGTTTCACATGCATGCATGTAGAACCTCAAAATTTCTTGGCCAATCTCCACATTTTGTATTTTAGATTGCCTAGGGTTCCCAAAAATCTCATTTCAAAGGATTAAATCCAAGGTTTGAACCCAAAACGTGAGGAACTAACCTTAATCACGAGTTCCCCAAGCTTATTCTTGCACCAAGAAGCCTCTTTTCTCCTTTGGAAGCCTTTTCCAAGATCAATCCACCATTTTCTCCAAGTTTTGGAGAGATCTCTAGAGAGAGAAAATGAAGGAGATGGAGGGGAGAAGTGGAGGAGGAAGATGATTGAGAAAGGAGGGTGTTCCCTGCCTTTCTAACACTCCCTCGAGTGTGAAAAGACCCATTTGCCCCTCTCCACACTTAACACCTTCAACTAGCCAAAACTGGAATTTCGTAACACTATATACCGGTATGTGCATGTGCATACCGGTATACGGGTGTTAGTTCCGGTATACCTCGAAGGATTCCGCAGAACCCGAAAGCTGGGTTTACTGTTTCGACTATCGCATTCCGGTATACCTCATCACATACCGGTATATGGTGACAGTTCCGGTATTCCCCGGAGAATTCCGCAAAATCCGAGAGCTGGGTTTTCGGTTTCAACCATGGCATTCCGGTATACCTCATCACATACCGGTACTAATCACTTCAGTACCGGTATGGAGATCCACATACCGGAATCCAGTGCAGACTTCACAAGTTTAGCAGTTTTAACTTTTCGAAGTCCGTTTTCGCGCCTCGCTTGCGCCGAAAACACTTCACACAAGTCCCAAACTTGGCCGAAGCCTCACATATAGCCTCTCATGCCATTTTTCCATCGGAACTCCACAATTTGTAGAAGTTCGGTACGATGCACTGAAATTCAGTGTATGTGACGCCCCAACTTCCCAGGGGGTCACCCATCCTAGGACTACTCCCGTCCTAGCACGCTTAACTCTCTCAACCTCTTCGGCCTAGCCACCGCCGAAAATGCTTAAGCCGGGTTGAGAGTTTAGCCCTATTATATCTCATATATAGGACTAATCTGGGGTCTCACAATCTCCCCCTCTTTAAGCCCTGACGTCCTCGTCAGGCTCAGACTCACAAGTACCAGGCGATGTGAGACGTCTCGCTAGCCTGTCATTCAGACCCGGCTCAGCCGAGACCCATCTCACACTTCCGGCTGGTAATTGGCTCTGATACCAACCGTGACGCCCCAACTTCCCAGGGGGTCACCCATCCTAGGACTACTCCCGTCCTAGCACGCTTAACTCTCTCAACCTCTTCGGCCTAGCCACCGCCGAAAATGCTTAAGCCGGGTTGAGAGTTTAGCCCTATTATATCTCATATATAGGACTAATCTGGGGTCTCACAGTGTACTACATTCCTCCCTCCTTAAAGAGAGTTTCGGCCGCGAAACTGAATCATACCTCAGCTGGACTCAGCGAAGAGGTAAGGAAACCGCTCCCTCATTGAGCTTTCCAATTCCCACGTAGCTTCGCGCTCACCGTGATTCGTCCATTGTACTTTTACATAAGAAATTTTACGGTTCCTCAAACTTTTCACCTCGCGATCCATGATACACAAAGGAAATTCCTCATAAGTCATATCCTCATGAAGCTCTATAGGCACATACTCGAGGACGTGCGCCGGATCATACATATACTTGCGGAGCGTCGATACATGGAACACATTGTGTATCCTCGCAAGTTTTGGCGGCAAAGCTAGCCGATATGCCACGGATCCCACACGCTCCAAAACCTCATAAGGTCCAATGTAACGGGGACTTAACTTACCCCGAACACCAAATCGTTTCACCCCTCTTATGGGTGACACTTTCAAGAAGACGCGGTCTCCTACCGCGAATTCCAAATCTCGTCGACGTCGATCCGCATAACTCTTTTGTCGAGATTGCGCCGTCGATAAGCGTTCGCGTGCCAAGCGGACTTTTTCCTCCGCTTCACGCAACACATCAGGTCCTAAGACCCTTCTCTCGCCGACTTCGCTCCAATGAATAGGAGAGCGGCATTTCCTTCCATACAAGGCCTCAAAAGGTGCCATACCGATGCTAGATTGATAGCTATTATTGTAAGCAAATTCAGCCATCGACAAATAAGTAGGCCATGCACCCTTGAAGTCCAACACGCACGCTCGCAGCATATCCTCCAAAATCTGAATTTTCCTTTCCGATTGACCGTCAGTTTGAGGATAAAATGCTGAACTGAAATCGAGCCGTGTACCCAAAGCTTCTTGCAAGCTTTTCCAAAAATGCGATGTGAATCGGGGATCTCGATCTGAAACTATCGAGGTCGGGACCCCGTGCAACCGCATAATCTCGTCCAGGTAGACTTGTGCTAACTTGTCTCCCGACCAAGTGGTGTGGATTGGCAAAAAGTGTGCCGACTTTGACAAACGATCCACCACCACCCAAATCGCATCGTGGCCACCTTGTGATCGAGGTAAACCCACAACGAAGTCCATTGCTATGTTCTCCCACTTCCAAACTGGAATGGGCAACCCTTGCAATTTTCTCGCCGGAAAGCGACGCTCGGCTTTCACCTGTTGGCATACTAAGCATCGTGCCACAAAGCGTCCAACATCAAGTTTCATCCCCGGCCACCAATAATGTAATTTAAGATCCTTGTACATTTTGGTGCCGCCCGGGTGAATCGCATAGGGAGAAGCATGAGCTTCTTTCAAGATCTCCCCACGAATATCCTCGACTTTTGGCACGCACAATCGATTTCGGAATCGAATTGCACCCTTCGAGTCTACATGAAAATCACCGGCGCGCCCGCTCTCGATAGCACTCCGCACCTTTTGGAGTTCCGGATCACCGGATTGCTTTTCTTTTATTTGCTCCAACAAAGTTGGCCAAATCTCGAGATTCATAAGTCTAGCGGGGACGCCCGGGGCCACGACTTCCAAGTCAAACCGGCCCATTTTCTTGATTAACGGCATTTGTCCCGTCATCTCAATTGCGAAGTTCTTCACGGATTTTCTACTGAGCGCATCGGCCACCACAATGGCTCTACCGGGGTGGTACAAAATGGTTAAGTCGTAATCCTTTATTAACTCCAACCATCTCCGCTGCCTCAAATTCAACTCCTTCTGAGTGGATAAATACTTTAAGCTTTTATGATCCGTGTAAACCTCACAGTGTTCCCCGTACAAATAGTGTCTCCGCTACTTAAGTGCGAAGACCACCGCCGCAAGCTCTAAGTCGTGGGTGGGATAATTTTGCTCATAGCTCTTTAGCTGTCGAGAGGCATATGATATTACTTGTCCTCTTTGCATAAGCACACACCCAAGACCACGCCGTGATGCATCACTATACACCACAAAGCCCTCCCCGCAATCGGCAAGGCGAGAACCGGAGCCGAAGTCAACCTTTCCTTTAGCTCCTTAAAGCTTTGGTCGCATTCCTCGCTCCAAACATATTTGGCTCCCTTGCGGGTAAGACGCGTTAGTGGACCAGAGATTTTTGAAAATCCCTCCACGAACCGCCGATAGTACCCCGCAAGACCCAAAAAGCTTCGTATTTCCGTGACATTGGTCGGGCGAGGCCAATCCTTGATTGCCTCAACTTTCATAGAGTCCACCGATACTCCTTCCGCGGAGATCACATGACCCAAGAAAGCGACCTCACGAATCCAAAATTCGCACTTTATCATTTTGGCGAACAACTTGTTCTCTCGAAGAACTTGAAGCACAATCCTTAGGTGCTCTTTATGTTCCTCTTCACTCCGAGAGTAGACAAGAATATCATCTATGAACACAACCACAAATTGATCCAATAGTGGTTTGAACACACGGTTCATTAAATCCATGAATGCTGCCGGGGCATTGGTAAGCCCGAAAGGCATAACCGTGAATTCATAGTGTCCATACCGCGTCCTAAATGCGGTCTTATGCACATCCTCCGGTTTGATCTTTAATTGGTGATAACCGGATTGCAAATCAATCTTTGAATACACCCGAGACACTTGCAACTGATCGAACAAGTCATCAATTCGGGGTAACGGGTACTTATTCTTGACGGTCACTTTATTCAACTCGCGGTAATCTACACATAACCGCAGCGAACCGTCCTTTTTCCGCACAAATAGAACAGGGGCTCCCCAAGGTGACACACTTGCCTTTACGAAATCCTTGTCCATTAAATCTTGCAATTATGCTTTTAATTCCTTCAGTTCCGCGGGTGCCATCCTGTACGGGGCCTTAGAGATCGGCGCCGTACCCGGGAGCAAATCGATCACGAATTCTATTTTCCGGTCCGGTGGCATTCCGGGCAACTCCGTCGGAAATACATCCGGGAACTCTTGAACTATAGGAATGTCCTCGAGCCCCAACACTTCCTTTCGGTCATCCACTACCGTCGCCATGTAGGCAATGCAACCACTAGCAATAAGCTTCCTTGCTTGCGACGTGGACACCATTGACGCAAAGAGCGAACTCTTGCAACCACGGTACACAAACTCTTTGTGCCCGGGTTCTCTAAACCTCACTATCCGGCTCTCACAATCAAT
Organism: Puya raimondii; assembly: GCA_016920855.1. Lineage (NCBI taxonomy): Eukaryota > Viridiplantae > Streptophyta > Magnoliopsida > Poales > Bromeliaceae > Puya > Puya raimondii. Next base: position 10,908 of record JABWPP010000048.1, read on the forward strand.
AGTGGCGTGATACCTCGAGAGCCAATCCATTCCTAGGATTAAGTCATACTCATTCATTCGACTTAACACCAGCAAGTCAGCTGGCATGATCCAGTTTTCAACCCTCACTGGACAGTCTACACATGCGTGATGTACGCAAAAGGTGTGTTCAGGTACTTGCACAGTTCTTGCATGTGTGGCATCTACAATTTCTATTCCGTGTGCAATAGCAAATGATCGAGCAATGAATGAATGCGATGCACCAGTATCAAACAAAGCTCTACATCGAATGCCTTTAATTAACACAATACCTGCCACGACATCATCCTGGGCAGAAGGCTCCTCCACCTGTGAGGCGAATACCCGTCCACTGGGCGCTGGTCGCTGGCCCTCCACTGGTCTCGGCAGCGGTGTACGGCTTGCCGACATCGCCGCGGGTGGGATGCCCGTGAGATGTCTCGGCGATGCAAATGCCGATGCCGATGACGGTGCTCGGCCATCATCCATCGGGCAATTGTATCGCATATGTCCCGGTTGTCCGCACTTGTAGCACCTGCCCTCACGGTAATCACACTGCTGAGGGCCGTGGGGGTCGCTACAAATCGGGCACTGGGTTGAGGGTCGGTTCCGCCGGGACCCTCGCGATTGGTTTTGCGACTGCGAGTGCTTCGGGGGCCGCTTAGAGCTAGACTGCCCACCCGAGCCACCCGCCGGTCGCTTCTTTCCCTTTTCTTTTTCTTTTTCTCTCTCCCACGACTCGCGCTCCTCGCGCGCACATGCATTCCCGTGCTCCACCCAAAGAGCACGGTCCAAGACCTCCGCAAAGGTCTTTAGCTTGAGGGCGTGAACCGCCCGAAAGATCTCCGCTCGAAGTCCGCGCACGAAACAATCGACCTTGTCCAACTCTCCGCGGACAACGTCGGTACGCAATTAATAATGTACGAGAACTCCCTCTCGTACTCGCGCACGGTGCGGTTCCCTTGCTTCAACTTCCGGAACCTTTCTTGAAGTTTCCTTTTCTCGCTATCGGGGAAGTAGGAGGCAAATACCATACCCCGAAACTCCTCCCACGTCGATGGCGGAAGGCTAGGGAGTCGATCACGCCGGACTCCCTTCCACCACACCTTCGCCGATCGCTCTAAACAATGAGCGACGAGATGCACTTTGTCCCTCTCCAAGGTATATAGATCCTCGAAGAGTGTCTCCATGGCATCGATCCATGTCTCTACATCCTATGGATCCACGTTCTCCCCGTTGAAGATAGGCGGGTTGAACTTCTTAAACCTCATGAGAGCCGCAAGTGCGCGCTCTCGCTCCGCATCCTCCATCTCGGAGTCGGGCATAGGAGTACCCGACCCACCGGCTACAATCGGTGATGCCGGTGGCGCCACAGCCGGCGCCGGTGTCACCTCCTCGGCCGGTGCCGAAGCAGAGGCCGGAGGTACTCCCGTTCTCTCCTCCCTAACCGCAGCCGCTTGCTGCGCCATCTCGTCTTGGAGCTTGTTAATTTGCTCCTCCTGTCGCTGCATGGCTTCGGCCTGTCGCCGAACCACGCCCATCAACTCGGTCAACTCATTACGAAGACCCGAGTTCTCGCCCTCCCCGAGTTGTTCGGGAGCCGCGCTCGATCCTCCGAGCCCAGCCCTCGTAGGAGGCCGTCCACGTACCATTATCTCCTGAAAACACAACGACTTTGGTCATTTCATGACATTCCAAGTCATTCACAACACAACGTCTCACGAAAAATAACGTGAACCCAATCTTGGCGAAAGTCACACAAGGGTCCTTATTCCCCTCACTTGGTTTCATGTTGTCGGCCGCCAACACAAACACACTTTGTGAAGAATAAGACACACCTCGAATCTACCTCTATTTCCAACTAGAGGCATAAGGACATAACCCAATCACTTATCTTTCGCCACATCAAAGATCTCGTCACTCACGAGCCTACACTCCTAGGGTCTTTTCCATCCTAGGGTTTTCTTAGGTCCATCTAGACCGTTTCTATTCTCTGATACCAACTCAGTCTGTCACGCCCCGCCGGGCCTTTAACACCAACTAGGTGGAAAGGATAACCGCACGGGCGCATGCCCCAGACCCGCCGAACGGATAGAGCCTCTTCTACCCGCCCAAGGCGTCACAACACAAGCTTATCCACGAGGTTCCAACTAGGAACGGAATATAAGAGTTGCACAAAAAAAGCATCAACATAAAGAAGTTCTACTTCTATTACATCACATTGCACATTTATACATGCCCAAATTTTTCTTTTCTTTCTTTTCATTCCATACACCATGTTCCAAAACTATGGAATACATAAGTTTCATACATGAAATGGAAATCCCCTATACTATCAAAGTCCAAGACTAGGGGTACAACTCTATGTATCACCAAAATGGAAGGGCCGCTATCTAGAGAGCTAAACCCTTGCCTCGCTCCGCCGCCTCACTCGCGGAAGGACCTGAAAAACGTGGGGTGAGAACTATAAACATAGTTCCCAGTGGGTAAGGCCACCCAAGAGAGAAGCTCGACCCACCAGGTCCAAAGAAACACCATATGCATAAGTTAGATCACAAATAACTATGCAACAATTATTTACATGCTTGTAAATAAACATAAAGGATGCAACCAAATGAAATATAACTTATCATTCTCTCCTAGGTTCATCCTATATTTCACATTGACTAAGTTCAATTACTTGTCATTTACTTATGGTTTAGGAATCGCCGTCTCACCATAAGGGTTCCAACATTCAAGGAGTGAACTCGTCACCTCCTAGCTCGAGTAGCGAACTCGTCGCATACTCGGGATAGTAAAATCGTCGCATACCCCATCTCAACACCGCCATCACATGGCATGGGTAGCGAACTCGTCGCATACCCGGGATAGCAACCTCGTCGCACATCCCATCTCGACACCGCCAACTCATGGCGTGGTAGCGAAATCGTCGCATACCCGGGATAGCAAAATCGTCGCACATCCCGTGTCAACACCGCCAACTCATGGCAAGGTAGCGAAATCGTCGCCTACCCGGGATAGCAAAATCGTCGCACATCCCGTTTCAACACCGCCAACTCATGGCATGGTAGCAAAATCGTCGCCTACCCGGGATAGCAAAATCGTCGCACATCCCGTTGTTCACATTTTTCACTTGCCAACCTAAGTCTCATGACCTTAGGTTCAAGTCACTAAGTCTCACCTATGTTCAATGACACTAGGTTTACTTTCTCATTCTCAACCTAGGTTCCATGACTCTAGGTTCCAATCTCATGTCTAACCTATGTCCAATGACACTAGGTTTCATTCTCACATGTTCCAACCTATGTTCAATAACACTAGGTTCTATTCTCACATGTTCCAACCTATGTTCAATAACACTAGGTTCTATTCTTACATGTTCCAACCTATGTTCAATAACACTAGGTTCTATTCTCACATGTTCCAACCTATGTTCAATAACACTAGGTTCCAATCATACATGCAACCATGCAACAAGTATAGATAATTGAATTATACTTGAATTCTATATCATGCAATAGAAGCTCATTGCTCTACCTATCATGATTTTACCTTTATCAACATGCAAGTTCTAGGGTTCACAACACATACCATTTTATCTTTAAATGGATATTTACCCTAGACATGGAAGTGACCTAATCACTTCGGTAAACACAAACCCACCTCAAGAGCTTCCGAATTCTTGTATTCTTCAAGCCCCTAAGTGTCCAAGCCTTGAGTTCTTGCTTCAACCCAAGCTTCTACAAGAAAACGGTTCGTTACTCGTTACGAACCCTTAACTCAACCCAATACATGAAATCAAGTGTTCTAACATGATTTCCTATACCTCAATTGCAATTTCCGAAGGTCCAAATATTTTTAGAACCTCCCAAGGCAAAAACCCTCATTTAACCTAGGTTTCACATGCATGCATGTAGAACCTCAAAATTTCTTGGCCAATCTCCACATTTTGTGTTTTAGATTGCCTAGGGTTCCCAAAAACCTCATTTCAAAAGATTATATCCAAGGTTTGAATCCAAAACGTGAGGAACTAACCTTAATCACGAGTTCCCCAAGCTTCTTCTTGCACCAAGAAGCCTCTTTTCTCCTTTGGAAGCCTTTTTCAAGATCAATCCACTCTTTTCTCCAAGTTTTGGAGAGATCTCTAGAGAGAGAAAATGAAGGAGATGGAGAGGAGAAGTGGAGGAGGAAGATGACTGAGAAAGGGGGGTGTTCCCTGCCTTTCTAACACTCCCTCGAGTGTGAAAAGACCCATTTGCCCCTCTCCACACTTAACACCTTCAACCAGCCAAAACTGGAATTTCGTAACACTGTATACAAGTATGTGCATGTGCATACCGGTATACGGGTGTTAGTTCCGGTATACCTCGAAGGATTCCGCAGAACCCGAGAGCTGGGTTTACTGTTTCGACTATCGCATTCCGGTATACCTCATCACATACCGGTATATGGTGACAGTTCCGGTATTCCCCGGAGAATTCCGAAAAACCCGAGAGCTGGGTTTTCGGTTTCAACCATGGCATTCCGGTATACCTCATCACATACCGGTACTAATCACTTCAGTACCTGTATGGAGATCCACATACCGGAATCCAGTGCAGACTTCATAAGTTTAGCAGTTTTAACTTTTCGAAGTCCGTTTTCGCGCCTCGCTTGCGCCGAAAACACTTCACACAAGTCCCAAACTTGGCCGAAGCCTCACATATAGCCTCTCATGCCATTTTTCCACCGAAACTCCACAATTTGTAGAAGTTCGGTACGATGCACTGAAATTCAGTGTACTACAGCGATTCCAAAACTATAAGTTAATGACAAGTAGTTGAACTTGGTCAATGTGAGATATAGGATTAACCTAGGAGAGAATGAAAATTTATATTTTATTTGGTTGCATCGTTTATGTTTATTTACAAGCATGTAAATATTTATTGCATAGTTATTTGTGATCTAGCTTATGCATATGGTGTTTCTTTGGACTGGTGGGTCGAGCTTCTCTCTTGGGTGGCCTTACCCACTGGGAACTATGTATATAGTTCTTACCCCTCGTTTTTCAGGTCCTTTCGCGAGTGAGGCGGCGGAGCGAGGCAAGGGTTTGGCTCTATAGATAGCGGCCCTTCCATTTTGGTGATACATAGAGTTGTACCCCTAGTCTTGGACATTGATAATATAGGGGTTTTCATTAAATGTATTTAACTTGTATATTCCATACTTTTGGAACATGATGTATGGAATGGAAATGTAAGAAAAGAAAATTTTGGGCATGTATAAATGTGCAAATATGTTGTAATAGAGGTAGAACTTCTTTATGTTGATGCTTTCCTTGTGCAACTCTTGTACTCCGTTCCTAGTTGGAACATCGTGGATATGCTTGTGATGTGACATCTTGGGCGGGTAGAAGAGACTCTATCCGTTCGGCGGGTCTGAGGCATGCGCCCGTGCGGTTATCCTTTCCACCTAGTTGGTGTTAAAGGCCCGACGGGGCGTGACAGACTGAGGTGGTATCAGAGCGTAGAAATGGTCTAGGTGGACCTAAGAAACCATAGGATGGGAAAGACCCTAGGAGTGTAGGCTCGTGAGCTACGAGATCTTTGATTGTGGCGAAAGATAAGTGATTGGGTTATGTCCTTATACCTCTAGTTGGAAGTAGAGGTATATTCGAGGTGTGTCTTATTCTTCACCAAGAGGGTTCATGTTGGCGGCCGACAACATGAAACCAAGTGAGGGGAGTAAGAACCTTTGTGTGACTATCGCCTAGATTGGGTTCACGTTATTTTTCGTGAAATGTTATGTCGCGAATGACTTTGAATGTCACGAAATGACCAAAGTCGTTGTGTTTTCAGGAGATAATGGTACGAGAACGGCCTCCTACGAGGGCTGGGAATCGAGCGCCGCTCCCGGACAACTCGGGGAGGGCGAGAACTCGGATCTTCATGATTAGTTGACCGAGTTGATGGGCGTGGTTCGGCGACAGGCCGAAACCATGCAGCGGCAGGAGGAGCAAATTAAGAAGATCCAAGACGAGATGGCGCAGTAAGCGACTGCGATTAGGGAGGAAAGAGTGGGAGCGCCTCCGGTCTCTGCTTCGGCACCGGCCGAGGAGGTGACACCGGCGCCGGTTGTGGCGCCACCGGCACTATCGACTGTGGCCGATGGGTCGGGTACTCCTATGCCCGACTCCGCGGCGGAAGAAGCGGAGAGGGAGCGCGCACTTGCGGCTCTCATGAGGTTCAAGAAGTTCAACCCGCTTATCTTTAACGGGGAGAACGTGGATCCATGGGATGTGGAGACGTGGATCGATGCAATGGAGACGCTCTTCGAGGATCTGTATACCTTGGAGAGGGACAAAGTGCACCTTGCCGCTTATTGTTTAGAACGATCGACGAAGGTGTGGTGGAAGGGAGTTAGGCGTGATCGACTCTCTAGCCTTCCGCCACCGACGTGGGAGGAGTTTCGGGGTATGGTGTTCGCCGCCTACTTCCCCGATAGTGAGAAGAGAAAACTTCAAAAAAGGTTCCGGAAGTGTAAGCAAGGGAACCGCACCGTACGTGAGTACGAGAGAGAGTTCTCGTACATCATTAACTGTGTACCGCACGTTGTCCGCGGAGAATTGAACAAGGTCGATTGCTTCGTGCGCGGGCTTCGACCGGAGATCTTTCGGGCGGTGCACGCCTTTAAGCTACAGACCTTTGCGGAGGTCTTGGATCGTGCTCTTTGGGTGGACACGAAAATGCATGTGCGCGCGAGGAGCGCGAGTCTTGGGAGAGAGAGAAGGAAAAGGATAAGGAGAAAGGATAGAAACGACCGGCGGGTGGCTCGGGTGGTCAGTCTAGCTCAAAGCGACCCCCAAAGCGCTTGAAGTCGCAGAATCAGTCTCGTGGGTCTCAGCGGAATCGACCCTCGAGCCGGTGCCCGATTTGTAGCGGCCCCCACAACCCTCAACAGTGTGATTACCGTGAGGGCCGGTGCTACAAATGCGGACAGCCGAAACATATGCGGTACAATTGCCCGATGGATGATGGCCGGGCACCGTCGTCGAGACCAGTTGAGGGCCAGCGGCCGGCGCCCAGTGGACGGGTGTTCGCCTCACAGGTGTAGGAGCCTTCTGCCCAGGAGGATGTCGTGGCAGGTATTGTGTTCATTAATGGCATTCGATGTAGAGCTTTGTTTGACACTAGAGTATCGCATTCATTTATTGCTCGATCATTTGTTATTGCACACGGAATAAAAATTATAGAAGCCACGCATGCAAGAACTGTGCAAGTACCTGAACACACCTTTTGTGTACATCACGCGTGTGTAAACTGTCCAGTGAGGGTTGATGACTGGATCATGCCAGCTGATTTGCTGGTATTAAATCGAATGAATGAGTATAATTTAATCCTAGGAATGAATTGGCTCTCGAGATATCATGCTACTATTGATTGTGAAAGCCGGATAGTAAGGTTTAGAGAACCCGGGCACAAGGAGTTTGTGTACCGAGGGTTCAAGAGTTCGCTCTTTGCATCATTGGTGTCCACGTCGCAAGCAAGAAAGCTTATTGCTAGTAGTTGCATTGCTTACTTGGCGACGGTAGTGGATGACCGAAAGGAGGTGTTGGGACTCGAGGACATTTCTGTAGTCCAAGAGTTTTCGGATGTATTTCCGGCGGAGGAATGCCACCGGATCGGGAAATAGAATTTGTGATCGATTTGCTCCCTAGTACGGCGCCGATTTCTAAGGCCCCGTACAGGATGCCACCCGCGGAGCTAAAGGAATTGAAAGCACAATTACAAGACTTGTTGGACAAGGGTTTCGTAAAGCCAAGTGTGTCACCTTGGGGAGCCCATGTTCTATTTGTGCGGAAGAAGGACGGTTCACTGCGGTTATGTGTGGATTACCGTGAGTTGAACAAAGTGACCGTCAAGAATAAGTACCCGTTACCCCGAATTGATGACTTATTCGATCAGTTGCAAGGGTCTCGGGTGTATTCAAAGATTGATTTGCAATCCGGTTATCACCAATTGAAGATCAACCCGGAGGATGTGCATAAGACCGCGTTTAGGACGCGGTATGGACACTATGAATTCACGGTTATGCCTTTCGGGCTTACCAATGCCCCGGCAGCGTTCATGGATTTAATGAACCGTGTGTTCAAACCACTATTGGATCAATTTGTGGTAGTGTTCATAGATGATATTCTTGTCTACTCTCGGAGTGAAGAGGAACATAAAGAGCACCTGAGGATTGTGCTACAAGTCCTTCGAGAGAACAAGTTATTCGCCAAGCTAAAGAAGTGTGAATTTTGGATTCGTGAGGTCGCTTTCTTGGGTCATGTGATTTCCGCGGAAGGAGTATCGGTGGACCCTATGAAAGTCGAGGCAATCAAGGATTGGCCTCGCCCGACCAATGTCACGAAAGTACGAAGCTCTGTAGGTCTTGAGGGGTACTATCGGCGGTTCGTGGAGGGATTTTCAAAAATCTCCGGTCCATTAACGCGCCTTATCCGCAAGGGAGCCAAATATATTTGGAGCGAGGAATGCAACCAGAGCTTTAAAGAGCTAAAGAAAAGGTTGACTTCGGCTCCGGTTCTCGCCTTGCCGATTGCGGGGGAGGGTTTTGTGGTGTATAGTGATGCATCACGGCGTGGTCTTGGGTGTGTGCTTATGCAAAGAGGACAAGTGATAGCATATGTCTCTCGACAGCTGAAGAGCTATGAGCAGAATTACCCCACCCACGACCTAGAGCTTGCAGCAGTGGTCTTCGCGCTTAAGTTGTGGAGACACTACTTGTACGGGGAGCATTGTGAGGTGTACACAGATCATAAAAGCTTAAAGTATTTGTTCACTCAAAAGGAGTTGAATTTGAGGCAGCGGAGATGGTTGGAGTTGATAAAAGATTACGACTTAACCATCTTGTACCACCTTGGTAGAGCCAATGTGGTGGCCGATGCGCTCAGTAGAAAATCCGTAAAGAACTTCGCAATTGAGATGACGGGACAAATGCCGTTAATCAAGGAAATAGGCCATTTTGACTTAGAAGTCGTGGCCCCGGGCGTCCCCGCTATACTCATGAATCTCGAAGTGTGGCCGACCTTGTTGGAGCAAATAAAAGAAAAATAATCCGGAGATCTGAAACTCCAAAAGGTGCGGAGTGCTATCGAGAGCGGGCGCGCCGGTGATTTTCATGTGGATTCGAAGGGCGCCATTCGATTCCGAAATCGATTGTGCGTGCCTAAAGTCGAGGACATTCGTGGGGAGATCTTGAAAGAAGCTCACACTTCTCCCTATGCGATTCACCCAGGCGGCACCAAAATGTATAAGGATCTTAAATTAGATTATTGGTGGCCGGGGATGAAACTTGATGTTGGACGCTTTGTGGCACAATATTTAGTATGACAACAGGTGAAGGCCGAGCGTCGCTTTCCAGCAGGAAAGTTGCATGGGTTGCCCATTCCAGTTTGGAAGTGGGAGAATGTCACAATGGATTTTGTTGTGGGCCTACCTCGATCGTTAGTGTTACGGCTTTTTATTGGTAGATTTCGTAGAGTCATGTGGAGTCTTGAAGGAACGAACGAGAAGACGTCAAGATCAAAGGCTCGAGGACTCATTATAAAGCTCATGGTTCCCCAGGTATGTTTGATATAGTTGATGGTGATTTATAGATATAATTTAAGGGTTTGGAGACATTAGAATAGGTTTCAAACTACTTTTGATTAAATCGGTGAAATTCATGTTATGGGGTCCGGACCCCAGAAGCTGAGGTCCGGAACCCGTGAGCAAGTCTGGCTGTCTCACAGACCGGGTCCGGACCCCGAAAGCTGAGGTCCGGAACCCGTACGCATACTTGCAGTTTTACAGTCCGGGTCCGGACCCTGGAAGCTGAGGTCCGGAACCCGTAGGTCTGATGAGCCGTTTCGCAGACCGGGTCCGGACCCTGATGCTGGGGTCCGGACAATGAAACGCCTGATGAGTGTCAGGGTCCGGACCCCATACCCGCGGTCCGGACCTCAACCTGTCACGATTTTCTGAATTTCTAGTTTTCTAATTCTAATCTGATTCTATGTCTTCTAAACCTATAAATATGATATGGGGGCTTCTCTAAAACGTACCTAAGAGAGATTTACCTGAAGAAACCCTAGAAACTTGTCTTGGAGCCGTCAGTTCATCTTTCGATGACAAGTTTCTTTCTCTCTTTTGTCGACTTGGTTCTCGGAGTTTAAATTCTGAGTTTATCTGAGAATTGAGTTGATGGTTGCTTAGAAATACTTCCTCTCATATCCCTTGTGTATCTAAGCATTGGAATCACCATCAAGTATTCTCGTTGAGGCTCCGGATGGAGCGAGTGCGCATGGATTTCGCGTGAAGCCGAGGATTCGGCGGACGCTCGTGGATACGGAGCGTTACTGCTGCGAGGAGTCGCGGTGTGATCAATCGGAGGAGTTCGATTGATCGGGGACCAACGAAGGAGATCTACTTTAAGTCCAGGGTAAAGGTTGAGTCGTGGATTCAGTAAATCACCTTGTACTCTATTTCACTTAATGGATTTTTTGTGTGATCGGTCCCGTGGGTTTTTTACTCCTTTAGGAGTTTTTCCCACGTAAATTGCTCGGTGTGTTGCTTTATTTTTCCGCGCTTTTATTTTAGTGCATCGAGTTGGGTGTTTTATTGCATACACGTATTCACCCCCCCCTCTAGGTGTGTTTACCTATTAGATCCTTGGGGTATCATAACTCACAAGTGGTATCAGAGCGGGAATAGGTTATTTTTATCATGGCCGAGGGCGGTAACATTAATCGACCTCCACTTTTCGATGGCACTAATTATGCTTATTGGAAGGTTCGTATGAGAGCTTTTCTAATAGCCATCGATGAGCGTGTGTGGCAATCAATTGAGTTTGGATGGACTCATCCTACACATGTTGTCGAGAATGTTAGCGTCCCAAAACCTAGAAACAAATGGACGAAAGACGAAATTGATCAATCGTCATACAACGGAAAGGGTATTAATGCTTTATTTAATGCTTTAACGCAAACCGAGTTCTCACGTGTTTCGGCGTGTGAAACGGCAAAGGAAATTTGGGAAACTCTCCAAGTGACGCATGAGGGTACTAGTTTAGTAAAGGTTCAAAAACTTCAAATGCTAACTAGCAAATTCGACTCCATTCGTATGGAGGAACATGAAACCTTTACCCAGTACTATACCCGTTTGCAAGATATTGTTAATACTTGTGCTAACTTGGGAGAGAAAATTACTGAATCCAAAGTTGTTCGTAAAATATTAAGAACCCTTCCGGAGAGGTTTCGCCCTAAGGTTGCGGCCATTGAAACAATGAGACATCCTGATGAATTGAAAGTAGAAGAATTAGTTGGTGCATTACAAACTTACGAGATGACCTTTCCTACTAATTCATCTTCTACCAAGTCTTCTTCCAAGGGTGCAGGGATGGCTTTGAGATCCACGAAGGAAGAAGACTCAAACACGACTTCCTCAGATTCAGATTCGGACACTACTTTGAAGGACTTTGAAAAACAATTGGCGCTCCTAACGAAGAAGTTCCGACGAAATTTTAGAAGGAAACAAGCAAACAAAACGACATCTTCTTCAAAGTAAAGGGAGTAATTTTTTCAAATCTAGGAAAGCTGAGAGTTCTTCCAAGGAGAAGAATAGCTCCGAAGGTCAAATCCAATGCTACAAGTGCAGGGGTTTTGGCCACATCGCCTCGGACTGTCCTAATAAAAAGTCTTCGAAAAAGAAGGCTATGCAAGCTATTACATGGGATGATTCATCATCGGATGATTCCACCTCTACTGATGAGGATGTTAATGCTACTGCTTTACTTGCAATTAACTCTCCCTTTATGTATTTAGCCTCTACTTCTACTGACTTGTCTTCTTTATCTTCTTTGCATGAAAAATCTGCGTCGGAGAGTGACACAAGCAATGAGGAGTCTGGAGAAGACGACATTGCAGCTGCCTATCATCATCTATTGATTGAATCTAAGAAGTTGGCGAAACACAACAAGAAATTGAGGAGAAGACTGCTTGAACTTGAGGAAGAAAACAAGAAGTTTGCTACTGTCTCTAAGTCTCTTGAGGAAGAGCGAGAAAGTTTTATCAAGTCAAACAACTCTTTGCTGGACAAGTGTAAACTACTTGAAAAGGAAAAGGAATCTCATTTAGATAAAATAAATTTTCTTTCCAAGCAGTACACTGAATCTAGAGATTCCAACTTGGAATTGACTAAGACGATTTTTCAACTCAAAAATGATCTCAACAAGTTTTCGTCTAGTACTTATAAATTGGATAAAATGTTGGGACTTGGTCAAACTAACAGATTCGGACTTGGATATGAACGGACTTATGTGGGACAAGTCTCGAAATCAGCTCCAAAAGACTTGACACAGTCATCTACAACAAATCAAGGTATGACTTCTACACAAATGAACAAATTTGCTAACAGAGCTTGCCATAAGTGTGGTGTTGTAGGTCACATCAAAAGAAACTGCAAACAAGGTATGAAGCAAGCCACAACACCCAGACGACTACTTCCAAATGCCTACACTCAGCCGCGACATTCTCAGAGATTGAAGAAGAATTTTCCTCAACCAAATCAAGAGCAACGTCGCGTTAATCCACAACAAAAAACCAGGGGTGAATCGAGGAAGCAAGCTTGGACACCAAAAGAGCACATTCAAAAGAAGCATGATCTCTTAAAGACCTCAATTCTCCAACTGTCAAGTCTCAATAGGCCGACGCAACCCAAAACACGTAAGGTTTGGGTGCGCAAAGGTGAACTCTTTCCCTGTCATGTTATACATACTTCACTACATGCTTTTGATAATTCGTCTTGGTATCTAGATAGTGGATGTTCCCGACATATGACCGGAGATAAAAATTGCTTTACCTCTTTAACTAAAATCACTTAGGGACAACAAAACCTTTAGAATTACTGCATATGGATTTGATGGGACCAACTAGAGTTCAAAGCTTAGGTGGAAAACGATACATCTTTCTTATGGTTGATTATTTTACTCGTTTTGTGTGGACTGCTTTTCTGCGTGAGAAAACCGATACTTTTGACTCATTTTCTGAAATTTGTTACCGTCTTTTGACTGAACGTAATGAGAAAATTGTACGCATTCGTAGTGATCAAGGGGGAGAATTCATAAATTCTAAATTCATTGATTTCTGTGTTTCTAACGGTATAAAACATGAATTCTCTGCTCCCTATACACCACAACAAAATGGAGTGGTTGAACGTAAGAACCGTGTTGTGCAAGAGATGGCGCATGTTATGCTTCATAGCAAGAGAATTGCTTTACACTTCTGGGCTGAAGCAGTAAACACGGCTGTCTATATAATTAATAGAATCTACCTTCGCCCGGGTACTTTGAACACTCCATATGAACTGTGGTATAGTAGAAAGCCAAATATCAAATACCTCTGTGTCTTCGGGAGTCGGTGTTATATTCTTAGAGATCGTGAAAATCTTGGCAAGTTCGACTCTCGAAGCGACGAAGGAATTTTTCTAGGCTATTCTACTACTAGTCGAGCCTATCGTGCGTACAATTTGCGCACCAAGACTGTGATAGAGTCAGTTAATGTAAAAGTAGATGAAGCTTTCTCCGTTGCTACCTCTTTGAATAAATCCATGTCTGATTTGAGTTTGAATGATAATGTTGAATCTCCTTTTACGATAAATTCTCATGATGATGATTTGATTGATCAAACTGTTGCATCACCTGATTCTACTAACTCTCATTAAATTACTGCATCTAATGACGCATCTTTACCGCACGACGTTCCTCACACATCGACTAGTCCTTCAACATCTCGAGTCTCCAAAGATCATCCTGTGTCTAATGTAATTGGAGATCCCCATCAAGGTGTACAGACAAGGAGACAACTTGAATGTGAATTTGCGTGTTATGTATCCTTAGTTGAACCAAAAAATATTGATGAAGCTCTTCTTGATGAATATTGGATAAATGCGATGCAAGAAGAACTTGGTCAATTTTTACGAAACGACGTGTGGGAATTAGTGCCACGCCCTGCGCAGCATAATGTAATTGGTACCAAATGGATTTTTAAAAATAAGAAAAATGAGGAAGGTACTATAATTCGAAATAAGGCAAGACTTGTTGCGCAGGGTTATTCACAAATAGAGGGAATTGATTTTGATGAAACGTTTGCTCCGGTAGCCCGTCTTGAGTCTATTCGTATTTTGTTCGCAATAGCTTGTCATTACAAAATCAAATTATTTCAAATGGATGTGAAAAGTGCTTTTCTAAATGGTCTTTTAAATGAAGAGGTTTATGTTGAACAACCAAAAGGCTTTATTGACTCAAATCATTCAAATTATGTTTACCGTTTGAAAAAAGCACTTTATGGACTCAAACAAGCTCCGCGAGCATGGTACGAACATTTGACTAAACATTTACTCGATAAGGGCTATAACCGAGGGGGAGTAGATAGAACTCTCTTTGTGAAACATTTGAAAGATGATTTTATTGTGGCACAAATTTATGTTGATGATATTGTTTTTGGTGCAACTAAAGATAAAGATGCCGCAAAGTTCGCCGAGGTCATGGCAAGTGAATTTGAGATGTCCATGATGGGTGAACTTTCATACTTTCTGGGATTACAAGTAAAACAAACTGATGAAGGGATTCATCTCTGTCAATCCAAGTATGCGAAAGAATTAGTGAAGAAATTTGGTTTGGCGAATGCAAAGGACTTCCCTACTCCGATGGGCACTGGTAACAAGGGTCTTGGTTTGGATGCTCATGGGAAAAATATTGATGAAAAGCTTTATAGGAGTATGATTGGGAGTCTGCTCTACTTGACTGCTAGTCGACCGGACATTGCGTTTAGTGTGGGAGTTTGTGCCCGCTATCAAGCAAATCCCAAAGAGATGCATCTGACAGCTGTCAAGCGCATCATCCGGTATGTGAAGGGTACGGTGAATCATGGTATCTGGTATCCTATGGGAACATCACTTGATTTGATTGGATATTCAGATGCTGATTGGGCTGGTTCTGTCGATGATCGGAAGAGTACTAGTGGCGGTTGTTTCTATCTAGGTCATTGTCTCGTTGCATGGCATAGTAAGAAACAGAACTGCATTGCCCTGTCCACTGCTGAAGCGGAATACATTGCCGCCGGCAGTTGCTCCACTCAATTATTATGGATGAAAAGCTTATTGAGTGATTATCGAATTCCTTCCAGTACTGTCACCATTCTTTGTGATAACACCAGCGCTATACAAATTTCAAAAAACCCTGTTTTACACTCTCGAACAAAACATATTGATCTTCGATATCATTTTCTGCGTGAGCTAGTTGAATTGAATTCTCTTCAACTCTCTTACATTTCAACTGATAATCAACTTGCTGATATTTTGACTAAACCTTTGGATCAAAAACGCTTTCTACATTTGCGAAAGGCAATTGGAATGAATCCATCTCTCTAGATAAGTTCTTCGGGCCATAATCATGCATTGTTTTATTATTGCAACTATTTTTCATATTTTGTTGGTTTTGCATGACATGTCATTCTGTTTACCTTTACTGCCCTTGTTTTCTCGTTTACATTGAAATGCCAGCAAGTCATTTATCATAACTTTGATAGTTTCATGATATGCTTCTCTTATTTGATTGTTATTTGTATATCTCACTGTGTTATGCTCTTTTGAGATCACTATCCTCTCAAATTCTGCTACTTATCTTAGTTAATTTTGGCATATCCTCTTGACCTTTAGATATCATTACTATCTTATTAGGATGTTGATGGACATGTGAATAGCAATTTCATTATTGATTAGTTACTCGTTAATTCCTCAGATTGAAGTTGGCAACTATTTAGGGGGAGTTTTTCATTTTAGTTTATTGCTTTTAAAGATGCGGAAAGAGTTACATCCCTTTAGGGGAGTGTGAAAACTACCACCACATGAAGGAAAGAGCTACCACCCCGGTCGTCCGGGTAATGTGTGCAGCTACCACATGGTGTTATATGATTTGGGCAATTCCTGTTAAACAAAAAAAAAAAAAAAAAAAAAAGAAGAAAAAAAGGAGAGTTTATCACTTGCTAAAGGTATTAACCTAGATGATTGATGTCATTGCCTCTATAAGATGCTCATAGAGCCACTCTCCAGAAGAAATAAGGTGGTTAAATGTAAGATGCTCAAAGAGCCACTCCCTGGGTTTTATTGATGTTTACCTTCTTTTCGAGGCATTATCTTGAGTGTCCGTATCTATAAGATTTTTCTATTCAATATTTCCTTCCACATGCTGTTTTTGATAGTCTTCATATGCTGTAGATCTTGCTTGATATGTTACAATTAACAAAGTTCAGTCTTTAGGATTTGTTTCGATTTTCTCCTCAAAATGTGCTATAACGATTTTTGATATATCGATAAAAATCTTTTAAGATTTGATTATCCTGAAATATTTCCGTTATTATGGTGTTCCTTTGCTGATTTTTTTTTTTTTCTATGGCTGGGGACTTCTTTTTGTTTTTACCTTGATCGTTTTTGGGCATACCTCTCTTTGTTCTGTTTTGGCATTTTTCTGACAAAAAGGGGGAGATAATGGTTGTGTATTTTGACTTGACTTAGGAGCTAGGAGTTAGCTAGGAGTTAGCTAGGAGTTTAGGAATGGTTTACTCTGTGTACTTCTTGTGGCATTCACAATATTAATCTTTTATTCTGTCAAGTATTGTTTTTGCAGGACGTAGAAGACTTCAAGACTCCTGGTCATGTCTAAGTCATAGAGTTTGTATTAGGAATTGATTTGCATGTATTTTTGAATTTATTGGATCGGTCATGCGTGGAGTTTGTTGTTTTGGTGATTACAACAAATTCTATTTTGTTTTTAGTATCTAAATGAGCTTCGAGTATGTAATTTTTGTTTTGTCAGAAATCGCCAAAGGGGGAGATTGTTACGGCTTTTTATTGGCAGATTTCGTAGAGTCATGTGGAGTCTTGAAGGAACGAACGAGAAGACGTCAAGATCAAAGGCTCGAGGACTCGTTTATAAAGCTCATGGTTCCCCAGGTATGTTTGATATAGTTGATGGTGATTTATAGATATAATTTAAGGGTTTGGAGACATTAGAATAGGTTTCGAACTACTTTTGATTAAATCGGTGAAATTCATGTTACGGGGTCCGGACCCCAGAAGCTGAGGTCCGGAACCCGTGAGCAAGTCTGGCTGTCTCACAGACCGGGTCCGGACCCCGAAAGCTGAGGTCCGGAACCCGTACGCATACTTGCAGTTTTACAGTCCGGGTCCGGACCCTGGAAGCTGAGGTCCGGAACCCGTAGGTCTGATGAGCCGTTTCGCAGACCGGGTCCGGACCCTGATGCTGGGGTCCGGACAATGAAACGCCTGATGAGTGTCAGGGTCCGGACCCCATACCCGCGGTCCGGACCTCAACCTGTCACGATTTTCTGAATTTCTAGTTTTCCAATTCTAATCTGATTCTATGTCTCCTAAACCTATAAATATGATATGGGGGCTTCTCTAAAACGTACCTAAGAGAGATTTACCTGTGGAAACCCTAGAAACTTGTCTCGGAGCCGTTCATTCACTTTTGGATGACAAGTTTCTTTCTCTCTCTTGTCGACTTGGTTCTCGGAGCTTAGATTCTGATCTTATCTGAGAATCGAGTCGATGGTCGCTTAGAAATACTTCCTCTCATATTCTCTGTGTATCTAAGCATTGGAATCACCATCAATTATTCTTGTTGAGGCTCCGGATGGAGCGAGTGCGCGTGGATTTCGCGTGAAGCCGAGGATTCGGCGGACGCTCGTGGATACGGAGCGTTGCTGCTGCGAGGAGTCGCGGTGTGATCAATCGGAGGAGTTCGATTGATCGGGGACCAACGAAGGAGATCTACTTTAAGTCCAGGGTAAAGGTTGAGTCGTGGATTCGGTAAATCACCTTGTACTCTATTTCACTTAGTGGATTTTTCGTGTGATCGGTCCCGTGGATTTTTTACTCCTTTAGGAGTTTTTCCCACGTAAATTGCTTGGTGTGTTGCTTTATTTTTCCGCGCTTTTTTTTTAGTGCATCGAGTTGGGTGTTTTATTGCATACACCTATTCACCCCCCCCTCTAGGTGTGTTTACCTATTAGATCCTTGGGGTATCATAACTCACAGTTAGGTGGCCACGACACGATTTGGGTGGTCGTGGATCGTTTAACCAAGTCGGCACACTTTTTGTCAATCCACACCACTTGGTCGGGAGACAAGTTAGCACAAGTCTACCTGGACGAGATTATGCGATTGCACGGGATCCCGACCTCGATAGTTTCAGATCGAGATCCCCGTTTCACGTCGCATCTTTGGAAAAGCTTGCAAGAAGTTTTGGGTACACGGCTCGATTTCAGTTCAGCATTTCATCCTCAAACTGACGGTCAATCGGAAAGGAAAATTCAGATTTTGGAGGATATGCTGCGAGCGTGTGTGTTGGACTTCAAGGGTGCATGGCCTATTCATTTGCCGATGGCTGAATTCGCTTATAATAATAGCTATCAATCTAGCATCGGTATGGCACCGTTTGAGGCCTTGTATGGAAGAAAATGCCGCTCTCCTATCCATTGGAGCGAGGTCGGCGAAAAAAGGGTCTTAGGACCGGATGTGTTGCGTGAAGCGGAGGATAAGGTCCGCTTGGCACGCGAACGCTTATCGACGGCGCAATCCAGGCAATAGAGCTATGCGGATAGACATCGACGATATTTGGAATTCTAGGTAGGAGACCGCGTCTTCTTGAAAGTATCGCCCATGAGAGGGGTGAAGCGATTTGGTGTTCGGGGTAAGTTGAGTCCCCGTTACATTGGACCTTATGAGGTTTTGGAGCGTGTGGGATCCTTGGCATATCGGCTAGCCTTGCCACCAAAACTTGCGGGGATACACAACGTGTTTCATCTATCGACGCTCCGGTAAGTACGTGTATGATCCGGCGCACGTCCTCGAGTATGTGCCTATAGAGCTTCATGAGGATATGACTTATGAGGAATTTTTCTTGTGTATCATGGATCGCGAGGTGAAAAATTTGAGGAACCGTGAAATTCCTTATGTAAAGGTACAATGGACGAATCACGGTGAGCGTGAAGCTACTAGGGAATTGGAAAGCTCGATGAAGGAACGGTTTCCTTACCTCTTCGCTGAATCTAGCTGAGGTATGATTTAGTTTCGCGGCCGAAACTCTCTTTAAGGGGGAAGGAATGTAGCACTCTGAATTTCGGTGCGTTGTATCGAACTTTACTAAATTTGATAAAGTTCGGGGAAAGCCAATAATGGCTGGTGTGGAATTGGGTTCCGAAAGTTTCGGAACATTTTGGGTGCGAGTAGAAATCCAGAAATTAAAAAAATTTGGAAAAAGGACCAACTGGAGCAAAACTGCTCACGGGGTCCGGACCCGGGAATCTGGGGTCCGGACAATGAAGTGCGCGGAGCAGCTAAGGTCCGGACCCAGACGCTAAGGTCCGGATCCGAGCTGATTTTCGAGTTGGGGTGCGTACGGGTTCCGGACCCGGGATCTGGGGTCCGGACCCGACCGGCGCAAAGACCGGGAGTCACGTACGGGTTCCGGACCCTGATGCCAAGGTCCGGACCCGGCCTGCGCGGTGGACTGTCACCTGTGCGGGGTCCGGACCCCACTTGCAAGGTCCGAACCCGGCTGAGACAGAATGCCCAGTGAGGGGCAATTTGTTAATTTCACAGTGGAAGGGTTATGTATAGAGGGCATAGGTCTCTCTCCTCATTACTCCTTTACTTTTCTCTCATCCCCTCTCCATCTCCATCACTTTCTCTCTCTAGAGATCTCTCCAAAGCTTGGAGAAGTGGTGGATTGGAGCTTGGAAAAGGACTTCCAAGGTGCAAAGAGGCTTCTTGGTGCAAGAAGAAGCTTGGGAGCTAGGGCTTTGAGGTGAGTTCTTGTGATTTAGGGTTTAAACCTTGGATTTAATTCTTTAAGATGAGATTTTTGGAAACCCTAGACAATCTAAACCACAAATAGTGGAAGATTGGCCAAGAAATTTAGGGTTTGGCTTGCATGCATGCAAACCCTAGGTAGATTTGGGACTTTTGCCATGGGAGGTTCTAAAAATATTTGGACCTTCTGGAATTACCATTGAGGCATAGGAAATCATGTTAGAACACTTGATTTCATGTATCGAGTTGAATTTAGGGTTCGTAATGAGTAACGAACTATTTTCTTGTAGAAGCTTGGGTTGAAGCAAGAACTCAAGGCTTGGAGACTTAGGAGCTCAAAGAATTTAAGGAATTGGAAGCTCTTGAGGTGGGTTTGTGTTTACCGAAGTGATTAGGTCACTTTCATGTCTAGGGTAAATAACTATTTAAAGATAAAATGGTGTGTAATGTGAAACCCTAGAACTTGCATGTTGGCAAAATGAGAATCATGATAGATAGAGCCATGAGCTCCTCTTGCATGTTAAGGAATTCAAGTATATTTCTATTATCTATACTTGTTATGTGATTGCATGTATGAATTGGAATCTAGTGTCATTGAACATAGGTTGGAACATGATAATTGGAACCTAGAGTTATGGAACCTAGGTTGAGAATGTAAAGTAAACCTAGTGTCATTGAACATAGGTGAGACTTAGTGACTTGAACCTTTGGTCATGGGACATGGGCTGGCAAGTGTAAAATGTGAACATTGGGGTATGCGACGATTTCGCTACCCGTGCCATGAATTGGCGGTGACGGATTGGGATGTGCGACGATTTCGCTATCCCGGGTATGCGACGATTTCGCTACCCGTGTCATGAATTGGCGGTGACGGATTTGGATGTGCGACGATTTCGCTATCCCGGGTATGCGACGATTTTGCTACCCGTGCCATGAATTGGCGGTGACGGATTGGGATGTGCGACGATTTCGCTATCCCGGGTATGCGACGATTTTGCTACCCGTGCCATGAGTTGCGGCGACAGATTGGGATATGCGACGATTTCGCTATCCCGTGTATGCGACGATTTCGCTATCCCGTGTATGCGACGATTTTGCTACCCGTGCCACGTGATGGCGGTGTTGAAATGGGATATGCGACGATTTCGCTATCCCGTGTATGCGACGATTTCGCTACCCGAAGATGGAGGTGACGATTTCACTCCTTGGACGTTGGAACTATTATGGTGATGCGGCGATTCCGAAACCATAAGTTAATGACAAGTAGTTGAACTTGGTCAATGTGAGATATAGGATGAACCTAGGAGAGAATGAAAATTTACATTTTATTTGGTTGCATCATTTATGTTTATTTACAAGCATGTAAATATTTGTTGCATGGTTATTTGTGATCTAACTTATGCATATGGTGTTTTTTTGGATCTGGTGGGTCGAGCTTCTCTCTTGGGTGGCCTTACCCACTGGGAACTATGTTTATAGTTCTCACCCCACGTTTTTCAGGTCCTTCCGCGAGTGAGGCGGCGGAGCGAGGCAAGGGTTTGGCTCTCTAGATAGCGGCCCTTCCATTTTGGTGATACATAGAGTTGTACCCCTAGTCTTGGACATTGATAATATAGGAGTTTTCATTAAATGTATTTAACTTGTATATTCCATACTTTTGGAACATGATGTATGGAATGGAAATGTAAGAAAAGAAAATTTTGGGCATGTATAAATGTGCAAATGTGTTGTAATAGAAGTAGAACTTCTTTATGTTGATGCTTTCCTTGTGCAACTCTTGTACTCCGTTCCTAGTTGGAACATCGTGGATATGCTTGTGTTGTGACGCCTTGGGCGGGTAGAAGAGACTCTATCCGTTCGGCGGGTCTGGGGCATGCGCCCGTGCGGTTATCCTTTCCACCTAGTTGGTGTTAAAGGCCCGACGGGGCGTGACACAGACCATGCACGCCGTTTTCTCTCAGTAGAACTTTCGGGCCTCCAGAAGTCAACTTGTGGGCACCCAGATCACGCACGTCAGCTTTTCTGACACTGTCAGACCATGCGCGCCGTTTTCTTTGAGCAGAACTTTCGGGCCTCCAGAAGTCAACTTGTGGGCGCCCAGATCACGCGCGTCAGCTTTTCTGACACTGTCAGACCATGCACGCAGTTTTCTCTGAGCAGAACGTTCGGGCCTCAAGAAGTTGTGGGCGCCCAGATTAGGTGAAGAAGTTTCTGGACCACCCAAACAGCAAACAGGCAGGATCCACAAAACACACCAGATTCGGATCCACTTTAGGGCGCCTAGAACAGAGTCCAAAACAGTAACTTGACAAAAAACTGATTCTGAGTAGATTTTGATAGCTTTACAAGTAGGATCAAATAGAGATTTGTTCAAGTGAGCTATAAAAGGATAAGTAGAATAATTTAAACTTAGCTCAAAGTTTCTCACTCTAATCTTAAAGCATAATATGAAACAGATTAAGGAATAGAGAGAGTGAGTTTGTCTATTTGACATAGGAAGCAAGCATAGCTTCAAGTGGTGAAGCTTGGTGCTAGAAGATTGCCCATCTTGAGTCCTTTTTGAAGATAGAGAAGTTTAAACACAAAACTCAAGATAAAAGATTAGTCTAATAATCGTGATTATTTGTTATCATAAAAATCTAATGAATGATTAGGGCCACTAGGCCAACACTCTCTACCCCAGCCAAGCCCGAGCTAGGCCTGAGTTGAGCTGGTCTTGCTGTTCAGGCCATCCGAGTGGCCACCGATCTTTCGAAAGTGGAGCACAGTCACAAGTGTCGCTGACACCCGTGCTCACCCTCGTTGTTGTCGAAGAGGCCCTGATTGGCAAATCCAACTATATCATTCTCGGTGACCTTGAAAAACGGTTCAGATAGCCCTGGTGCGCTCCTCGGCCTCCATTCGCACTCTGAACAGCGAGCATGAGCCTCGGCACGTCGAGACCTATCCTGCACTACTAATTGGTCTCCGATCCTCACGGTTATTGGTAATAAATCAAACTTCAATTTCTTTATAATAAATGTTAATCGAATTAAGCTTACTGGCTTTTATGTAATTT
Source organism: Puya raimondii (assembly GCA_016920855.1). Classification (NCBI taxonomy): domain Eukaryota; kingdom Viridiplantae; phylum Streptophyta; class Magnoliopsida; order Poales; family Bromeliaceae; genus Puya; species Puya raimondii. The sequence continues at coordinate 33,873 of JABWPP010000048.1, forward strand.
AGGCCTTGTGGGCTACCTCGAGCAGTGATACCACACTACATGACCTTTGGACTGATCGTCCAAGATCCGATGGCCCCGCGAGGTTAGTTTAGGGTTTTTGTACGTTTTTCATCAAAATTGCCGGTAGAATGCTGTTTTGATTCGGATTTCACGTTTTTATCAACGTGAATGTATGTATCTGTCGCCGAGCCTTGTTGGCTAGTTGCGCTCGCTGTCTCGAACTTCCGGAGATTGCAGGGGAGCGGCTGTAGTGTTCTGAAAAATTTATCGATTCGAATGATTACAGTTTTGGCAACTCATCGATGCTTTTAATAAGTGTTGGGACAAGTTGGAAATAATTCAGCTGGAACATGTTAGTAAGTGTAATTAAGAGTTGGGTTCAACTTACCCCTTTTCACCTACAACTAATTGGAACTTTGTCTTGTTGTAGCCAGCAGCTAGCTAGACTCTTTCTCTTCTCTCTTATCCTTCTTCCCTTCTCTTCTACTATCCTATTCATTCCTTGCCACCCCTCTCCCTCCGCAGCACCCTTAGAAGCCAGCTATTACTGTTGTCACACTCTGCAGCAACAGCAGAGGCATTGCTGCCAGCTGCAGTGGAAGCTCCCCACCATCTACAGCAGGCCTTCACAGCTGGAACAATGACTAATCAGCTATAGCAGGGGGTGGCCAGCTTCATCTACTCCTTCTACTTCTCCCACCTCACTTGAGTAGCAATTGGCCGCATTACTGCCAATGACACTGCTGCCAGCAGGATAGCAGCAGCATTGGCAGCCTTGAGGGAGGTCTTGTGCGGCCCATGGTTGCTCCCAATTCGAAGGTGCTGCCCTTTCAGGTTTGTATGACTTAATTAATGAGTTTTAATCCATCAAGCTGTTTTCTTCTATTGCATTGTATTGACTTTTATCAATTTCGGTCTAATTCTTCAAGCTGGGAGTTGAGGAGGTTAAATTGGATTTAAGCTGAGGATTTCATGAAGAAGGAGAGCTTTTCGAGTCTTGTATTTAGCTAAAACTCAACTTAGTCATGAGGTAATTAGTGCACTTTTGATATCTATGCTGCAATTTCAATAGGTTGAGAGTATTGTGATAACTGATGGAATTGTGGTTGACTTTGTATCCACTTTCTTCAATTAGAGTGTTGGTGGGACTCTAGCTTATTTCTTCTCCACCTGGGAACTCCATCCTTGCAGAAAATTTCCTCCAATTTCTCCAATTACCCTCTCCTCTCTGCTGGCTGGCTGAAGCAACTATACCAACAGTAACTTTAGCTTGTGGTATTGTGGGTTTTTGATGTTCCCTTTTGCTGTGGTCTTTATTTCATGGAACTTTTGAGTTGAGGAGATGATTGTGCAACAAATCAAGCATCCCAGTTCAGGTTAGTTAGCTTTTAATTCACGGAATTTGGATCAAATTTGGGATTTGAGCTGAAAGTTGAAATTCTAGTGGGTTCCCTTTCACTACTTGTAGAGTTGGACCCACTTCTACTGAAATTGCAGATTAGTATGTCGATGTATAGCTCAATTCAGGTAATTAAGAGCTCTGTGCTGAAATTCTGGAATTTGATGCTTCGGGCCTCGCTTTCTGAATCCGAATGCAGCAGCCAGGTAATTGAAGCTGTCTTGATCTGTTTTCAGGGTAGAGTTTGATGTGTTGATGTGATTCCCAGCTGGTAGCAAGGTAGATTAACTTCTCTCTTTATCAAATTTCAGATTTTGCTCTTAATTCCAGCATTGAAGTAATATATATGTTTGATCTAGATTACTACTATTTCACTATTTGGGAGAGCTTATGTCCTAGAGATTCCTGCTGGATTGGGCACTGTGGAGTGGTCTCGAGTTGTCGACTCATTGCCGTAGTTGGATTTGCTCTTGAGGTGGGTTAATGTCTACCGAAATCTTCAAAATTCCTCCTAAGTAATGTAGTGAAATTCAGCATGAGTAGTACGGCTTGATTAACGTCATGTTAGCTCAAATTATAGATTTGCATGTCTAGTTATGAAATCTAAAATTGGAGCATAATTTAGTTATTTTAGATGCCTATGAAATGTTGAATTTGAAAATTGACTAAGGAGAAAACCTACACTTGATCATATCATTGCCATTATATCTGATTTAGCTTCGGTACCTGTTTCTACTCTTACATCACCGCTGTTAGTGCATCGCGAATACTCAGATTAGTGTAGGTTGAGATTACGCTCGTGCTGAGATGCCAAGTGGATTTTTACAGCAGTGTTTAGGCTGTTTCGTATTGTCGAGTGCCGTCCGGACTGACGGTGGACCCAGATCCTTGCTTTTTGCATCAGATTGTGCCGAGGGCACGTGAGCTTTGGTTCTTTGATCCATTTGAGCATTTGCATTTACTACAGTCTGCCTGAGCCTGTTTGAGATCGACAGAGTACGCTTCTATACTCGTTGGGGTCGCGCCCCCCGAGTGCCACTCCGGAGTCTGGCTTTCTTGTGTTACTGTCGCAGCAGCCCTTTTGGGCATTCTACTTAGATCGGTGTAGTACCCCTGGGGCCTAACTGACGGAATGACTGTAGTATTTTAGACTGTCCGACACTTCTGGAGAAGGTCGAGACAAGTCGGAGTCGTTTCGGCGTCAAATAGACGCGAAAACGGAATCGGAGCACCGAAGCGAGCCAAAACTGAAGTTTTGGGCTTTTGGAGTTTCGGGCGCCCGGATGCTCTGTTTTGGGCGCCCAGTTGTTCAGTGCCCATTTTCTGAAAATTACTAAGTCATTTCGGATCCATGTTTCGGGCGCCCGGAAAGTGAGTCCGGAAATCCTGCCTCGTGAGTATCGAACGGCTCGACACGTGTTGATCGGTTGGTGAGATCCGCCGGACCAGGTTTGGGCGCACCGGACCGCGGCGGAGAGTCCGATGGTCGAGTTGGTGCAGGCTGCAGAACCGGGCGCCCACTTTATGAGTTTCGGGCGCCCGGAAATGTGGTTTTCTGCTGAGGACAGGTTAGTTGTAATTCTGTTCTTGAGGCTCATTGCACCGAAACTAGTGGTCTATAAAAGCAATGGACGACCTCCCCTGAGGCTCTTTTCTCCCCTCTTCAAGGTGAACTCGGAGCTTGCAAACCCTCTCTTCTCTCCCAATTTCATCTTCCTCCATTGATGAACTTGGTTTCCTGCTGAAACTGCAACGTCGACCTGGAGTGTTCGTGCTCGTGTGCAGTGTAGGAGTATCCAAATCCAACGAAATTTGGTTTGCTGGATAGAGGACTCGCAGAGGAAGAAGTGGAATCCTTCCAATCGCGATTTGGATAGGTATGTAAGCTACAGTTGATGTTTTACTGGACCCCTGGTGTTCTTGAGCTGAACTTGGGTTTTTCCTTTGATCTTTTGGATCCAATCTCTTGGGAGCTGGAATTACGAAGTGAAGATTGATCCTTCCACTTTCCTTGCTGGTTTGGAGGTTCTTCCCACTGGAATTGAGGATTCAAAGGTGAGTTCTAGCTCAGATTTTGAGTAATTGCTTAAGTGCTGAATTTTTGGGTCATTGATGGAATTTCTTGGATTTTTAGATCCAGATCTTTGTGAGGATCTTTGGAGAGGTTTTGGATTGTTCCATCACTGTTTTTGTGAGGTTTGTGACCCCTTTCTATGAGCTAGAATCGTTGGAATCCTTGAATTCTTGCTGTTTTTGGGTTTTGCTTAAGTGCTGGAACTTCTGGATCCATGTGCAGGAGGGTCCAGATGTTGACCTGATTCAGTGTTTAGGCTTTTTGGACATCGAGTCGAACTCCGATTTGGCTGAAATTTGGAGGGTTTGTTTTTGAACCTCTGCTGGTGAGTTGAGCCAAATTTCACTGCATTTGGACTTAGGATTTGGATTTTATTGCATGTTGATCACATGTGGGTTGTGCTGCCAGGCTGCCGTTCTGGGCTGATGTTCTGGGCGCCCAGAACAGTGAGCAGGTGGGTCCGAATCTCGTGGTTGCCGATTTGAGCTCGATTTCGGCCGGTGTTGCTTGGAGGCCTTCCACTCGACTCCTAGCCGTTGTTGGATAGCTTTCGAGGTGGGTTGATGTTACCGAAATCGCCGGATTTCCTCCTAAGTGTAGAGAGTGCAGCATGCTGTTTTATTATCTGTTTAATCATGTTAGTAGCTCGAATTCGTGAATTTGCATGTGTTTATATGAAATCTGAATTTGGAGCATAAATTGATAATTTATCGACATGACTTACATGCTGAACTGGGAATTGACTTAGGAGAAAACTCGCGAACATACAACCGTCACTTTTCGAACTGTTATCAGATTTAGCTCTAGGAGCCGTTTCTGTTCTTGTATCACCGCTGTTAGTGCGAGGTGGATACTTAGTTCATTATAGGACGAGTTTACGCTCGTGCTGGGATGCCGAGCTTGTATTTACAGCAGGGTTAGACTGTTCTGTATTACCGGGTGCCGTCGGGGTTGACGGTGGACCCAGACTCTTGTTTTAGCTTCTGGTTGTGCTGAGGGCACGTGAGCTTAGAGTCTTTGACCCCTTTTGACCCCTTGTTCTTTGACTATAGCCTGCCGGAGCCTGTTTGTGCTCGACAGAGATACGCGTACTAACTCGGCTGGGTAGCTCCCCCGAGTGCCGCTCCGGAGTGAGGCCTCTTTTGCGTTGTTGTCGCTACAGATTGTGGATCTGTTTTGGACCGGCTACCCTATTTGGTAGTGTGCGGTGTGGCTAGGCAGTTGGCTGGACGAGCCCGTTTGGGCGGTTTTGATAGATTAGGTCAGGGATGATTTCTCACTTGGGTGATGCTTACTTGAGAGTTGACTGAGATAGTGGTAGGGTAGTGGCATGATAGTTGTAGAGTTTATTCCAGCTTACTTTGTTGTTCTTTACCTACCAGCTATACTGTTAGTCTCGTAGACTTAGTGGGTGGACCGTTGAGGTCGGTATCGGTACCCACTGAGGACTACTTCTTTTGATAGTAGTTCTCACACCCTTTGTTGCCACCTTTTTGCAGAGCCTTCTTCTGTTGCGGCTGCTGCGCCTGTTTCCGCGGATCGAGGTAAGGGAGTCGCGAGCTAGATCCCAACCTGTCCCTGTTATCCCTAGAGGAGGACCCTACTGGAGATAGTTTATTTTGAGTTGTGCCATGTACATATACTGTGGATTTGTACCTATTTTGGTTGTGGTGGACCTGTTGTATTTTGGACTCTATATGTACAGGTGGCTTTTGTTATTAGTCTGTTTTATTTCAGCTCTATATATCTCTTGTAGTGGCTTGTATGTTTGTTTACAGGTTAGCTATCGCTTCGTATACATAGAAAAATCTATGTATACGGCGGATCTGTTGGCGAGCCCGGGGAAACGAGTAATCCGGGGCGTGACAGATTAAGTGGTATCAGAGCTTAGGAATAGGTCATTGGGACTTAGTAAATCATAGGCTATGGCAGACCTTAGGAATGCAAGACGTGAGAGACGTGACTTGCCGCGAAAGTCATCGATTTGACTGTTGAACTCATCCTTAAGTGGAGGGAGTGATCGAAGGCGTGTGTCCTTTCCTGTCGCGAACTTGCGTTGGCTGCAGACGACGTCAAGCAGCGAGGGAAAAGAGACGACCTTCTGGACTTTCGCTTGATTGGGTCTTGAGTTGTTTTGTGGTTGTTGACTGATCTGTGTGTTGCGCAGGTGAGCATGGCACCTCCCCGACACCGAGGTCGACCCCCGACGCGGGCTACCCCCGCGCCTTCTGTGGTGCCTGAGCAGGCGGGACCTAGTGCACCCCCTGATGTGTGTGAGCAGTTGAATGCGCTAGCCGAGTCAGCTTGGCAGCAGAGTGCACTTTTGCGGAGGATGTGTGATACCATTACTCACACGTGGAGTGCAGCACCTAGAGCGACGGAGTCGCAGGAGCCACCTCCTGCTGTTCCAGTGGACGTTCCAGCTGCAGCCGTACCCCCAGCAGCGGCAGTTCCGGCCGCACCGGTTGGCGACACTTCCCGGTCAGGTGGACAGATGTCGGAGGCTGAGCAGGAGCGGATGACCGAGAGACTGGCTCGTTTTTGTCGGTTTGATCCACCCCGTTTTGATGGTAGCCATACCGAGCCATGGGTGGTGGAGGCCTGGGTAGGCGAGATGGAGAAGTTATTCGAGGATCTCTTCGTGCCAGAGCGGGAGCGGGTTCACTTGGCAGTTCACTGCCTGACAGGTGATGCACGCATCTGGTGGACGAGGACGAGATCGAGCAGGTCGCTGGATGCGCTGCATTTGAGTTGGACCGAGTTCTGCGGGATGCTGTATGGGTCCTATTTCCCTAACAGCGTGAAGCAGAAACTCGAGGAGGATTTGAAGAGTCTACTCCAGGGAGATCGCACAGTGCAGGAGTATACCCGGGAGTTTACCAGACTCCTGAACTGTGTTCCTTTTGCTGCGAGAGATGAGGCTCACAGAGTTTATTTGTTCGAGCGAGGATTGAGACATGAGATATTTGTCTTAGTTCAGGCGCAGAGGTTGCAGACCTTGGACGCGTCGATCGAGCAGGCGCTATGGGTGGAGGGAGGAGCCTTGACGGCGAGTGAGCGGGCAGCCACTCTGAGTCAGGGTTTGGATAGGAAGCGCCCGACTCCGGAGGACGAGGGACAGACCAGCGGCAGACGCCCGCCGAGACCTCCACGATCACGTTCTCAGGGTCGTGGGTTTTCGGGGCGACAGAGGTCTGGTGGATCCCGTCAGCAGGGACGTCAGCAGAGGGCAGCACCGAGATGTGTCATCTGCGGAGGACCACATTGGCCTAGGCAGTGCGAGCAGCGAGAGGGCCGGTGTTTTGGGTGTGGTCAGTCCGGACATCTGCGGGCAGCTTGTCCCCGAGCAGCGTCGCCTGTACCATCGATCGCATCCGCACCCCCAGTTCATCAGCAGACCTATGGAGCTTCACCGACTTATAGCCAGATGGATCGGGCTTCTGTACCACGCCTGGGTGAGCGGCGGCAGTAGGCGCAGAGCGGCAGAGTCTTTGCGGCTCAACTGCAGGACTCCACGGCGGCGGATCATGTGGTGGCAGGTATCATTTTAATTTCTGGCATTAGAGCTCGTGCATTATTTGATACCGGTGCATCACATTCTTTTGTTAGTCGAGCATTTGCATCCTTGCATGGGCTAGTGATAGGGCCGTTACCTTGTGCACGAGAGGTGCAGATTCCCGAGCACGTTTTGCGTGTGGAGGACTGTTGTCGAGCTTGCCCTGTGCAGCTTGGACCTTGGGTGATGCCCGCAGACCTGTTGGTCTTGGGGCGATTGCAGGATTTTGATGTAGTGCTCGGCATGGATTGGCTGACGCGCTACTTCGCGATGATCGACTGTGGCGAGAGGACCGTGACGTTTCGCGAGCCAGACCAGGAGGAGTACGTGTATCGAGGCTGCAGGAGCACGTTGTTTGCGACGTGGATTTCGTCGGCACGAGCGAGACAGATGATGAGTCGAGGATGTATCGCATTTCTGGCGACTGTTGTGGAGGTATCTGCAGTGGCACCGGAGCTCGAGGACATCTCTGTAGTCCGCGAGTTCCCGGACGTGTTTCCCCCGGTGTTGACTGAGATGCCACCTGACAGGGAGGTCGAGTTTGTGATTGACGTAGTCCTAGGAACTGCGCCAATCTCAAAGACACCCTACCGAATGGCACCGGCTGAGCTGAGAGAGCTTAAGGCGCAGCTTCAGGATTTGATGGATAAAGGGTTTGTGAGACCCAGTGTATCTCCTTGGGGAGCGCCGGTGTTATTCGTGAAGAAGAAGGATGGTTCACTTAGACTTTGTGTGGATTATCGAGAGTTGAATAAAGTGACCATCAAGAACAGGTATCCTTTGCCGCGCATTGATGATCTGTTTGATCAGCTGCAAGGATCTTGTGTCTTCTCGAAGATTGACTTGCAGTCTGGTTACCACCAATTGAAGGTGAAGGCCGAGGATATTCCTAAGACGGCTTTTAGGACCCGGTACGGGCATTATGAGTTTACGGTGATGCCGTTTGGATTGACTAATGCCCCTGCCGCGTTTATGGATTTGATGAATCGAGTGTTTAAGCCGTTCTTGGACCGGTTTGTGGTGGTGTTTATTGATGACATCTTGATCTACTCTCGGAGCGATGCTGAGCATGAGGAGCACTTGAGGGTGGTGCTGCAACTTCTGAGAGAGAAGAAGTTGTATGCTAAGCTGAAGAAGTGCGAATTCTGGCTTCGAGAGGTAGCTTTCTTGGGCCATGTGATTTCGGCCACTGGAATAGCGGTGGACCCGCAGAAGGTTGAGACTGTGCGGGATTGGCCCAGACCGACGACGGTTACCGAGGTGAGGAGTTTCCTCGGGTTAGCTGGATATTACCGTCGATTTGTGGAAGGCTTTGCGAAGCTCTCCACACCCCTCACTCGTCTGACGAGGAAGGGGATTAGATATGTTTGGAGTGCTGAGTGCCAGCGTAGCTTTGAGGAGCTGAAGGAGAGACTGATGTCTGCTCCCATCCTTACCCTTCCAGTTATGGGGGAAGGATTTGTGATTTATAGTGATGCATCACACAGTGGCTTGGGATGTGTGTTGATGCAGCATGGTAGGGTAATTGCCTATGCCTCCCGGCAATTGAAGGATTATGAGAAGAATTATCCTACGCATGATTTGGAGCTGGCAGCTGTAGTGTTTGCACTAAAGCTGTGGCGGCACTATCTGTATGGTGAGCACTGTGAGATTTTCACAGATCACAAAAGTCTCAAGTATCTGTTCACTCAGAAGGAATTGAATCTGAGGCAACGCCGGTGGTTGGAACTGTTGAAGGATTATGATATTACCATCCAGTATCATCCCGGCAAGGCGAATGTAGTGGCAGATGCGTTGAGCAGGAGATCAGTGCAGAGCCTTAGTATGATGATCACTCAGCAGGCGCCGTTACTTGAGGAGTTGAGGCGGCTTGAGCTTGAGGTGGTATCCCCTGGGGTTACTGCAAAACTTATGTCTTTGGTTTTGCAACCCACTCTGTTGGATAGGATCCGAGAGAAACAGAGTGTGGACCCCTACTTGATGAGGATTCGAGAGCAGATTGCCAGCGGGCAGACAGGGGATTTTAGTGTTGACAGTTCGGGAGTACTGCGGTACAGGGACCGACTGTGTGTGCCTATGGATTCTGAGATCCGAGAGGAGATTTTGAGAGAGGCTCATTACTCACCTTATACGGTTCACCCCGGTGGAACCAAGATGTATAAGGACTTGAAGGCACACTTCTGGTGGAATGGAATGAAGCGCCATATTGGGAGATTTGTGGCTCAGTGTTTGACTTGTCAACAGGTAAAGGCGGAGCACCGAGTACCTGCTGGCAAGCTTCAGAGTCTCCCAATACCCGAGTGGAAGTGGGACCAGATCGCCATGGACTTTGTCGTGGGATTACCGAGGGCGTAGGCTGGTTTTGACGCTATTTGGGTGATAGTGGACAGACTGACCAAGTATGCCCACTTCTTACCAGTGCAGACTACTTGGTCCAGGGACAGACTCGCTCAGTTATACTTGGACGAGATAGTGAGACTGCATGGAGTGCCTACCTCGATTGTGTCTGATCGAGACACACGATTCGTCTCACAGTTTTGGAGGAGTCTACAGACAGCACTGGGTACTCAGCTGCGGTTTAGCACGGCTTTTCATCCACAGACAGATGGTCAGTCTGAGCGGACCATTCAGACTCTAGAGGACATGTTGAGAGCATGTGTCCTAGACTTTGGTGGAGGGTGGCATCGACACTTAGGACTGGTTGAGTTTGCGTACAACAATAGCTATCAAGCGAGCATCCAGATGGCTCCGTTTGAGGCATTGTATGGACACAAGTGTCGTTCGCCCTTGCATTGGAGCGATGTGGGTGAGAGGAGGACATTGGGTCCCGATATCCTGTTGGAGGCGGAAGAGAAGGTCAAGATGGTTCGACGACGTCTTGAGACCGCCCAGAGTCGACAGAGGAGCTATGCGGATACTAGGAGACGAGACTTGGAGTTCCAGATTGGAGATCATGTGTTTCTGAAAGTCTCGCCGTCCAGAGGAATTCGCCGTTTTGGAGTTCGTGGAAAGCTCAGTCCACGGTTTGTTGGCCCGTTCGAGGTGTTAGAGCGAGTGGGGCCGGTAGCGTACAGGATTGCCCTACCACCGTGACTTTCTGGAGTCCATGATGTGTTTCATGTCTCGGCCCTGAGGAGATATGTGTTCGACCCCTCCCACGTGATTGACTTCACCCCACTTGAGTTGGCTGAGGACCTGCAGTACGAGGAGCGACCGGTGCGGATTCTTGCTCGCGAGACGAAAGAATTGCGCAACCGAGTCATACCGTACGTGAAAGTGCAATGGAGTAATCACGAGGAGCGTGAGGCGACTTGGGAGCCGGAGACGGTGATGCGGGAATCCTATCCCTACCTTTTCGAGCTGTCTTCTTGAGGTATGAGTTTGAGTTTGAGTTTCGAGGACGAAACTTTCCGTAGGGGGGAAGGATGTAGTACCCCTGGGGCCTAACTGACGGAATGACTGTAGTATTTTAAACTGTCCGACACTTCTGGAGCAGGTCGAGACAAGTCGGAGTCGTTTCGGCGTCAAATAGACGCGAAAACGGACTCGGAGCACCGAAGCGAGCCAAAACTGAAGTTTTGGGCTTTTGGAGTTTCGGGCGCCCGGATGCTCTGTTTTGGGCGCCCAGTTGTTCAGTGCCCATTTTCTGAAAATTACTAAGTCATTTCGGATCCATGTTTCGGGCGCCCGGAAAGTGAGTCCGGAAATCCTGCCTCATGAGTATCGAACGGCTCGACACGTGTTGATCGGTTGGTGAGATCCGCCGGACCAGGTTTGGGCGCACCGGACCGCGGCGGAGAGTCCGATGGTCGAGTTGGTGCAGGCTGCAGAACCGGGCGCCCACTTCATGAGTTTCGGGCGCCCGGAAGTGTGGTTTTCTGCTGAGGACAGGTTAGTTGTAATTCTGTTCTTGAGGCTCATTGCACCGAAACTAGTGGTCTATAAAAGCAATGGACGACCTCCCCTGAGGCTCTTTTCTCCCCTCTTCAAGGTGAACTCGGAGCTTGCAAGGGAAACCCTCTCTTCTCTCCCAATTTCATCTTCCTCTATTGATGAACTTGGTTTCCTGCTGAAACTGCAACGTCGACCTGGAGTGTTCGTGCTCGTGTGCAGTGTAAAAGTATCCAAATCCAACGAAATTTGGTTTGTTGGAGAGAGAACTCGCAGAGGAAGAAGTGGAATCCTTCCAATCGCGATTTGGACAGGTATGTAAGCTACAGTTGATGTTTTACTGGACCCCTGGTGTTCTTGAGCTGAACTTGGGTTTTTCCTTTGATCTTTTGGATTCAATCTCTTGGGAGCTGGAATTACGAAGTGAAGATTGATCCTTCCACTTTCCTTGCTGGTTTGGAGGTTCTTCCCACTGGAATTGAGGATTCAAAGGTGAGTTCTAGCTCAGATTTTGAGTAATTGCTTAAGTGCTGAATTTTTGGGTCATTGATGGAATTTCTTGGATTTTTAGATCCAGATCTTTGTGAGGATCTTTGGAGAGGTTTTGGATTGTTCCATCACTGTTTTTGTGAGGTTTGTGACCCCTTTCTATGAGCTAGAATCGTTGGAATCCTTGAATTCTTGCTGTTTTTGGGTTTTGCTTAAGTGCTGGAACTTCTGGATCCATGTGCAGGAGGGTCCAGATGTTGACCTGATTCAGTGTTTAGGCTTTTTGGACATCGAGTCGAACTCTGATTTGGCTGAAATTTGGAGGGTTTGTTCTTGAACCTCTGCTGGTGAGTTGAGCCAAATTTCACTGCATTTGGACTTAGGATTTGGATTTTATCGCATGTTGATCACATGTGGGTTATGCTGCCAGGCTGCAGTTCTGGGCTGATGTTCTGGGCGCCCAGAACAGTGAGCAGGTGGGTCCGAATCTCGTGGTTGCCGATTTGAGCTCGATTTCGGCCGGTGTTGCTTGGAGGCCTTCCACTCGACTCCTAGCCGTTGTTGGATAGCTTTCGAGGTGGGTTGATGTTACCGAAATCGCCGGATTTCCTCCTAACTGTAGAGAGTGCAGCATGCTGTTTTATTATCTGTTTAATCATGTTAGTAGCTCGAATTCGTGAATTTGCATGTGTTTATATGAAATCTGAATTTGGAGCATAAATTGATAATTTATCGACATGACTTACATGCTGAACTGGGAATTGACTTAGGAGAAAACTCGCGAACATACAACCGTCACTTTTCGAACTGTTATCAGATTTAGCTCTAGGAGCCGTTTCTGTTCTTGTATCACCGCTGTTAGTGCGAGGTGGATACTTAGTCCGTTATAGGACGAGTTTACGCTCGTGCTGGGATGCCGAGCTTGTATTTACAGCAGGGTTAGACTGTTCTGTATTACCGGGTGCCGTCGGGGTTGACGGTGGACCCAGACTCTTGTTTTAGCTTCTGGTTGTGCTGAGGGCACGTGAGCTTAGAGTTTTTGACCCCTTTTGACCCCTTGTTCTTTGACTATAGCCTGCCGGAGCCTGTTTGTGCTCGACAGAGATACGCGTACTAACTCGGCTGGGTAGCTCCCCCGAGTGCCGCTCCGGAGTGAGGCCTCTTTTGCGTTGTTGTCGCTACAGATTGTGGATCTGTTTTGGACCGGCTACCCTATTTGGTAGTGTGCGGTGTGGCTAGGCAGTTGGCTGGACGAGCCCGTTTGGGCGGTTTTGATAGATTAGGTCAGGGATGATTTCTCACTTGGGTGATGCTTACTTGAGAGTTGACTGAGATAGTGGTAGGGTAGTGGCATGATAGTTGTAGAGTTTATTCCAGCTTACTTTGTTGTTCTTTACCTACCAGCTATATTGTTAGTCTCGTAGACTTAGTGGGTGGACCGTTGAGGTCGGTATCGGTACCCACTGAGGACTACTTCTTTTGATAGTAGTTCTCACACCCTTTGTTGCCACCTTTTTGCAGAGCCTTCTTCTGTTGCGGCTGCTGCGCCTGTTTCCGCGGATCGAGGTAAGGGAGTCGCGAGCTAGATCCCTACCTGTCCCTGTTGTCCCTAGAGGAGGACCCTACTGGAGATAGTTTATTTTGAGTTGTGCCATGTACATATACTGTGGATTTGTACCTATTTTGGTTGTGGTGGACCTGTTGTATTTTGGACTCTATATGTACAGGTGGCTTTTGTTATTAGTCTGTTTTATTTCAGCTCTATATATCTCTTGTAGTGGCTTGTATGTTTGTTTACAGGTTAGCTATCGCTTCGTATACATAGAAAAATCTATGTATACGGCGGATCTGTTGGCGAGCCCGGGGAAACGAGTAATCCGGGGCGTGACAATCGGCAACCCCCGTGGGTGGTGCGTGGAGTAGCTTAGGCACAGGCTGGACTGGCTGATTAGCGGTCCCTTTGGATTGAGTCAGTGTAACTATTTTTTTTAGCTAGTGATGCATATATACACAGAGAGCATGACATGAGTAGTGGTAGTGTAGTGGCATATTAACTCTAGTGTTTCTTCTAGCTTACCATACTGTTCTTTTACCTACCAGCTATATTGTTAGTCTTGTAGGCTTAGTGGGTAGGCCGTTTGGGTCGATGACGGTACCCAGTGAGGACTACTCTGTTTTACAGTAGTTCTTACATCCATTGTTGCCACTTTTTCTTACAAAGCCGTCGGTTGCTGCTACTGCTTCTGATCGAGGTAAGGAAGTCGCGAGCTAGATCCCTGTCTACCCCGATCGTCTTACTGGAGGAGTACCCTTTTTGGATATAGTTTAATTTTGTTTAGTCATGTACACACAGCTGTAGTTTATTTCATCTGTTCAGAGTTAAAAGGTGATGATGTTGTACTAGTTTATGTATACACCTTGTATTACATGTATGTACATGTGACTAGTTATTTCTGTTTTAATAGCTCTGTTACTCCCTAGTAGTGGTTCTTGTGCAGGTTGCAGGTACTTCTATCGCTTCGTGTACACAAGACTATCTGTGTATGCGGCGGGTCTGCTGGCGAGCCCGGATAGTGCTGGAACCCAGGGCGTGACAGCGGCGGAGGGTTCCTGAGCAAAAATCGGCATTTTCGGGTACATGGTATGGCGTTATTGTCGATAAACATAATTATTAGCGTTGGATCAAGAATTTGCTACCCGGGCACCCAAATCATGCGTTTCGAGTCAGCGAGTGGTTTATGCAGTGAATCGAGATCTTCCGGGGCACTTCGCGGGCTTCAGAAGTGTTCCAATGGATTTCCAAAAATTTTGATAATTTTCGAGAATCGGTAAAAGGAACCGATATCCCGATTGTTTTTTGATTATGTGTTAGTGATTTAGAGTCACCTAGGGTTAGCCCTTGACTTTATGGATCCTTCATAGTTCCGCTTGACGATCTGGTGCATTTTGAGTATTAGGTGCTTCGTCTGTTACAAGTGGGTACTCATTTTGAAGTCGGTATTGTGGTGCTAGCTCGGTGATATTCTTCCCCTTCTCCTTTTACTCGTTTACACACATACATTGCATGTTGAGCCCTTCACCACTTGACTTCGTTTTATGTTGCTCTACTTTAGTTTTCATCTATGTTCCTCATGATTCGGTAGTAGAACGGTACTCTTTGATGATCTTGCATGATTTATCACATATTGGACCTGATTGGTCGGCTTGTTGTGAGACCTATAAGATTGGGTGACCTAGTTGGTCGGTATATTTTATGTGGATCCGATATCGGCTATTTGTCGATGGATGGCTATTGATCATATAGCATCGATCGCCACAGCTCGTATGCATTTCGCGTACACTAGCGGTTTGGCCACCTCATCGGTATTCTTTTTCGAAAAAAGTGGTCGTTCTTCCTACTCTTGAGCCCTATGTGGTCTATTGTTAGGGTCATATGCCAGGTAGAGCAAACATGGCATTGCCTGAGGTCTTTAGACCAAGATGGCGGATAGATTGGGTATTTTTTGACTAATTGTCCGATTGACCCATATTCTTTTATTTACAGTAGTGGTTGTATTTTCATATTCATTTTCCTTCAGTTCATATTTGTTACTGCATAGTTCATATTATGCTATTCTATTTTTCGTTTACCAATGAGTACACTTGCCCTCGTCGGCTTGCGGTACCTACTGGAAAAATTCATGTTGGTTTTTCACCCCTCCTTTTCAGTTGATATGGGCAGTGAGGATTGAGACGGTGCGTGAGATGCGGTCTAACTAGCGAGCTTTAGAGGTCTTGTGCATGTAGCGATTGGTTCTGGTTATCCTACCCTTTACCTTTAGTTCATTCTTTAAATAAATTAGATGTTATTGTGGTTCAGTTATGTAAATATTTGTTATCATTGATTGGTGATTTTGGACTAAGAAAATTGAGGTTTTATGGTTTTACAATTATGGTATAATTGTAATTTTTATGGCAAAATATTTTCTACCCTTCGTGGTAGTTGGTTTTCAAAAGATGAGTTTCTATGTGCGAAACAGTTTTCAAAATAGTTTTCTGGATTTTCTAGGTTTATAAAAATAAAGTTTCCGGGTGGAAATTTTTTTCAAATGTTAGATTATTTGGCCTATTATACATTCTCATCATCCTTCGTCTAAGGAGTGCTTAGAGCATGCATCATCTTTAAGGATGGTTAGCTGAATGAGCATATGCATCGTGTTTACTGTATGCTAGTTTGTGAGTGGAATTAGTTGGTTGTAGTGTTGTAACAGGTAGTACGCCGTGCAAATATAGAGGAGACTCTATCCGTGTGAACAGAGACATCCATATGTTTGTGGTGGGTCTAGTAGTCCCGTGGGTAAGGTTGTTTAAAAAAAAAAAAAAAAAAAAAAAATTGGGCATTTTTTAATGACGTTATTTTTAAATTAGCCCTTTTTCTGAAAAGGCTTTACAAAAGGGACCCCGAGGAGTGACAAATATATATGGTCAAGCAAGAATACTTCTAGAAGTAAACAAAAGAGTTTACTTCCGCATCAATTCCAGCGACTGGGAATCCGAATTAAAGATTCATATTGTCAAACTTGATCTAGGTTTTTTCAACTTCTCAAATTTTAAATTTCACAATTTTATGACTTCATTTGTGTAGTGTACCTAGTATTGGTGAGCTCCCAGGGACTTTGGCCAAATTGGGCAAAGTGCGGATGAATCGATGTTGCGGCCGTTTGAGGGAGTTTAGAAGAACTCCGGATCAATTGGAGGTGAATTGGATGCTTGTTGGGAGTTATGGGAGTGAAACCATGAGCTTGGGAATAAAAATGAAGAAAAATAAGGTCTATTGTAATGAGGGGCATAAGTGTAAATATGTGAACTTTAGTGCTTAAGTTATTTCCCTTCCTTCTCTTATGAGAATTGGCTTTGAGTGCATAAGTGTAAATATGTAAACTTAGTGCTAAATTTAGTGCAAAGTGGTGAGGTGTACTCCAATGAGGGGCAAATTGGTAATTGTCATAACTTAGTGTTTAAGCAACTTTCTCTCATTCCCTCATCCACTTTCACCCCTCTCATGAGAAACACTCTTCCTCTCTCTAGAAATCCCTCTCCCTCATCTCTCTTTTTTTTCCTCTCAAGAGCTCTCTCCAAGAAGTGGAGATTGGAGAAGGAAAGCTTGCTTAAAGGTGAAGCTTGCTTCTTGTGCATAAGAAGCTTGAAGAGAGCTTTGTTATAAGGTGAGTTTTTAGGGTTTTGAGCTTAGGATTTGGCTTTGTGCCATTTTGTAGCTTCTTTAGAAACCCTAAAGGATCCTAACTTTGGATATTCATGTAACACCATGAAATAGTGATGTTCTTGAAGTTATGTCAAGCCTAGGGTTCCGTTTGGGAATTTTTGTAGATATGATCATTTGTGTGAAATTGATCCTATATTTACCTAATTGAAGGGTAAATCGACGCGTTGAAACGCTCGGAACGAAGTTTCATCGAGTCTACGAAAGCCAATCGTGGAAAAGTACCGTTTTTGCTTCGTTTGCCGCAGTCGAGAGAAATCAGCGCGGATAATTTACGCAACTTGGTTTTCCCACTTCGCGGCTTCGACTCGATGTGGGTGCTAACCGAAGTCGTCGAATTTCATTCTATGTCTAAGTGCCATTGATTGGTCATGTAGCACTATTGTAGCATCATTCATAGTAACTATGGTTGATAATCATATGAGCTCTTGGATAGTTGTTACATGCTCTAGAATAAGCAATGAAATCTATGTTGCATGACACCATGATGCATGTATGTAGCATGACACCAATATGTATGTTGCATGTTGCCAAGATAGAGAAATATTGTTGCATGAGATAAAGATGGGCATATGCATGTTATGAGAATTCTAGATTTAAATGTGAACTAGATGTGGACATATATGTACTTTGTGAAACACTAGAACTTGAACATAGTGGCATTAAGTTGTGTAAACTTTGGGCACTAAAGTGAATTGAGTTAATTGCATATATAGTTTGACATTGAATATCAAGCTAGTGTTGAGCATAGCATGACATGAAACATTGGGATTTGGTGAGGTCTCTAGATGTTGTTCCACCGGTTGGTGGAGGGTCCTCAAGTTGGAGGGTAGATCATACTCACATTGTCTGTTGTTGACTTGTGGAGGTCGCCACTCCCAAGCCGTGAGCTCCGGAGTGTCACGCGAACACGGGTGTGAAGGGCCCCGGGAGCCCTGCCCGGCAGACGGTCACGGTGTCTGGCTAGAGTGAAAGACCTCTCCCCCACGTGACTTGGTGTGGTGAGTTGTGGCTCGGCCTACGGGCAAGCCGGTGTAATTGGGTCAAGGTATGAATTGTGGATTAAATAGGTGGCATTTCATAGATATTGCATCGATTGCATCGAGTAGAACCTTGACATGTTGATATTGGTAAAGGCGTAGTAGATATTATAGTAGCATGCTATACATTGTTGTTCCTTGTTACTTGTTTACTTCCTTATCATATTGATCCCTTCTTGTCTCTATGCCTTCTTAGACCTAGTGGGAAAGTCGGTGTCGTCGGTGGCCGAACCCACTGGGAACTTTATCTAGTTCTCACACCCTGTTTTGCAGAGCTTCCCCCGAGTGCGTCGGCACAGGACCGCGGCAAGGGCGTGGCGCCCTAGGTAGTGGACTTCCCGTGTATAGCTCTCACCATGTCCATGGATGTTCATAGTTTCATTTTGAGAAATGAAACTTGTTAAGGTTCATTTTGTATGATGTAAATGTGAGAGTTGAAAGAATGTAAAGTGGATGTGTAAATGTAATAATTGTAAAGATGAATACATGTATAGTATAAATGTTTAGTTGTTTAGTTGAGTTTACCTCTCTCGCTTGTGTTGATGCCCTCGCGCATATTGTGTATTTGTTGAAATTCCTGGGTGAAATTCATTGTACATGATGTTGCTTATGCCTTGGGCGGACAGGGGAAACTCTGTTCGTTCGGCGGTCTGTGTGCGGGTCCGAGCCGACCAAATTGGCGGCTTTGGGGCACGACAGATTTGGGTGGTATCAGAGCGAGGAGATGTCTAGGAGGACCTAGGAACCCTTAGGAGGGCTACCGTAAGGACTTAGACACATGAGAGACGATGATCTATGTGTTGTGGCGGAAGTGAAGTTGATTGGGTCTAGTTGTTTGTATATCTCTAATAGTTGCTAGAGACGGATTCAAGGTGTTATTTATTCTTCAACTCGAGGAGGTTATGTTGGCGGCTGACAACATAACACCTAGGGAGGAGAATGAGTACCCTTGTGTGCTTTCGCCTAATTTCATTTTGTTTGCTTACATTCTCGAATCGCGTGGTTTTGTGGGTTTAAATGATTAACCCAAGCGTTGTGTTTCAGGTCCCCAAGAAAAACGCTTTGAAAAGTTGTCGACTCCGGTACCGCCATCTGAGGTGCCAGAGCGGTCCGACTCCAGTGAGGTCATGGAGTTGCGGGACCAGGTAGTGGCGTTAATCGGGGTGGTGCAGAGGCAGGCTGAGGGCACTCAACTGCAGGCTGAAGCTTCGCAGCGACAGGAGGAGCAAATAAAGAAGCTTCAGGAGTTGGTGTCGCAACAGGCGGCGGCGGCGGCACAAGCTAATCGTGAACCGCTCGCGCCTCCGACACATGCGCCGAATGCCACTGAGGGAGTGGATGCACCTGTCGTGCCAGTGACGGCGCGCCATGGCCCGATGAGTGCTCCTCCGGCGGCTTCTGGCTCCTCGGTCTCCGATGTGGACGCGGAAAGAGAGGGAGCTCTTGCGGCTTTGACGACTTTTAAGAAGTTTGATCCGCCAACGTTCGACGGTGAAACGGTGGACCCATGGGTGGTGGAGTCTTGGATCGCTTCGATGGAGACCCTGTTCGAGGACATCTATACCCTCGAACAGGATAAGGTGCATTTGGCCGCACACTGCTTTGAAAAGTCAGCTAGAGTGTGGTGGAGGGGAACTAAGAAGAATCGGTCCCCGGACCTTCCTCCAGTCACTTGGGAGGAGTTCCGAGGGCTGTTATTCGCCGAGTACTTCCCCGATAGTAAAAAAAGGAAGCTAAAGAAGGACTTCCGAAAGTTGAAACAAGGGAGTCGCTCAGTAAGGGAGTATGAGCGGGAGTTCTCTCACATAGTGAACTGTGTCCCGAGCGTGGTACAGGGCGACCAGCACAAGGCGGAGTGCTTCGAGCGAGGACTTCGGCCCGAGATATTTAGAGTTGTACACTCCTTCAAGCTTCAGACCTTTGCCGAGGTATTGGATCGTGCCCTATGGGTTGAGCAGGGCAATGTGATTGCGCGGGAGGAGCGCGAGTCATCCGAGGTGGAGAGGGGAAGAAAGCGACCTATGGGTGGTGCCGGGGGGCAGTCAAGCTCTAAGAGGCCCCCTAGGTACCCGCGGACTCAAGGAAGGAATCGTCAACCTCTCCGCTGTGTCATTTGTGGTGGAAGTCATTTGCCCCGGGAGTGTGGGCAGCAGCAGGGGAGATGCTTTCGGTGCGGGCAAGCGGGGCACATATGGCGTGATTGCCCACAAGGTGGATCTCCGGCCCCGTCATCTGCTTCAGTTCCATCGGCTCCTAGGTAGTTTGCGGGAGCTCCGTCTGCTATGTCATCTGGGCGAACTCCGATGCCACGTCCACTGGAGGGATCTCGATCGATGCCCAGTGGCCGGGTGTTTGCGGCTCAGGTGGAGGAACATACCGTCGTCGATGGCGTGGTGGCAGGTATTGTGCTAGTGCATGGAATTTGATGTCGTGCTTTATTTGACACGGGTGGTTCGCATTCATTCATAAGTAGAACATTTGCAATTACACATGGCATCAATATGGTAGAAAATGTACGTGCTAGTTGGGTTCAAGTCCCGGGTCACACGTTTTGTGCCACAGACATGTGCGTGGCCTGTCCCGTGCGGATAGGTGATTGGATTATGCCGGCAAACTTGTTAGTGTTGCGACTATTGGAAGGGTTCGATCTTGTGCTAGACATGGATTGGCTCTCAAGGTACTATGCAACCATCGATTGTGAAAGCAAGATGGTAACATTTCGGGAGCCTGGGCAAGAGGAGTTCATCTATCGAGGGTGTAGGAGCTCGCTCTTTGCTATGACGGTGACCACGTCGCGTGCAAGAAAGTTGATTAACGCCGGTTGTGTGGCGTATTTAGCAACGGTGGTGGAGAGTCATAGAGAGGTTCCGGTGCTCGAGGACATCCCTGTGGTCCGAGAGTTTCTAGATGTGTTTCCTGCGGAGTTGCCGGGAATGCCGCCGGACCGGGAAATCGAATTTGTGATAGAATTGGTTCTCGGGACTGCGCCAATCTCAAAGGCTCCGTATCAAATGGCACCGGCCGAGTTGAAAGAGTTGAAGGCTCAATTGCAAGATCTTCTTGATAAGGGTTTCATCAAGCCGAACGTATCGCCTTGGGGAGCCCCGGTGCTATTTGTGAAGAAGAAGGACGGCTCGCTTCGACTTTGTGTAGATTATCGCGAGCTGAACAAGGTCACCATTAAGAACAAGTACCCGTTACCTCGTATAGATGATTTGTTTGATCAATTACAAGGGTCTCGGGTGTATTCTAAGATCGATATTCAGTCGGGGTATCACCAATTGAAGATAAAAAAAGAGGACGTGCACAAGACAGTGTTACACACGCGTTATGGCCATTATGAATTCACGGTTATGCCATTTGGGCTCACAAATGCCCCGGCAGCATTCATGGATTTAATGAACCGTGTCTTCAAGTCCTATCTTGACCGATTTATCGTGGTGTTTATAGACGACATCTTGGTCTATTCCCGTAGTGATGAAGAGCATGAAGAACACTTGAGGATTGTGCTCCAAGTCCTTCGGGAGGAGAAACTCTATGCGAAGCTGAAGAAATGTGATTTTTGGCTTCGGGAAGTCACCTTCTTGGGTCATGTTATATCGGAGAGTGGCATATCCGTCGACCCGGGAAAAGTTGAGGCAATTAAGGATTGGCCTCGCCCGACAAATATTGCGGAGATACGGAGTTTCCTTGGCCTTGCGGGCTACTACCGGTGGTTTGTGGAGGGGTTCGCAAAAATAATCATTCCACTAACGCGCCTCACCCACAAGGGAGCCAAGTTCACTTGGAGCAGCGAGTGCGAGAAGAGCTTTGCGGAGTTGAAAGAAAGGTTAACTACGGCTCCGGTTCTCGCCCTACCAGTTTCAGGGGAGAGTTTTGTGGTGTATAGTGATGCATCACAGAATGGTCTAGGGTGTGTTTTGATGCAAGGCGGGAAAGTCATTGCTTATACTTCTCGTCAACTCAAGAGCTACGAGAAGAACTATCCCACCCACGACCTTGAGCTTGCGGCGGTGGTCTTCGCCTTGAAGCTGTGGAGGCATTATCTTTATGGCGAGCATTGCGAGATCTACACGGATCATAAAAGCCTCAAGTATCTGTTCACGCAGAAGAAGTTAAACCTGAGGCAGCGCAGATGGTTAGAATTGCTAAAAGATTATGATGTGACCATTTTGTACCACCCGGGAAAAGCTAATGTGGTGGCGGATGCGCTGAGTAGAAAGTCGGTGGTGAATCACGCAATGATGATTACGAGCCAACCGCCGTTGCTTGAAGAGATGCGGCGACTTGATTTGGAGGTTGTAGCTCCGGACGCCCCTACTGTACTTACTACACTTGTTGTCCAACCGACCTTGTTGGAGAAAATCAAAGATCGACAGTCTTTGGACTCGGATCTCCAAAAGGTGCGGCATGATGTTGAGGGTGCGCGTGCCGGTGACTTTAGTATTGGTGCCGATGGCGCACTTCGGTTTCGAAACCGGTTGTGTGTTGTAGTACACTGAACTTTAGCAAATTGCGGAGTTCCAGTGAGAGAATAGTGGCTTATACTATTCTGGAGTTTTGGGTCGAGTTTGGTGAGCTTCGGAGTGTTTTCGGGACTTAGAAAGTGCGAAAACGGACTCCGAAAGTCGAAATCTGCAAAAGTGCAGATTTTGCTTTGCATACCGGTATCTGGTTTAAGTATACCGGAATCCAGTGAAGACTGGTTGTGCGCAGCTCTCGGGTTCTGCGGAATCCAGCAGTTGATACCGGAATACGCTGGCATTCCGGTATGTGCAATGCGCATACCGGTATTGTAGCGTTTTGTACCGGTATCTGGAGTTGGCATACCAGAATCCCTTCGCGTGGCCTGTTTGGCCGAGGCTCGGGTTTTGCAGAATTTGCACAGTATACCGGTATACACATGAGCATACCGGTATACAATGCTGCAGAGTGCATTTTGTGCAGTTTTGTAATTTTGGCTTTTTGAGGGACCTAGTTGGATTTTGTGCATTGGGTTAAGTACCCCTTCACCCCCTCTTATGCTGCTGTGGCTGAGGACTTGGAGGAGAAGGAAAGGTAGGGTTTTCCCTCTCTCTCTCTCTAGATTTTCTCTCCCAAACTCTTGAAATCTTGGGTTTTGATCTCTTTTTCCTCCATTTTCTTCATGGAGGAGTGCTCCTAGGCTTGGAGGGAGCTCGTGGCCTTTGAGGAGAGCTTGTTGGAGGATGGATCTTCAACCCTAGCTTGTGTGAGCTTGGTTGGAAGCTTGATTTGAGGTTAGTAAACTCTTTTACAACCTCTATTTGTGATTTTGCTTAAGATTTGCTTAGAAACCTAGTTTCATGAAAACTAGGGTTTTATTTGGGGTTTCTTGATTGGGAGCTTTTGAGGTGTGATTGATGGGTGTAGAATGTTGTTGTAGGTTGGATTTTATGATCTCTAACCTCAATTTGGACTTAGAACAAGTTTTACTTGCTCAAGATAATTTCCACCCATTTACCTCATTGATTTTTGGGTAGTTTTCGAATTGCTTGTTCGATACCCCTAACCCCTTGGAAAATTATCTTAGGGTATGAGAAGCTCGAGGGACAACTTCGTTTCGAAGTACTGCGAGGTTTCGACGGGTATCCGGTGGGTTTGACCTCACCGAAATGGGTGAACTCCCCCTATGTCTCCTCTAATATTTTAGAGTTGAATTGTTGCATAATCATGCTTATTTTGACATGATAGAAATATTGGGATCATGATATATGTATAGCATATATGAGAATTGCATACTCTATATGGTAGAGTTCATGTTATGAAAGTTGTAATTGCATGAGACATATATATGTTGTGTATGCAAAAGGCATAGTACATATAGAGTGGCATTATGAGAATAACACGCATGCTAGGGTAATTGCACAAATAGTGCATTGATGCATTAGGAAATGCTAATTAAGTTATGCATGTTAGAAAAGAGTGTTATAGGAGACACTATTTGGTTGTTGATCTAGTGGATCCTCTTCGCATACTAAAGTATGCTTGTATAGAGAAAAGAGAGAATATGGCATATGCAGGATAAGTTGTTGCACCTCATTTAGGTGAGCAACTTTGACGGGCATTGTTGGCTTTGGCTCGACCTTTTGGTCGTGGAAATGATTCCATGTTTAAGACATGAGGAAAGGGAATTCTAGTTGTATGTGATAATTATAATTGGTTAAACATGAGTTCAACTGGTCAATGGAATACTTGCATGATAGCTCTATACTCTATGTAGTAGAGGTTGTTGTAGCTTATGCATGGCATGGATAGGGTCTTGTTGGCATTGTAGAATGCATGAATTGTAGCATTGGAATGATGCATGAACTACAGCATTTGTTGAATGCATCGGTTTTGGTATTGGTTATAGCATTAGTATAATGCATTGGACATGGCATTGGGATAGTGCATAGTTTATGAACTTAGTAAACAAAAGATGGACATTTACATGTTAGAGACATGGACATATTGGTAGGGACTTACCAAAGGACAATTGGAGAACAACATGATATGGTTGACCTTTAGCATATTGGCTATTGAATGTAGAAAACATAATATGACATGTTTTGACATAATGTGAAATTAAACATATGATATTATTATGGTTGATTGTTGCTTGTTAGCCACTATGCTCGTTTACACATGCTTGTGAGGGTCGCTCCCTACAAGCCGGCACTCCGAAGTTGGCCTCGCGACAGTTATTTCGCCCGTGTGTTAGAGAGAGCGCCGAAATGGAACCGCCGTGGGTAAGGCTCACCAAAGCGTGAGGTGTTGACTACCACGGAGCCATTAGGCTCGGCACAAGTGAACATCCCTCTATTGTATTCTTTTATGACTACACAGTTATGGTTTTATGCAAAGGTGAACATTCATATACTAAGTAAACTGGACTTAGAATGTCACAGCTAATGGATGCATATACATGTAGTGTATGGACATAGTATTGGGTGGTGACCTTGTGGCATTGACATGACTTGGCACACTAGTGATTAGTGAACATAACATATTTATAGTTTGGAGACAAGTCATACATGAAATAGTTAAACTTGACATATAGCGAGTTTATGACATCAAGCATATGTAATTGATCATGGCATTAAGTTGACATGCATGTAAACCATGAAATTAATTGTTGAGCATATGACGATAGAACATGTTCATGTTCATGTAGATGATTTAGTCATTGGAGGCAAGATAGTTGTAGAACTACCTGTTTAGCATTAAATGTTATATGCTTTCTGCTTTATGTTTCCGTTATACTATCTTGCCTCAGTTGACCTAGCGGTGTAATTCGCCACTCTCGGCGGCTTACCCACTGGGAACTATTGATAATAGTTCTCACCCCCATTGTTGTTGGGTTTTTCAGAGCCTTCCGCAGCAGGAGAGGCTTGGGATCGTGGCGAGGGGTTAGCAGCTAGTTAGAGCCTCTACGGTGTGGTGGTTGTAGGCATACCATGGGTTTCCTTTCATTGTATTTTGAATGAAAGATGTATAGTTTTGTTGGTTGATTGATCTACTAGTTGATAAGATGTATAATTCTATTGTATATCTTGAGATTTTAGTTGTAGAACTATGTTCTCGCTCTGATCACCCTGTTTAGGATGTATTCTTTATCCTACTGGATTGTTGTTATTTTAGACGCCTTGTGTACATTGTGTTTGCTTTGAGGTACACGGCGGGTCTGTGCACGTGCCTGGTAGGCTCCCACGAGGGCCCGGGGCGTGACATGTGTGTCGAGTGATGAGGATGTTCGGGGAGAGATTCTACGTGAAGCTCATCAATCCCCCTATAGCATTCATCCGGGTGGCACTAAGATGTACAAGGACCTCAAAATGCATTATTGGTGGCCCGGGATGAAGAAGGATATTGGACGCCACGTTGCACAATGTCTTGTGTGCCAACAAATCAAAGCGGAACACCGACTTCCGGCGGGGACACTTCAAAGTTTATCGATACCCGTTTGGAAGTGGGAGAATGTGGCGATGGACTTCGTCGTGGGGTTGCCCCGTTCACAAGGGGGTCACGACGCCATTTGGGTGGTGGTGGATCGTTTAACGAAGTCGGCTCACTTTTTACCTATCCACACCACTTGGTCGAGGGATAAGCTAGCACAAGTGTATCTCGACGAGATTGTGCGGCTACACGGTGTTCCGGTCTCTATTGTATCAGATAGGGACCCGCGGTTTGCCTCTCACTTTTGGAAGAGCTTACATGATGCTCTTGGTACACGGCTCGACTTTAGCACCGCATTTCATCCTCAAAGTGATGGGCAGTCAGAAAGGACAATTCAAATCCTTGAGGATATGCTTCGAGCTTGTGTGCTTGATTACAAAGGGGGATGGCATCTTCACTTGCCGATGGCCGAATTCGCATACAATAATAGCTACCAGGCAAGTATCGGGATGGCACCGTTTGAAGCTCTCTACGGAAGAAAGTGCCGATCTCCTATACATTGGAGTGAAGTTGGCGAGCGGGTCACTTTAGGCCCGGATGTGTTACAAGAGGCTGAGGTGAAGGTCCGTCTTGCTCACCAAAGATTGTTGACGGCGCAAGCACGACAAAAGAGTTATGCAGATAGGCGCCGCCGAGAGCTTGAGTTCGCGGTGGGCGACCGCGTCTTCTTGAAGGTGTCTCCCATGCATGGAGTAAAGAGATTTGGGGTCCGGGGAAAGTTAAGCCCCCGATACATTGGGCCGTATGAGATTCTTGCACGAGTTGGTGCTGTAGCTTATCGACTTGCATTGCCGCCAAAGCTTGCGGGAGTTCATGACGTGTTTCACGTATCTACACTCCGCAAGTATATTCATGATCCGACACACGTCCTTCATTATGAGCCATTGGAGCTTCGGGAGGACATGACGTATGAGGAGTTCCCATTTCGCATCCTCGCCCACGAAGTGAAGAAATTACGGAATCGCATCATTCCGTATGTGAAAGTGCAATGGACCAATCACGACGAACGTGAGGCTACGTGGGAACTTGAGGATGTGATGCGGGAGCATTACCCATACCTTTTCGCCAAAGAAGACTAAGGTATGGTTCTAAGTTTCACGGATGAAACTATTTTATGAGGGGGAGAATGTAGTGTACCTAGTATTGGTGCGCTCCCCCGGACTTTGGCCAAATTGGGCAAACTGCGGATGAATCAATGTTGCGGCCGTTTGAGGGAGTTTAGAAGAACTCCGGATCAATTGGAGGTGAATTGGATGCTTGTTGGGAGTTATGGGAGTGAAACCATGAGCTTGGAAATAAAAATGAAGGAAAATAAGGTCTATTGTAATGAGGGGCATAAGTGTAAATATGTGAACTTTAGTGCTTAAGTTATTTCCCTTCCTCCTCTTATGAGAATTGGCTTTGAGGGCATAAGTATAAATATGTAAACTTAGTGCTAAATTTAGTGCAAAGTGGTGAGGTGTACTCCAATGAGGGGCAAATTGGTAATTGCCATAACTTAGTGTTTAAGCAACTTCCTCTCATTTCCTCATCCACTTTCACCCCTCTCATGAGAAACACTCTTCCTCTCTCTAGAAATCCCTCTCCCTCATCTCTCTTATTTTTCCTCTCAAGAGCTCTCTCCAAGAAGTGGAGATTGGAGGAGGAAAGCTTGCTTAAAGGTGAAGCTTGCTTCTTGTGCATAAGAAAGCTTGAAGAGAGCTTTGTTATAAGGTGAGTTTTTAGGGTTTTGAGGTTAGGATTTGGCTTTGTGCCATTTTGTAGCTTCTTTAGAAACCCTAGAGGATCCTAACTTTGGATATTCATGTAACACCATGAAATAGTGATGTTCTTGAAGTTATGTCAAGCCTAGGGTTCCATTTGGAAAATTTTGTAGATATGATCATTTGTGTGAAATTGATCCTATATATTAACCTAATTGAAGGGTAAATCGACGCGTTGAAACGCTAAGAACGAAGTTTCATCGAGTCTACAAAAGCCAATCGTGAAAAAGTACCGTTTTTGCTTCGTTTGCCGCAGTCGAGAGAAATCAGCGCGGATAAATTGCGCAACTTGTTTTTCCCACTTCGCGGCTTCGACTCAAGGTGGGGGGTGCTAACCGAAGTCGTCGAATTTCATTCTATGTCTAAATGCCATTAATTGGTCATGTAGTACTATTGTAGCATCATGCATAGTAACTATGGTTGAGAATCATATAAGCTCTTGGATAGTAGTTACATGCTCTAGAATAAGCAATGAAACCTATGTTGCATGACACCATGATGCATGTATGTAGCATGACACCAATATGTATGTTGCATGTTGCCAAGATAGAGATATATTGTTGCATGAGATAAAGATGGGCATATGCATGTTATGAGAATTCTAGATTTAAATGTGAACTAGATGTGGACATATATGTACTTTGTGAAACACTAGAACTTGAACATAGTGGCATTAAGTTGTGTAAACTTTGGGCACTAAAGAGAATTGAGTTAATTGCATATATAGTTTGACATTGAGTATCAAGCTAGTGTTGAGCATAACATGACATGAAACATTGGGATTTGGTGAGGTCTCTAGATGTTGTTCCACCGGTTGGTGGAAGGTCCTCAAGTTGGAGGGCAGGTCACTCACATAGTCTGTTGTTGGCTTGTGGAGGTCGCGACTCCCAAGCCGTGAGCTCCGGAGTGTCACGCGAACACGGGTGTGAAGGGCCCCGAGAGCCCTCCCCGGCAGACGGCCACGGTGGCTGGCTAGGACTGAAGGACCTCTCCCCCACGTGACTTGGTGTTGTGAGTTGTGGCTCGGCCTACGGGCAAGCCGGTGTAATTGGGTCAAGGTATGAATTGTGGATTAAATAGGTGGCATTTCATAGATATTGCATCGATTGCATCGATTAGAACCTTGACATGTTGATATTGGTAAAGGCATAGTAGATATTATAGTAGCATGCTATACATTGTTGTTCCTTGTTACTTGTTTACTTCCTTATCATATTGATCCCTTCTTGTCTCTATGCCTTCTTAGACCTAGTGGGAAAGTCGGTGTCGTCGGTGGCCGAACCCACTGGGAACTTTATCTAGTTCTCACGCCCTGTTTTGCAGAGCTTCCCCCGAGTGCGTCGGCACAGGACCGCGGCAAGAGCGTGGCGCCCTAGGTAGTGGACTTCCCGTGTATAGCTCTCACCATGTCCATGGATGTTCATAGTTTTATTTTGAGAAATGAAACTTGTTAAGGTTCATTTTGTATGATGTAAATGTGAGAGTTGAAAGAATGTAAAGTGGATGTGTAAATGTAATAATTGTAAAGATGAATACATGTATAGTATAAATGTTTAGTTGTTTAGTTGAGTTTACCTCTCTCGCTTGTGTTGATGCCCTCACGCATATTGTGTATTTGTTGAAATTCCTGGGTGAAATTCATTGTACATGATGTTGCTTATGCCTTGGGCGGACATGGAAAATTATGTTCGTTCGGCGGTCTGTGTGCGGGTCCGAGCCGACCAAATTGGCGGCTTCGGGGCGCGACAATTTGCCTAGTATTAAAGTGGTCCCAAAATTAATAATTTTTTATGGCTAATAAATGAATTTTAGACCACTTGACAACTAAGAAGATGATATCTCAAAATTGCAAAATTTAAAATATAAAGATAGCAGATATCGTATTTCGTTAATTTTGACATCACATATTTTATAATCAGAAGGCTTCAAAACTGATATTTTAAACAGCTAATATGAGACTTTTTCTAGTTATTGGCGTAGAAAAATCGAGATTGATTGAATTATTTATAGAAAATTATATTCACTATATTTATCGGGATAAGTAATTTTGATCTTAAATTTAAGAACGCTAAATCCTAATAAATCATAATATAATTAGGATGTCACGCCCCGCCGGCCTTTTGACACCAACTAGGTGGAAAGGATAACCGCACGGGCGCATGCCCCAGACCCGCCGAACGGATAGAATCTTTTCTACCCGCCCAAGGCGTCACAACACAAGCTTATCCACAATGTTCCAACTAGGAACGGAGCACAAGAGTTGCACAAGAAAAGCATTAACATAAAAAAGTTCTACTTCTATTACATCACATGGCACAATATACATGTCCAAATTTTTCTTTTCTTTCTTTCATTCCATACACTATGTTCCAAAATTATGGAATATACAAATTTCATACATATAATGAAAATCCCCTATGCTGTCATCGTCCAAAGCTAAGGGTACACTCTATGTGTCACCAAAATGGAAGGGCCGCTAACTAGAGAGCTAAACCCTTGCCTCGCTCCGCCGCCTCACTCGCGGAAGGACCTGGAAAATGTGGGGTGAGAACTATAAACATAGTTCCCAGTGGGTAAGGCCACCCAAGAGAGAAGCTCGACCCACCAGGTCCAAAGAAACACCATATGCATAAGTTAGATCACGTATAACTATGCAACAATTATTTACATGCTTGTAAATAAACATAAAGGATGCAACCAAATGAAATATAATTTATTATTCTCTTATAGGTTCATCCTATGTCTCACATTGACTAAGTTCATTTACTTGTCATTTACTTATGGTTTCGGAATCGCCGTCTCACCATAATTATTCCAACATTCGAGGAATGAACTCGTCACCTCCTAGTTCGAGTAGCGAACTCGTCGCATACTCGGGATAGCAAAATCGTCGCCTACCCCGTCTCAACACCGCCATTACATGGCATGGATAGCGAACTCGTCGCATATCCGGGATAACAACCTCGTCGCACATCCCCTCTCGACACCGCCAACTCAAGGCGAGGTAGCGAAATCGTCGCCTACCCGGGATAGCAAACTCGTCGCACATCCCGTGTCGGTACGGCCAACTCATGGCATGGTAGCGAAATCGTCGCCTACCCGGGATAGCAAAATCGCCGCACATCCCGTCTCAATACGGCCAACTCATGGCATGGTAGCGAAATCGTCGCCTACCCGGGATAGCAAAATCGTCGCACATCCCGTTGTTCACGTTTTTCACTTGCCAACCTAAGTCTCATGACCTTAGGTTCAAGTTACTAAGTATCGCCTATGTTCAATAACACTAGGCTTACTTTCTCATTATCAACCTAGGTTCCATGACTCTAGGTTCCAATCTCATGTCAAACCTATGTTCAATGACACTAGGTTTCAATCTCACATGTTCCAACCTATGTTCAATAACACTAGGTTTAATCCTCACATGTCCCAACCTATGTTCAATAACACTAGGTTTCAATCTCACATGTCCAACCTATGTTCAATAACACTAGGTTTAACCATACATGCAACCATGCAACAAGTATTAATATTTGAATTATACTTGAAATATACATCATGCAATAGGATTTCATTGTTCAACCTATCATGATTTTTACTTTTGCCAACATGCAAATTCTAGGGTTCACAACACATACCATTTTATCTTTAAATGGATATTTACCCTAGACATGGAAGTGACCTAATCACTTCGGTAAACACAAACCCACCTCAAGAGCTTCCAAATTCTTGTATTCTTCAAGCTCCTAAGTGTCCAAGCTTTGAGTTCTTGCTTCAACCCAAGCTTCTACAAGAAAACGGTTCGTTACTCATTACGAACCCTAAATTCAACTCAACATGTGAAATCAAGTGTTCTAACATGATTTCCTATGCCTCAATTGCAATTCCCAAAGGTCCAAATATTTTTAGAACCTCTCATTGCAAAAGCCCCAAATCTATCTAGGGTTTGCATGCATGCAAGCCAAACCCTAGATTTCATGGCCAATCTCTCACATTTTGTGCTTTAGATTGCCAAGGGTTCCCAAAAACCTCATTTCAAAGGATTAAATCCATGGTTTGAACCCAAAACGTGAGGTACTAACCTTAATCACGAAATCCCCAAGCTCCTTCTTGCATCAAGAAGCTTTTTTTCTCCTTTGGAAGCTTTTTCCAAGATCAATCCACCCTTTTCTCCAAGTTTTGGAGAAATCTCTAGAGAGAGAAAGTGGAGAAGATGAAGAGGAGAAGTGGAGAAGAAGATGACTGAGAAAGGGGGGTGTTCCCTGCCTTTCAAACACTTCCTCGAGTGTGAAAAGACCAAAATGCCCATCTCCACACTTAACACTCTCAACCAGCCAAAACTGGGCATTGTATACCGGTATGCGCATATGCATACCGGTATACCTCAGAAATCCCGCAGAATCCCGAGAGGTGGATTTACTGTTTCGGCCATCGCGTACCGGTATCCTATTTCACATACCGGTATACAGTGACATTCCGGTATTTCCCGGAGAATTTCGCAAAATCCGAGAGCTGGGTTTTCGGTTCAACCACGGCATTCCGGTATTCCCTATGCACGTACCGGTACTATTCACTCCAATTCCGGTATTGGAGTTCACATACCGGAATTCAGTGCAGACTTCCCAAGTTCAGCAGTTTTGACTTTTCGAAGTCCATTTTCGCGCCTCACTCGCGCCGAAAACACTTCGCACAGGTCCCGAACTTGGCCAAAGCCTCACATATAGCCTCTCATGCTATTTTTCCACCGGAACTCTACCATTTGTAGAAGTTCGGTACGGTGCACTGAAATTCAGTGTACTACATTCCTCCCCCCTTAAAAAGAGTTTCGGCCGCGAAACTAAATCATACCTCAGCTGGACTCAGCGAAGAGGTAAGGAAACCGCTCCTTCATCGAGCTTTCCAATTCCCACGTTGCTTCGCGCTCACCGTGATTCGTCCATTGTACTTTTACATAAGGAATCTCACGGTTCCTCAAGCTTTTCACCTCGCAATCTATGATACACAAGGGAAATTCCTCATAAGTCATATCCTCATGAAGCTCCATAGGCACATGCTCAAGCACGTGCGCCGGATCATACATATACTTGCGGAGGGTCGATACATGGAACACATTGTGTATCCCCGCAAGTTTTGGCGGCAAAGCTAGCCGATATGCCACGGATCCCACACACTCCAAAACCTCATAAGGTCCAATGTAACGGGGACTCAACTTACCCCGAACACCAAATCGCTTCACCCCTCTCATGGGTGATACTTTCAAGAAGACGCGGTCTCCTACCGCGAATTCCAAATCTCTTCGACGTTGATCCGCATAACTCTTTTGTCGAGATTGCGCCGTCGATAAGCGTTCGCGTGCCAAGCGGACCTTTTCCTCCGCTTCACGCAACACATCAGGTCCTAAGACCCTTTTCTCGCCGACTTCACTCCAATGAATAGGAGAGCGGCATTTCCTTCCATACAAGGCCTCAAAAGGTGCCATACCGATGCTAGACTGGTAGCTATTATTGTAAGCAAATTCAGCCATCGGCAAGTGAGTAGGCCATGCACCCTTGAAATCCAACACACACGCTCGTAGCATATCCTCCAAAATCTGAATTGTCCTTTCCGATTGACCGTCAGTTTGAGGATGAAATGCTGAACTGAAATCGAGCCGTGTACCCAAAGCTTCTTGCAAGCTTTTCCAAAAATGCGATGTGAAACGGGGATCTCGATCGGAAACTATCGAGGTCGGAATCCCATGCAACCGCACAATCTCGTCCAGGTAGACTTGCGCTAACTTGTCCCGACCAAGTGGTGTGGATTGGCAAAAAGTGTGCCGACTTTGACAAACGATCCACCACCACCCAAATCGCGTCGTGGCCACCTAATGATCGAGGTAAGCCCACAACAAAATCCATCGCGATATTTTCCCACTTCCAAATCGGAATGGGCAATCCTTGCAGTTTTCCCGCCGGAAAGCGACGCTCGGCCTTCACTTGTTGGCACACTAAGCATTGTGCCACAAAGCGTCCCACATCAAGTTTCATCCCCGGCCACCAATAATGCAGTTTGAGATCCTTGTACATTTTGGTGCCGCCTGGGTGAATCGCATAGGGAGAAGTGTGAGCTTCTTTCAAAATCTCCCTACGAATGTCTTCAACTTTCGGCACGCACAATCGATTTCGAAATCGAATTGCGCCCTTCGAATCTACATGATAATCACCGGCGCGCCCGCTCTCGATAGCACCCCGCACCTTTTGGAGTTCCGGATCACCGGATTGCTTTTCTTTTATTTGCTCCAACAAGGTCGGCCATACATTGAGATTCATAAGTCTAGCGGGGACGCCCGGGGCCACGATCTCCAAGTCAAATCGGCCCATTTCCTTGATTAACGGCATTTGTCCCGTCATCTCAATTGCGAAGTTCTCCACGAATTTTCTACTGAGCGCATCGGCCACCACATTGGCTCTACCGGGGTGGTACAAGATGGTTAAGTCGTAATCTTTTATCAACTCCAACCACCTCCGCTGCCTCAAGTTCAACTCCTTCTGAGTGAATAAGTACTTTAAGCTTTTGTGATCCGTGTAAACCTCACAATGCTCCCCGTACAAGTAGTGTCTCCACAACTTGAGTGCGAAAACCACCGCCGCAAGCTCTAAGTCGTGGGTGGGGTAATTCTGCTCATAGCTCTTCAGCTGTCGAGAGGCATATGCTATTACTTGTCCTCTTTGCATAAGCACACACCCAAGACCACGATGTGATGCATCACTATACACCACAAAACCCTCCCCCGCAATCGGCAAGGTGAGTACCGGAGCCGAAGTCAACCTTTCCTTTAGCTCCTTAAAGCTTTGGTCGCATTCCTCGCTCCAAACATATTTGGCTCCCTTGCGGGTAAGACGCGTTAGTGGACCGGAGATTTTTGAAAATCCCTCCACGAACCGCCGATAATACCCCGCAAGACCCAAAAAGCTTCGCACCTCCGTGACATTGGTCGGGCGAGGCCAATCCTTGACTGCCTCTACTTTCATAGGGTCCATAGATACTCCTCCTGCGGAAATTACGTGACCTAAGAAAGCGACCTCACGGATCCAGAATTCGCACTTTTTCAACTTGGCGAATAACTTGTTCTCTCGAAGAACTTGAAGCACAATTCTTAGGTGCTCTTTATGTTCCTCTTCACTCCGAGAGTAGACTAGAATGTCATCAATGAACACCACCACGAATCGATCTAGTAGTGGTTTGAACACACGGTTCATTAGGTCCATGAACGCTGCCGGGGCATTAGTAAGCCCAAAAGGCATAACCGTGAATTCGTAGTGTCCATACCGCGTCCTAAACGCGGTCTTATGCACATCCTCCGGTTTGATCTTCAATTGGTGATAACCGGATTGCAAATCAATCTTTGAATACACCTGAGACCCTTGCAATTGATCGAATAAGTCATCAATTCGGGGTAACGGGTACTTATTCTTGACGGTCACTTTATTCAACTCGCGGTAATCTACACATAACCGCAGCGTACCGTTCTTTTTCCGCACAAATAGAACAGGGGCACCCCAAGGTGACACACTTGGCTTTACAAAACCCTTGTCCATCAAATCTTGCAATTGTGCTTTCATTTCTTTCAGTTCCGCGGGTGCCATCCTGTACGGGGCCTTAGAGATCGGCGCCGTACCCGGGAGCAAATCGATCACGAATTCTATTTCCCGGTCCGGTGGTATTCCGGGCAACTCCGTCGGAAACACATCCGGGAACTCTTGGACTATAGGAACGTCCTCAAGTCCCAGCACTTCCTTTCGGTCATCCACTACCGTCGCCAAGTAGGCAATGCATCCTCTAGCAATAAGCTTCCTTGCTTGCGACGTGGACACCATCGACGCAAAGAGCGAACTCTTACACCCACGGTACACAAATTTCTTGTGCCCGGGTTCTCTAAACTTCACTATCCGGCTCTCACAATCAATAGTGGCGTGATACTTCGAGAGCCAATCCATCCCTAGGATCAAATCATACTCATTCATTCGATTTAATACCAGCAAATCAGCTGGCATGATCCAGTTCTCAACCCTCACGGGGCAATCTACACACGCGTGATGTACGCAAAAGGTGTGTTCAGGTACTTGTACCGTTCTTGCATGTGTGGCATCTATAATTTCTATTCCATGTGTAGTAGCAAATGATCGAGCAATGAATGAATGCGATGCACCAGTATCAAACAAAGCTCTACATCGAATGCTTTTAATTAACACAATACCTGCCACAACGTCATCCTGGGCAGAAGGCTCCTACACCTGAGAGGCGAATATCCGCCCACTGGGCGCTGGTCGCTGGCCCTCCACTGGTCTCGGCGGCTGTGCACGGCCTGCCGACATCGCCGCGGGTGGGATGCCCGCGAGCTGTCTCGGCGATGCAAATGCCGATGCCGATGACGGTGCTCGGCCATCATCCATCGGGCAGTTATACCGCATGTGGCCCGGCTGTTCGCATTTGTAGCACCGGCCCTCACGATAGTCACACTGCTGAGGGTGGTGGGGGCCGCTACAAATCGGGCACTGGGTTGCGGGTCGATTCCGTCGGAACCCCCGCGATTGGTTTTGCGACTGCGAGTGCTTCGGGGGCCGCTTAGAGCTAGACTGCCCACCCGAGCCACCCGCCGGTCGCTTCTTTCCTTTCTCTTTATCTTTTTCTTTCTCCCAAGACTCGTGCTCCTCGCGCGCACATGCATTCCCGTGCTCCACCCAAAGAGCACGGTCCAAGACCTCCGCAAAGGTCTTTAGCTTGAGGGCGTGAACCGCCCGAAAGATCTCCGGTCGAA
The DNA here is from genome assembly GCA_016920855.1 of Puya raimondii. Taxonomy (NCBI): domain Eukaryota; kingdom Viridiplantae; phylum Streptophyta; class Magnoliopsida; order Poales; family Bromeliaceae; genus Puya; species Puya raimondii. The sequence continues at coordinate 70,095 of JABWPP010000048.1, forward strand.
GTCCGCGCACGAAACAATCGACCTTGTCCAACTCTCCGCGGACAACGTGCGGCACGCAATTAATAATGTACGAGAACTCCCTCTCGTACTCGCGCACAGTGCGGTTCCCTTGCTTCAACTTACGGAACCTTTCTTGAAGTTTTCTTTTCTCGCTATCGGGGAAATAGGTGGCGAACACCATACCCCGAAACTCTTCCCATGACGGTGGCGGAAGGCTAGAGAGTCTATCCCGTCGGACTCCCTTCCACCACACCTTCGCCGATCGCTCTAAACAATGAACGGCGAGATGCACTTTGTCCCTCTCCAAGGTATATAGATCCTCGAAGAGTGTCTCCATGGCATCGATCCATGTCTCTACATCCCACGGATCCATATTCTCCCCGCTAAAGATAGGCGGGTTGAACTTCTTGAACCTCATGAGAGCCGCAAGCGCGCGCTCTCGTTCCGCGTCCTCCATCTCGGAATCGAGCATAGGAGTACCCGACCCCTCGGCCACAGTCGGTGGTGCAGGTGGCGCCACGGCCGGCGCCGGTGCCACCCCCTCGGCCGGTGCCGAAGCAGAGGCCGGAGGTACTCCCATTCTCTCCTCCCTAACCGCAGCCGCTTGCTGCGCCATCTCGTCTTGGAGCTTTTTAATTTGCTCCTCCTGTCGTTGCATGGCTTCGGCCTGTCGCCGAACCACGCCCATCAACTCGGTCAACTCATTACGAAGACCCGAGTTCTCGCCCTCCCCGAGTTGTTCGGGAGCCGCGCTCGCTCTCCCGTGCCCAACCCTCAAGGGAGGCCGTCCACGTACCATTATCCTGAAAACACAATGACTTTGGTCATTTCGTGACATTCAAAGTCATTTGTAACATAACGTTTCACGAAAATAAACGTGAACCCAATCTAGGCGAAAGTCACACAAGGGTCCTTATTCCCCTCACTTGGTTTTCATGTTGTCGGCCGCCAACACGAACACACTTGGTGAAGAATAAGACACACCTCGAATCTACCTCTATTTCCAATTAGAGGCATAAGGACATAACCCAATCACTTATCTTTCGCCATAATCAAAGATCTCGTCACTCACGAGCCTACACTCCTAGGGTCATTTCCATCCTAGGGTTCTTAGGTCAACCTAGACCGTTTCTATTCTCTGATACCACCTCAGTCTGTCACGCCCCGCCGGCCCTTTGACACCAACTAGGTGGAAAGGATAACCGCACGGGCGCATGCCCCAGACCCGCCGAACGGATAGAATCTTTTCTACCCGCCCAAGGCGTCACAACACAAGCTTATCCACAATGTTCCAACTAGGAACGGAGCACAAGAGTTGCACAAAGAAAGCATTAACATAAAGAAGTTCTACTTCTATTACATCACATGGCACAATATACATGTCCAAATTTTTCTTTTCTTTCTTTCATTCCATACACTATGTTCCAAAATTATGGAATATACAAATTTCATACATATAATGAAAATCCCCTATGCTGTCATCGTCCAAAGCTAAGGGTACACTCTATGTGTCACCAAAATGGAAGGGCCGCTAACTAGAGAGCTAAACCCTTGCCTCGCTCCGCCGCCTCACTCGCGGAAGGACCTGGAAAATGTGGGGTGAGAACTATAAACATAGTTCCCAGTGGGTAAGGCCACCCAAGAGAGAAGCTCGACCCACCAGGTCCAAAGAAACACCATATGCATAAGTTAGATCACGTATAACTATGCAACAATTATTTACATGCTTGTAAATAAACATAAAGGATGCAACCAAATGAAATATAATTTATCATTCTCTCCTAGGTTCATCCTATGTCTCACATTGACTAAGTTCATTTACTTGTCATTTACTTATGGTTTCGGAATCGCCGTCTCACCATAATTATTCCAACATTCGAGGAGTGAACTCGTCACCTCCTAGTTCGAGTAGCGAACTCGTCGCATACTCGGGATAGCAAAATCGTCGCCTACCCCGTCTCAACACCGCCATTACATGGCATGGATAGCGAACTCGTCGCATATCCGGGATAGCAACCTCGTCGCACATCCCCTCTCGACACCGCCAACTCAAGGCGAGGTAGCGAAATCGTCGCCTACCCGGGATAGCAAACTCGTCGCACATCCCGTGTCGGTACGGCCAACTCATGGCATGGTAGCGAAATCGTCGCCTACCCGGGATAGCAAAATCGTCGCACATCCCGTCTCAATACGGCCAACTCATGGCATGGTAGCGAAATCGTCGCCTACCCGGGATAGCAAAATCGTCGCACATCCCGTTGTTCACGTTTTTCACTTGCCAACCTAAGTCTCATGACCTTAAGTTCAAGTCACTAAGTCTCGCCTATGTTCAATAACACTAGGCTTACTTTCTCATTATCAACCTAGGTTCCATGACTCTAGGTTCCAATCTCATGTCAAACCTATGTTCAATGACACTAGGTTTCAATCTCACATGTTCCAACCTATGTTCAATAACACTAGGTTTAATCCTCACATGTCCCAACCTATGTTCAATAACACTAGGTTTCAATCTCACATGTCCAACCTATGTTCAATAACACTAGGTTTAACCATACATGCAACCATACAACAAGTATTAATATTTGAATTATACTTGAAATATACATCATGCAATAGGATTTCATTGTTCAACCTATCATGATTTTTATTTTTGCCAACATGCAAATTCTAGGGTTCACAACACATACCATTTTATCTTTAAATGGATATTTACCCTAGACATGGAAGTGACCTAATCACTTCGGTAAACACAAACCCACCTCAAGAGCTTTCAAATTCTTGTATTCTTCAAGCTCCTAAGTGTCCAAGCTTTGAGTTCTTGCTTCAACCCAAGCTTCTACAAGAAAACGGTTCGTTACTCATTACGAACCCTAAATTCAACTCAACATGTGAAATCAAGTGTTCTAACATGATTTCCTATGCCTCAATTGCAATTCCCGAAGGTCCAAATATTTTTAGAACCTCTCATTGCAAAAGCCCCAAATCTACCTAGGGTTTGCATGCATGCAAGCCAAACCCTAGATTTCATGGCCAATCTCTCACATTTTGTGCTTTAGATTGCCAAGGGTTCCCAAAAACCTCATTTCAAAGGATTAAATCCAAGGTTTGAACCCAAAACGTGAGGTACTAACCTTAATCACGAAATCCCCAAGCTCCTTCTTGCACCAAGAAGCTTCTTTTCTCCTTTGGAAGCTTTTTCCAAGATCAATCCACCCTTTTCTCCAAGTTTTGGAGAAATCTCTAGAGAGAGAAAGTGGAGAAGATGAAGAGGAGAAGTGGAGAAGAAGATGACTGAGAAAGGGGGGTGTTCCCTGCCTTTCAAACACTTCCTCGAGTGTGAAAAGACCAAAATGCCCCTCTCCACACTTAACACTCTCAACCAGCCAAAACTGGGCATTGTATACCGGTATGCGCATATACATACCGGTATACCTCAGAAATCCCGCAGAATCCCGAGAGCTGGATTTACTGTTTCGGCCATCGCGTACCGGTATCCTATTTCACATACCGGTATACAGTGACATTCCGGTATTTCCCGGAGAATTCCGCAAAACCCGAGAGCTGGATTTTCGGTTCAACCACGGCATTCTGGTATTCCCTATGCACGTACCGGTACTATTCACTCCAATTCCGGTATTGGAGTTCACATACCGGAATCCAGTGCAGACTTCCCAAGTTCAGTAGTTTTGACTTTTCGAAGTCCATTTTCGCGCCTCACTCGCGCCGAAAACACTTCGCACAGGTCCCGAACTTGGCCAAAGCCTCACATATAGCCTCTCATGCTATTTTTCCACCGGAACTCTACCATTTGTAGAAGTTCGGTACGGTGCACTGAAATTCAGTGTACTACATAGGAGATAGTTTGATATTGACTGTTCATTTTGTACTCACTTGATGGACTTTATTACAAATTGGTAGAATTATAAAATTTAGTTTCAAAATATTTTAAATGCTCTAAATCATATTTACGATATAGATCGTCGATTTAAAAACTCTATCATCGAAAATGAATTATGAGTATGAAAACTTCTGTATTCATAAGAGTTTAGTTACCCTACTCATATATATATATATATATATATATATATATATATATATATATATATATATATATGTGTGTGTGTGTGGGTGTACATATATGTGTGTGTGTGTATATATATATATATATATATATGTATATATATATACATATGCTTATACATATATATATATGTATATGTATATATATGTATATTTATATATGTATATAGAGTCCGGCTACTATACTCTTATGAGTATAGATCCCTTTGTACTCATAAGCTTCCGACCGTTAGATCTACTTTTTTGACCATTTCCACCTGTTAGATCTACTTTTTTGACCATTTCCACCTGTTAGATCATATTATTCAACCAACCACATACTCAACCCTAGTGGACCACTATCATCCTAACCGGGGACCACTATCGTCCTAACCGCACATCTCTTTATCCAACGGCCAAAAATTTATGGGTATAAAGGGATCTATACTCATAAGAGTATAGTAGCCCTACTCTATATATATATAGAGTAGCCTCAAAATGAATAGTTAAAAATAAAAATTTAAAAAAAATTACTGATAAAAGACTTAAATTGTAAATCAGAAGTATTGTCATGCAATTAATGTTAAGTAGAATTTCTTTTAAAGTTTCATGTAATTTGGATTGTTCTACACTGTTGAACTTAAAAACGTGCCACATCGATCGTTAAATAGTCATTTTTTAGACCTTTTGATCACTTGAAAATGATGTCAAAAAATTATGAAATTTGATTTCTAGATAGTTCCAATAGCGTAGATTATGCCTAACGGAGCCTATCGTCGAATCAGATATCCTATCATCGAAAACAACTTACAAGCACGGAGGCCTCCGTACTTTCGAAAGCACAGGAGATGTACTCTCTCTCTCTCTATATATATATATATATATATATATATATATATATATATATATGTGTGTGTGTGTGTGTGTGTGTGTGTGTGTGTGTGTGTGTGTGTGTATATACATAACTAGGCTAGAATACTATTAATAGCACCAAGTCATTGGAGCTATTAGATTTTCGGCCCTTGGATGAAGCGATGTGCGGTTAGGATAATAGTTGAATAGTATGATCTAACGGGTGAAAATGGTCAAAGGGGTAGATTTAAAAGCGAAAAACTTGATAGCACCAAGTGCTTGGTGCTATTGATAGTATTGTCGCCGGACTCTATATATATATATATATATATATAGAGAGAGAGAGAGAGAGAGAGAGAGAGAGAGAGAGAGTGGGATGTTGTGTCTTACACTATTTGGAAAAAAAAGAATGCACAAATTTGGAGGATAGTGTAATCTTTCGTCTTATTAATTATACGTAGCTTATTTATTTTATATTAAATAAACCTTTTCGTCTATCGAGAAAAGGTTTTTACAATTATGACTTGGCAGTTATAATTTTAAAAAAATTATACTTTATTTTAATGTACAATACAATTTAGTTTGTAAAGAAACAAGAGCATGAAAAATTTATCTTAACGAGATAATATTCTCTTCTAATGGACCAACATTTATACAAATAATGCGAGTATTTATATAAATTGTGCAACATATGCAACATTTATATACATATTGCATGATTTTCACAATACATGATAATATATTATACTATTTGTACGTGATGTACAATATTATTCGCTATATCATGTATAAATTTTGCAATATTGCATAAATTTTGCAAATATTATATCATTTTATACAAACGTTGTACTACTTAAATGAATGTTGCACTATTTAAGAGATATCGCATTCTTCCTATTTTACTTATTATTGTTTTTTTTTTGTATATATTGAATGAAAATCTCATTTCTCAAGAAAAAGGTTTGGACAATAATAACTTGTCAGTTGTACTTTCTAAAATATTTAATGTGTATGCTTTTTATGCATTTTGAAAAAGATGTAATTTGATCTCATTAAAAAAAAAAACTGACAGAATCTACGAAATTCTAAAAAAGTGATTTTGATTTGCAAAAGTATAAAATTAATATAATTTTTTATGCAAAAAGAAGAAAAAATTCCTGCTGTTTTCCTTACAAAGTTTGATTTGTTAAAACTATAGCAATACATCATAACTGAATTTTGAACATAGATTTGCAGGATTCTATCTTTCACAGCCAGCTGGGATTTAGAATTCGGTTTATTAATCTAATAGTTGGAACCGACTCGGAATAATTGGCCTTCTTTTCCAACCGGGCTGGGCTTAAACAATGAATTCAGAGAATACATTTTAGCTTTTCTGAACGCAAATGAGTTGACCCTGCTTGTGTTCGCCTGTTTATCAAATGAGCTAAATATTCGAGCTCGTGATCAGTTTGCCAGTAAAATTAGTTGGGCTTAATTTTGAATAGAAGACGAGCTAGCTCACAAACAACAAATTAGTTTGATAACCCCACCCAAGATCATAAGTAGTTTTGGCTAGGTTAATACATAGGAGCCGCTAAAACTTTTTGTTGTTTTCATTTAGTCTCTTAAACTTTAAAATTTTCACATTTGTCATTCAAAACTTTTAGAATCTTGCAATTAGTTGCTTATATTTATATTTATACAATTTAAAGTGACTAACAATAGGCAAATGGTTAGGAAAAAGAAAAATCAACCGCCCATGCATGTAGACTCATTAAGCGTAATTTTGATATCCTAATTCCATTTTATTATAAGAAAATTGACTTCTAGCACTTTATTATTAAAAATGAAATAGATAATTATGGTAAATTTTACCTTCAAGAAAATTTTAGCAGCAAGCAGATTCATTTAGAGGTTGTTTGATTGCACATAGTTGCATTGCAGTGCAAATCTAAATATAGTGTATGATTTGGCGCACTTGGAGCTAATCGTTTCAATCAAAACTATACAAGGGGAGTTTAACTAAAACAGTTGAAACTACAGTAATTAATCACAGTCTAACTGTAGCAGCTAGACAGAAGAATTTTAGATAAGAAACCTAATTATCTTTTGAACCTTTGTTTTATTTTTTTACACTTCTAATTGGAAATAGTCCTATTATTTTATATTATAAAATAATAAAATTTATATTAAAATTAATAAGAGGTATGCAACAAAATAATTTATTGATAACTGTAACATTTTCTACTATACCCAAACAAATAAAATATATGTGAATATATATATTTATATTTAATTTTATTATATTTATAATTATATCCAACAAGCGGCCTTTTGTATCGTTAATGCGTGTGCTTCCATGTTTTTGATCATTCATTAATGTTTATTATTTCAAATTAATAAAATATTTGGCCTACGGGCCAGGCCTCTGAAGTCCCTAAAAAAATAATAATAATAAAATAAAATATTAATATTAATATTAACAGGTAAATTTGATATTTTAAAATTTTGAATTGTAAAATATAAAATTTTTAAATTTTAAGTGACTACCCGCAATTAGATAAATAATTCTAATTCATATAATTATTTTTCGAATTTTTAAATTTGACTTGACTGCCGTGCAAAACCTTTGACCACAACGCAGTTTATTTGCATTCCTCTGCGACGAGGCAACGGCCAGCCCCTCATGCCCTACATCATCTCGCTCCGACTCCCCATGTGCCCGTAGGCCTTTTTTTTTCCTTTTTTTTTTTTGCGCCGTTACACTTAGTTCCAGTAAAAAAATATTATGGAGTGTAAATATCGTAATTTTGGTCCGGATTAAATGTGAAATTCTGTAACTTCAAAAAAAATTTATGAAATTATTTTAAAAGTCGTTTGAATACAATTTATACAATTTCATAGAATTTCTCATAATATTTAAAAAAGAAGCCATTAGAAATTTTAAATTTAAATTATTAGCTATTTGGATTCACATAGTACGATTTCAAAAGATTTTTGCAAACTAAAAAATTAAAAATTAAAATTAATTTTAAATTTTAAAATTTTTAAAATAAATTTTTTAAATTTAAAATCTGAATAAATATTAAATTTAAAATTTAAAATTTTAAAAGTTATAATTCTAAATTTTTTAAAAAAAATTAAAAATTTGAAATTTGAAATTTTAACTTTTAAATTTTAAATTTTAAATTTTAAATTTTAAGAATAAATTTTATAAATTTGAAATTTGAAATTTGAAATTTGAAATTTGAAATTTGAAATTTGAAATTTGAAATTTGAAATTTGAAATTTGAAATTTGAAAATTGAAATTTCAAATTTAAAATTTGAAATTTGAAATTTAAAATTTGAAATTTGAAATAAAAAATTTAAATTTAAAATTTAAAATTTGAATTTGAAATATAAAATTGATAATTTAAAATTTAAAATTTAAAATTTGAAATTTGAAATTTGAAATTTGAAATTTGAAATTTGAAATTTGAAATTCAAAAATTAAATCTTAAATTTTAAAAATTTATATGTTATAATTCCAAATTTTTATAATTTTAAATTTGAAATTTAAAATTTAAAATTTAAAAATAAATTTTAAAAATAAATTTGAAATTTGAAATTTGAAATATGAAATAAAAAATTTAAAATTTAAAATTTAAATTTGAATTTGAGATTTGAGATTTGAAAATAAAAAGTTTAAAATTTTAAATTTGACATTTAAATTAAAATTTTAAAATTTAAATTTTTGATATTTAAAATTTAGAATTTAAATTTTGATATTTAAAACTTAGTACATTTTTGGGGTGAGAGAGTTAGTCATGAAATTTTTTTTCTTTGGTTGGATTAGATTATAAGTTTACTCAATTTTTTGGAGTATAGTTTAACTATACTCCAAAAATTACTTCATTTTTTTTGCTTCCAAACGCTTCGCAGGAAAATTTTCCTACGGGCATAGTATAGTTTAACTATACTACGTTTTTAGGTCCATCCAAACGGGGCCTTAGGGGTGTCAACGAGCCGAACACGAGCGAGCTGGGGTCGGCTCGTGTTCGGCTCGTTTCATAAACGAGCCGAACACGAGCTGGCTCGTTTAAGTATCGAGCCAAAAAATTCGGCTCGTTTATTAACGAGCCGAACACGAGTCGAACACGAGTTCGCTCAGAAACAATAAGTTAAAATGATTAGAAAAGATATATATATAGAAAATAAATTTATGAGATCTTATCCATTAGACTTTGATCTAATGGTTGAAATTTTACATATAAATTGACTTTTTATAATTGAGTTGGGCTTTAACTTAGGTTGGGCTAAAAATTAAATAATAAAAAATTATATTATATATAATTATTTATTTATATATATATAAATAATATAAATAATATAAATATTAAATATATATATATTCGAGCTGTTATCGAGCCGAGCACGAGCGAGCTGACCCCAGCTCGTGTTCGGCTCGTTTATTAAATGAGCTGAAAAATTCAGCTCGTGTTCGGCTCGTTTACTAAACGAGCGAGTCGATTTCGAGCTCATTTCGAGCCGAACACGAGTTGACTTGCGAACAGCGAGCTGGATTGCCACCCCTAGTTACACTACCTTGTGAACAAAAATACCCCTGCTCTTTTCTTATCTCACAACTGTATCCTTTCTCAATAAACTTGTTTAGTATACTCCCACATATCTTAAATCTTTTTCATCTAAAATTTATTATTTTTTAATTATAATATTAAATTTTTATTTTTTAAATCATGGAATGGAGGTGTAAGATCTATACTTTTTTTTGTAATGTACAAATAAAATTTTTTATTTACAAAAATTAAAAATATATAAAACACACTCGAATTTTAGTTCATTTTAATTTAGCTATTCAATCTTTCAAAATTTTAATTTTAATATCCAATTTTTTTTATTTGTTTGATTTAAATAATTTATGGTTCTTCGGATATAAAATTTAATTTAATTATTTATTTTATTCATTTATAATTACGTAAATTTTACAAAATATGCTAACTAAATCTTTAGAGATAAACGATACATTTTAAATTTTAAAGTTAAACAATCACTACCTCACTTAAATCAAATAAAGTAAAATATTAGATAGTAAAAATTAAATTTTTTAAAATTAAATAGTCAAAAGAGTAGGTTTTTAGGCCAATTTGCATAAAAAATCAGCAAGTTTTGAGCTTCTGCAAAACTGGGCCACCTTTTTCGATTTTACAGATTCGGGCCGGATTTTAAAAAAATTGACCAAAATATCCTTATTCCTTTCTTTCTCACTTTTTTTTACCTCCGCCGCCACCCTCCGCCGCGGCCGCCAACCAACCTCCTACTCGTTTTCGTTTACCTCTGCTACCTCCTACTCGAAATTGTGACGTTTTTTTCTGCCTCGGCTGTCGCCGCCGCCCACAAGCACCCGCTCCGAGATGGGACATCGGTGATTTTTTCGTGTTGGGTTGTCAAGGCAGAGTGTGATGATGAAGGTGGAAGGGCTGGAGAGATGTTGGGTTTAAGCAAGAAGGGGAAGGTAGTAGGGGTGGGTTTGAGCAAGGAGAAGGTGGTGGAAGTAGATATTTATTTTCACATCAAATTATTTTTTTGGATTTGAACCAAACACTAAAAAACGAAGTAAAAAAATAAAGAGTTTTAAGGTTTGCACCAACTTTTTACAACAAAATATTAAACTCTATTTTAAATTTCTACAGTTGCCAAACAGACCCTTAGTATACTCCAAAGTGGAGTATATATACCTTAAACTTTTGTCATCTAAGAATCAGTATCTTCTAATTATCATATTATTTTTTTATTTTTTAAACCATAGAATAGGGGTATACAAATAGAATTTTCTCATTTACAAAAATTAAAACTATATAAAACATGCCCCAATTTTACTCCATTTTAATTTAATTATTCAATCTTTCAAAATTTTAATTTTAGTATCTAATCTTTCAATTTGTTTGATTTAAATAATTTTATGGTTTTTTGGATATATATTTAATCTAATTATTTATTTTAATAAGTATATAATTACATAAATTTTATAAAATATGCTAAGTAAATCTTTTAGAAATAAACGACATATTTAAAGTTTAAAGTTAAACAATTACTAACTCTCAAATCAAATAAAGTAAAAAAAAATAGATAGTAAACTAAATTTTTAAAGATTAAATTGTTAAATAAAAAAAAGATGATAGTCGGAGTAGGTGTTATATATTTTTACTTCTGAAAAAGTACCTCTACTCTTGTCTTATACAACAACCTTATCTTTTCTCTCTTTAATCCTCTTAACTACTTTCTAAATAAATAGGGTAAAATCTATATAAAGTATGAGATCCCGCAGATATTGCAGCTTTTTTTTTTGTTTTTTTGAGAGAGAAGATATTGCAGCTTGTTGTCTATACTTTGCGTTTACTTTAGCTCAAATACCTTATATATGTTATATATTTTACTACCTTATTGCAAAAAGTATAAGTAATTTCTCTACAAAAAAACTATTTTATTTCTTCATTTGTAATCCAACCTACTCATTGAGATTTACCTGAAGTTTTGATAAAAGGTAACTTTACATTAATTGAATATTTTAGATAACTTTGCATTAATCGAATATGTAATGGTCAAAAATTAAAATAGAATACATGTAAAAGACAACAAACAAAAATATTTTAAGTGTTAGGAAAGTAGCAACATTACGGTAGTATTTGTGAATTGGAAACTATCTCTACATTTAGAAGCATATCATTGCAGACTTTATATACAAAAATTTCTAAGGTGCTGTATAACCTATCTATCTAGAAAGAAAGTAAATCTTAATCACTGCTCGGTCAACTGTCAGATCACTATTAATGATGAAAATAAAATAGCCGTGCATCTTAATGAACATCTATTAGATTTGTAATGCACATTGATTTCCTGCCACAAAAGGTAACGCATATTGATTTCCTGCCACTGCCTCTTCAGAAAATCTGCAATCTACCCATCTTATAAGCAAATAATAATGAAAAGCAATTCAGCAAAAGGGTATGCAGAGAGAAAATAAAAGAAAGCACATATATTACAGACAACCAAAAGAAATAAATAAATATTATAACAAAAAAAAAAAGAAAAAAGAAAAAAGAAAAAAGACACTCCACCACACTCCACCCCGGTCCCCTTTCTTTGCTCTGCTCTGCTCCCATCTTCTCCTCCTCTCCTCTCTGTCTCTTCTACCTCAGAAAAAGCAAAAAAAAGAAAAAGGAAGAGAAAATGGAGGAGAAGAAGAAAAGGCTACATTGCTTACTGCTTCTACTAGAAGCGCTTCTGCTTCTCGTCCGCATACGGTTCGCCGTCTGCTCTTCGGCTTCCTCCGGGCCGACTCTGGCGGACGACCTGAGCGCGCTGGCGGCGTTCCGCGGGGCGTCGGGCGGTTGGGCGGGGGCGGGGGCGGGGGCGCTGTCGAGCTGGAACCTGTCGGAGCCGTCGTCGGCGTGCGCGACGTGGCAGGGGGTGACGTGCGCGGGGGGCCGCGTGAGCCGGCTGGTGCTGGAGGGACTGTCCCTGTCCGGGCCGTCGGGCCTCCCCTACCTCGCCCGCCTCGACCGCCTGCGCGTGCTCAGCCTCAAGTCCAACCTCCTCTCTGGCCCCATCCCCGACCTCTCCCCGCTCTCCTCCACCCTCAAACTCCTCTTCCTCTCCCACAACGCCCTCTCCGGCCCCATCCCGGACTCCCTCTTCAGCCTCACCCGGCTCTACCGCCTCGACCTCTCCTGCAACAACCTCTCCGGCCCGGTCCCGGCCGAGGGCCTCAGCCGGCTCGACCGGTTGCTCACGCTCCGGCTCGACTCGAACCGGCTGTCCGGGCCCGTCTCCTCCGCTCTCGCCCTCCCGCGCCTCCAGGACTTGAATCTCTCGTCCAACCTCCTCTCCGGCGCCATCCCCGCCGCGCTCGCCGCGTTCCCGGCCGCGTCGTTCGCCGCCAACGCCGCGCTCTGCGGCGCGCCGCTCCCGCCCTGCCGCGACTTCGCCAGCGACCCCACGCGCCCCTCGGCGAGGCCGCCGCCCCGCGTCCCCCCCGCCGCCGCCGTCGTCGCGTCCTCGCCCTCCTCCTCCGCCCCGCCCCGCGGCGGCGGAGGGAGGATGAGCCGCGCCGCCGTGGTGGCCATCGTCGGCGGCGACTTCGCGCTCCTCGTGCTCGTCTCCGGCCTCCTGTTCTGCTACTTCTGGCGCAAGTTCGCCGCGGGGAGGAGGGCCCCCTCGCGGCTCCACGAGGGCGAGAAGATCGTCTACTCCGCCAGCCCCTACGGCGGGGCCGGGGCCGGGGGCGGGGCCGGGTACGAGAGGGGCAAAATGGTCTTCCTGGCCGACGGCACCGGCTCTAAGAGGTTCGAGCTCGAAGACCTGCTGCGGGCCTCCGCGGAGATGCTGGGAAAGGGGAGCTTCGGGACGGCGTACAAGGCGGTGCTCGACGACGGGAGCGTCCTGGCGGTGAAGCGGCTCCGCGACGTGCAGGTGTCCGGGAAGCGCGAGTTCGAGCAGCACTTGGAGCAACTGGGCCGCCTCCGCCACCCCAACCTCGTCCCCCTCACCGCCTACTACTACGCCCCCGACGAGAAGCTCCTCGTCTACGACTACATGCCCAACGGCAGCCTCTTCTCCCTTCTCCACGGTAACTAATTAATTACCGCTACCTCCCGTAGGTTTATAATCGCATGCACGCGCAACAACTTCTGAATGAATGAATGAATGATTCTCTGCAAATTTTGTTCATTCATAAATCATAATTCTTAGGGAATAGGGGGCCGGGGAGGACGCCGGTGGACTGGGGGCTGCGAATGCAGATCGCGGCGGGGGCGGCGCGGGGGCTGGCGCACATCCATCACGCGAGGCGATCGCCGAAGCTGGCGCACGGGAACGTGAAATCCACGAACGTGCTGCTCGACAAGGCGGGCAGCGCGCGGCTCGCCGACTACGGCCTCGCGCTGATGGTGCCGTCGGCGGGCGCCTCTCGCTCCGCGGGGTACCGCCCGCCCGAGGCGCCCCCGGCCGACGGGCGCCGCGCGTGGGCGACCCAGCGGGGCGACGTCTACGCGTTCGGCGTGCTGCTCCTGGAGCTGCTCACGGGGAAGCCGGCAGCTTCGGACAACGGCGGGGGAGGGGCCATGGATTTGCCGAGATGGGTGCAGTCGGTGGTCCGCGAGGAGTGGACGGCCGAGGTCTTCGACCTCGAGCTCATGAGGTAGGTATCACTCCGCACCGCAAAACAATCTATCACTAGTTTTTTCTATCATTATTATATGACTCCACTCACACTCTGTTCGATCTCGTGCTAAATCTAATTAGAATTTCATAGAATTTTGATTAAAAAAAAAATTATTCCGAGGATTTCACTTCCTGTTGGAATTTTAAATAAAAATTTCATTGAATTCTATTTCATTTTATTATTTAGCAAAAGATAAAAGATGAGAATTTATTTTAAAAAAAGTTTTCACCTAATCTTTGCAAATAAATCCAATTTTCATTATTTATTCGCTCCACACAGAACTTGAATGTAACTTTTAAAATTTTATTAGAGTCTGAGACAGCCTATGGCGCTTTTAAGGTTAAAATAACAAAATATTTTGTCTAAGATAAAATATAAAAATAGAGTTCTGTCTCGGCCTAAACTTTTGGTCACATAATATCAAAATCAATTTTCACCTTCTTCATTCTATTTCATAGGTTAACTCTCTATCTCGTATCTCATCCACTGGTAAGTAGTGGTATTAGTATATATTTTTTAATTTAATTTCTATTAGATTGATTCTATATTTAACATGATCGGAATAGAAGGTTCTCAGTTTGAATCCCGTTACGCCTCTAGTGTTATTAAATTTTTTCTTATTTATTTAAGTTAACATCTTAGATTTAACAAAATTATTTGAAGTCTAGACTAATAAATCATTGTACTCTAATAGTTTAAGTTTTTGAATATAAACTATTATTTTTTACATAGATTATTTTACTAAGTTTTACAAATTTTAAGAAAATTAAACAAATTAATAATGTTATTTTAAATTTGATAAAAATGTACAGAACTTATCTGAATTACAGATTATTTTTAATCGTTCAAAAATTTAATTTTATCATCCAATATTTTAATTTTTTTTTTATTTGAGTCAATTAATAATAATTTGACTACAAAATTAACATAATTACTTAATTTAATAAATTTATAATTGCTATAATTTTATAAAGGCTTAATTAAACTCTACTATATTATTATATTTATTTGCTATGTTGTACAATTTCTCTTTCAAAGATGCTATTGTATTATTGTATTTTATCAATCTCTATACTGTATTTTAGACTTAGTTTTATTTTTCTAATTTATACTATTTCTTCTTTTCATAGATATTACTAACCTATTTTTATTCATCACCAATCTCTATATTATTGTTAACAAATTTATTATTGTAGACAAATTATGACAATTTTATTTAGAGACACTTGATTAAATAGTAGAAAAAATATAAAACAAGTCTCCATAATAGGCTGATAGGCTCATTAAAAATTCCTATCAAGTTATTTTAATTTTTTTTTTGTATTTTTTTATTATTTCAAAACGAGTTGAATATATATTATGTCATTTTTAATCAGTATTTTTAGCAGTATTTATATAAAATAATAATTTTATTACTTACAGTGTAGGAATAGAAAAAAAAAAGAATAGTTAAATAGTGTCTTTGAAAAAAAAACTAGTACAGTATAGAAAGTGAAAAAAAAATCGGTTAAGTACAGTGCGGTATAGTGTAATTAAGCTTTGTATAAAATATACTAATTAAATTTATAAAAATAAATATCGTATTTAAATTTTGAAGTTAAAATATTATTAACTGATTCAAATTAAATGAACTGAAAAATTAAATAGTAAAGTTAAAATTTAAACGATTAAATAATCTCATTAAAATGGTCATGCAACAGGTATAAAGGGATTGAGGAGGAGATGGTGGCCATGCTGCAGCTGGCGCTGCGGTGCACGGCCGCTGCGCCCGAGCAGCGGCCGAAGATCGGGCAAGTCGTGAGGGTGATCGACGAGATCCGCGCCGCATCCGCCAGCGGCGGAGGAGAGGTCTCGCCTTCGCACGAATCCTTCGACTCCATCTCCGACTCGCCCTCAGTCTCCGAGGATGCCGCCGCCGCCGCCGGCGGTGCAGCCAGCGAGTAGTGTCCTGTGTCTCTGGTTTAACGGTTCGGTTCCTTCCAACGGCTTAGTCTGTCTTCCCTCTTTTTAATTTTTTCCGTAGCTTTTTTGGTTTGTGGTGTGGATTAGCGGATTTACGTGAGCCGTTGGATGAGAAATGGACGATGTAAATTATGGGTGGGTATTGTTTTCTTTGTTTTTTTAATGTTGTGGGGGCCTTGGTTTGCTGAGAAAAGGCTGCGACCATTTAATGCTGGGGCGTTGGATGCCGGAGGAGTTTGGTGCGTCCTGTCTCTCATGTGTCCGGATGGTCTCCATAATCAGAGGGTAGTGATGTTGATGCTTCGTGCGTACCGTTGCTAAAGATATATTGTGCAATCATAACCGTCCGTTTTGATCGAATTATTTTGCAGGAATATTGGTACAGCCGCTTTAGAGGCTTGATAAATAGCTTTTTATGGTACTGACGTCATATTTTACTTTTTGGATTAATTTCACCTATGCCATTCAAAAAGTTGAAAATATTATAAATACCTTCATAAAATTAGTAGTACCATAATTATTCCTCTAAATATATATATTCTATCAAATTTACTTTTATTTGCAAACTCCGTTAAATATTATAATTTTTCTATTGGATTAAAAATTAAATTACCGATTTTGCCCTTGACCTTTGAAAGATGTTGAAGGTTATAGTGAGAAAATATATATTCAACCCTCTCAACTATAGGCTATTTTGAAAAAAGTCCTTAATTTTTTCTTCTATATAAAGATCTATTCAGTTTTTATTTATTTGGTTTAAAATAATTTTATGAATTAAATTAAATATTTTGCTCAAAACCAATATACTCCACTAGAAACTAACTATTAAATCTAGAATTATACTATTTTCTCCGGTTGAATGAAAATTTTAGTATTTCGTCAAATTTAACGGCTTTAATTACTTTCAGTTAAAGGCATTATAAGTTTAATAGTTAGTTGCTAATGGAGTGTCTTGGTTTTGAACAAAATATTTCATTTAATTCATAAAATTAATTTATACCAAATAAATAAAAACTGAATGGGCTTTTATACAGAAAAAAAAATAAAGGACCTTCTTCAAAATAGCCTATAGTTGAGGGGGTTTAATATATATTTTCTTACTATAACCTTCAACACTTTTGTAGTACCCCTGGAGCCTAACTGGCGAAATGACTGCAGTATCAGAGACTGGCCGACACCTCTGTAGAGTGTCGGGATGAGTCGGAGTCACTTTGGCGTGAAATAGACGCGAAAACGGACTCGGAGCACAAAAATAAGTCAAAACTGAAGTTCTGCCAGTTTAGGGCGCCCAGAAGTTGAGTTTAGGGCGCCCAGATTCTGAGTGTTGTTTTATATATATACTTAGTCATTTCGGATCCAGATTCGGACGCCCAGAAGTGGATAAGTCACCTCGAAGTTCTGCCAGTTTACCAGAGTTCTGCCAGTTTAGGGCGCCCAGAAGTTGAGTTTAGGGCGCCCAGATTCTGAGTGTTGTTTTATATATATACTTAGTCATTTCGGATCCAGATTCGGACGCCCAGAAGTGGATCCAGAAGTTCACCTCGTGAGTATCGAACGTGCTGACACGTGTGTGTGGTAGGTGAGTGCCGTGGGACCACGTTAAGGCACACCGAACCACTGGGCGGAGAGTCCGAGGTGCTGTTCCTGTGCAGGCTGGAGGTTTAGGGCGCCCAGTTCCTGAGTTTAGGGCGCCCGAATCTTGGACTTTCAGCATAGGAACTGGTTAGCAGCTTTTGTTCTTGAGGCTTAAGTTATCCTATTCCTACTGCTATAAATAGATGGGGACGACCCCCCTGAAGCTCTTTTACTTTCTTTTCATGGTGAACTCAGGAATTTTGCAAGAAAGTCCCTCAAATCCTCTAAATTCCATCTTTTTCTATTGAAGGCTTGAGATTCCAGCAGATTTCCAGCAGATTTCCAGCGTCGACCTGTGGTGTTTCAGCTCGTGTGTGGTGTAAAAGTGTCCAAACTCCGTGAAACTTGGTTTGCTGGATTGTGGACTCGCAGAGAAAGTTGTGGAATCCTTCCAACAGCAATTTGGATAGGTATGTGTACTTTAATTGCTGTTTTACTGGACCCTTTGTGTTCTTGAGCTGAAATTTAGGTTTTTCCTTGATTTTATGGATCTGAATCTTGTTGGAGCTGGATTTTTGATATAAGGATTGGTTTTCCTACATCCCCTGCTGGATTGGAAGCTTTTCCCACCTGAATTAGAGATTGGAAAGGTGAGTTTTAGTTCAGATTTGGAGAACTAAGCTTAAATGCTGAAATTTTAAAAAATTGATGGATTTCCTTGGATTTTTGAATCCAGATTTTGATGGAGAGCTTATTAGAGGATTTGGTTTGATTCATCACTCTATTTGGGAGGTTTATGACCCTACTTCATCGGTTGTTTAAGCTTGAATTCTCATATTTGAGCTAGAAGTGTTGTTTGCTAAGTTGCTGAAGTTCTGGATGCAGGTTCTGGGTATCCAGAAGTTGGGCCGAATCCTGTTGGAGGCTTTTTGGTGATCGTTTCGAGCTCAA
Organism: Puya raimondii; assembly: GCA_016920855.1. NCBI lineage: Eukaryota > Viridiplantae > Streptophyta > Magnoliopsida > Poales > Bromeliaceae > Puya > Puya raimondii. The sequence goes on from JABWPP010000048.1 coordinate 88,700, forward strand.
TTTTGGTGAGAAACCTGGGAAATTGTTCTTTAATCTTTTGAGATGAGTTGGGTGAAGTTTCACTACATTTGGACTTGAGAATTTGGTTAAATCTATTTTGAACTCGTATAGGTTGAAGCTGGCAGGCTGCAGTTCTGGGCGCCCAGAAGTGCTGCAGAGTGGATCCGAATCCTGTTTTTCAACTGGTTTGATTTCGGTTGAGGCTGATTTTGTGCGGGGCTTCTCCTATCCACTTCTGACCGTTGTTGGACTAGCGTTTAAGGTGGGTTAATGTCGACCGAAGTTTTCGGAATTCCTTCTAAGTTGTAGAGAATTTCAGCATGCTTATTTACATCATATTTTCATGTTAGTAGCTCAAATTCACGAATTTACATGTTTTTATATGAAATCTAAATTTGGAGCATAATTTAATAATTTTAGACAAATATTCCATGCTGAACTGAGAATCGACTTAGGAGAAAACTCGTTAAACCTACACCTGTCACTTTTCGAAAAACTTATCAGATTTAGCTCCAGGAGCCGTTTTTATTAATGTATCACCGCTGTTAGTGCGAGGTGGATACCTAGATCAATGTAGGTCGAGTTTACGCTCGTGCTGAGATGCAGAGCTCATTGTTACATCACAGTTTAGGCTGTTTCGAATTTTCGGGTGCCATCAGGGCTGACGGTGGACTCAGATTTCTTCTGTTTCCATCAGATTGTGCCGTGGACATATGAGCCTTGGTTGTTAGACCAATTTAACCCTTTTATCTTGATTATAGCCTGTAGTTATCTGATTGAGCTGTTAGATTCGCATATACACTCGGTTGGGTCGCGCCCTCGAGTGCCACTCCGGAGTTGGACTTTTGTGCGTCGCAGTAGTCCCTGTTGGGTGCTGCCCTACACCGAAAACCCTCGTGGGTGAAGTACGGTGCAGCTTAGGGTACAGGCGGGACTGGTCTGTTGAGGTCCCTATAGACTCGGGTCAGTATGGGCGATTTAATCATAATGAGAGATGCATTTGTTTCAGTGATTGTTGTGCATAGTGGTAGGATAGTGGCATTACAGCTGTAGAGTTTATTCCAGCATACCTTTCTATTTCTTTACCTACCAGCTATACTGTTAGTCTCGTAGACTTAGTGGGTTGGCCGTTGAGGTCGGTGCGGTACCCATTGAGGACTACTTTATTTTATAGTAGTTCTCACACCCATTGTTGCCACTTTTTTTTGCAGAGCCTTCGACTGTTGTTGCTGCTACTGTTCCTTCTGATCGAGGTAAGGGAGTCGCGAGCTAGATCCCCGTCTACCCTGGTCGCTACTCTAGAGAAGGACCTATTTTGGAGATAGTTTCTGTGTAGGAGATGCCATGTACATACAGGGGTGTTTGTTTTGTGTACAATGGGATGGACTTGTACTTTATAGTTATGGCCGGTCGGCGTTGTATTTTGGATCTTGTATGTACAGTTGGCTTATCTGTATCGAGTTATGTTCTTTATTCCAGCTCTATATCTCTTATAGTTGCCTTATGTATTTTACAGGTACAGCTATCGCTTCGTATACGTGAAAAATTCTATGTATACGGCGGATCTGTTGACGAGCCCCGAAAAATGAGCAATTCGGGGCGTGACAGATTAAGTTGGTATCAGAGCTTAGGAATAGGTCGTTGGGACTTAGTAAATCCTAGGCTTTGGCAAACCCTAGAAACGCAAGACGTGAGTGACGTGACTTGCTGCGAAAGTCATTGATTTGATTGTTGAAACTCCTCCTAGAGTGGAGGGAGTGATTGAAGGCGTGTGTCCTTTCCTGTCACGAACTTGTGTCGGCTGCAGACGACATCAAGTAGTGGAGGAAAAGGGGCGACCTTCTAGACTTTCGTTTGATTGGGTCGATAGTTGTTTATGATACGTAATTAATGTGTGTACCATATTTCAGGTGGTCAGGATGCCTCCCCAATGCCGAGGTCGACCTTCGATGCAGTCCACTCCCACGTCTCCTGAGGTGCCCGAGCAGGCAGGACCTAGTGCACCCCCAGATTTGAGAGAGCAGTTGGCTGCCCTAGCTGAGGCGTCTAGGCAGTAGGGTGCGCTATTGCAGAGGGTGTGTGATACTTTTACTCAACAGTCGAGTGCAACACCTAGAGCGACAGAGTCGCAGGAGCCACCTTCTTCTACTCCAGTGGATGTTCCAGTTACAGCCGCATCCCCATCAACGACAGTCCCGGCCGCGCCGATTGGCGATGCTTCGCGGTCAGGCGGACAGATGTCAGAGGCCGAGCAGGAGCGGATGACTGAGAGGCTGGCCCGTTTTTGCCGATTTGATTCGCCTCATTTTGATGGTAGCCGCACCGAGCCTTGGGTGGTGGAGGCATGGGTGTGTGAGATGGAAAAGTTATTTAAGGATCTCTTTATACCAGAGCGGGAGCAGGTTCATTTGGCGGTTCACTGCCTGGCGGGTAATGCACATGCCTGGTGGAGGAGGATGAGACAGAATAGGTCCTTGGATGCACTGCAGATGAGATGGGACGAGTTTCGAGGGATGCTGTACGGGTCCTATTTCCCAAGCAGCGTGAAGCAGAAACTTGAAGAGGAACTGAAGAATCTACTGCAGGGGGATCGACCAGTTCAGAAGTACACCCGAGAGTTTACTAGGCTTCTGAACTGTGTACCTTTTGCGGCGAGGGATGAGGCTCACAAGGTGTATTTGTTTGAGCGAGGATTGAGGCAGGAGATCTTTACCTTGGTGCAGGCACAGAGGTTGCAGACCTTGGATGCATCGATTGAGCAGGCTTTATGGGTGGAGCGAGGAGAGACAATGGTCAGGGAGCGGACGGCAGCACTCGGACCGAGTCAGGAGAGGAAACGCCCGGCTCCAGACGACGGGGGATAGACCAGCAGTAGGCGTCCACCGAGGCCTCCACGATCACGTTCCCAGGGTCGTGGATCTTCGGGGCGACAGAGGTCTGGTGGATCCCGTCAGCAGAGACAGCAGCAGAGGGGAGTACCGAGGTGTGTCATTTGCGGGGGACCTCATTGGCCTCGACAGTGTGCACAAAGAGAGGGCCGATGTTTCACATGTGGTCAGCCAGGACACCTACGGGCAGCTTGTCCCCGAGCAGCATCGCCAGCACCATCGATAGCATCAGCGCCCCCAGTATATCAGCCGACTTATGGAGCTCCACCAACTCATAGTCAGGCAGACAGGACTTCGGCACCGCGTCCAGCTGAGCGGCGACAGCAGGCGCAGAGCGGCAGGGTATATACAGCTCAGGTTGAGGACTCCACGACAGCAGATCATGTGGTAGCAGGTATTATTTTAATTTTTGGCATTAGAGCTCGTGCATTATTTGATACCGGTGCATCACATTAATTTATTAGTCGAGCATTTGCATCACTGCATGGACTAGAGATAGGGCCGTTATCACATGCTCGAGAGGTGCAGATTTTTTATCATATTTTGCTTGTAGCGGAGTGTTGTTGGGCTTGTCCAGTGCAGCTCGGACCTTGGGTTATGCCCGCAGACCTGTTGGTCTTAGGGCGACTGTTGAATTTTGATGTAGTGCTCGACATGGATTGGCTGGCGCGTTTATTTGCGACGATCGACTGTGGCGCGAGAACAGTGATGTTTCGCGAACCAGGCCAGGAGGAGTTTGTGTTTAAAGGCTGTAAGAGTGCGCTATTCGCGACTTGGATTTCGTCGGCGAGAGCGAGACAGATGATGAGTCGAGGATGCATTGGTTTCCTTGCGACTGTTGTAGAGGTGCCTACGGTGGCACCGGGACTCGGGGATATCCCTATAGTCCGCAAGTTCCCAGATGTGTTTCCTCCTGAGTTGACGGCTATGCCACCGGACAGGGAGATTGAGTTTGTGATTTACGTAGATCTAGGAACTGCGCCAATCTCGAAGGCACCCTACCGAATGGCACCGGCGGAGCTGAGAGAGCTTAAGGCGTAGCTCCAGGACTTGTTGGATAAAGAGTTTGTGCGACCCAGCGTGTCACCCTGGGGAGCGCCGGTGTTATTCGTGAAGAAGAAGGATGGTTCACTTAGACTGCGTGGATTATCGAGAGTTGAATAAAGTGACCATCAAGAACAAGTATCTTTTACCGCACATTGATGATCTGTTTGATCAGCTGCAAGGATCTTGTGTCTTTTCGAAAATTGATATGCAGTCCGGTTACCACCAATTGAAGGTGATGGCCGAGGATATTTCTAAGACGGCTTTCAGGACACGGTACGGGCATTATGAATTTACAGTGATGCCGTTTGGATTGACTAATGCCCCTGCCGCATTTATGGATTTGATGAATCAGATTTTCAAGCCGTTCTTGGACAGGTTTGTGGTGGTATTTATTGATGATATCCTGATTTACTCTCGGAGTGATGTGGAGCACGAGGAGCACTTGAGGATGGTGCTGCAGCTTCTGAGGGAGAAGAAGCTGTATGGTAAGTTAAAGAAGTGAGAGTTTTGACTTCGGAAGGTAGCTTTCTTGGGTCATATAGTTTCGGTTGCTGGAGTGGCAGTAGACCCGAAGAAGGTAGATGCTGTTCGGGATTGGTCCAGACCGACGACGGTTACCGAAGTGAGGAGTTTCCTTGGATTGGCTGGGTATTACCGTCGGTTTGTGGAGAGCTTTGCGAAACTTTCCACACCCCTCACTCGTCTGACAAGGAGGGGGATCAGATTTGTTTGGAGTGAGGATTGTCAGAGGAGCTTCGAGGAGCTGAAGTAGAGGCTGATGACTGCTCCTATCTTTGCGCTTCCAGTTATGGGGGAAGGATTTGTGATCTATAGTGATGCGTCGCACAACGGGCTTGGTTGTGTGTTGATGCAGCGTGGTAGGGTAATTGCTTATGCTTCACGGCAACTGAAGGATTACGAGAAGAATTACCCTACGCATGACTTGGAGCTTGCAGCTGTGGTGTTCGTACTGAAGTTGTGGCGGCATTACCTGTATGGTGAGCACTGTGAGATTTTTACAGACCACAAAAGTCTCAAGTATCTGTTCACCCAAAAGGAGTTGAATTTGCGGCAACGCCGATGGTTGGAGTTGTTGAAAGATTATGATGTTAGCATCCAGTATCACCCTGGCAAGGCGAATGTGGTGGCAGATGCGTTGAGCAGGAGAGCAGTGCAGAGCCTTAGTATGATGATTACTCAGCAGACGCCATTACTTGAGGAGTTGAGGCGGTTTGAGCTTGAGGTAGTATCCCCTGGTGTTACTGCAAGACTTATGTCTTTGATTTTGTAGCCCACTCTGTTGGATAGGACCCGAGAGAAACAGAGTGCGGACCCCTATTTGATGAGGATTCGAGATCAGATTGTCAGAGGGCAGACAAGGGATTTAATATTGACAGTTCGGGAGTACTGCGGTATAGGGACCGACTGTGTGTGCCTATGGACGCTGGGATCCTAGAGAAAATTTTGAGAGAGACACACTACTCACCTTATACGGTTCACCCTGGTGGAACCAAGATGTATACGGATTTGAAAGCACACTTTTGGTGGAATGGGATGAAGAGAGATATTGGGAGATTTGTGACTCAGTGTCTGGCTTGTCAACAGGTAAAGGCGGAGTATCAGGTACCTGCTGGCAAGTTATAGAGTCTCCCTATACCTGAGTGGAAATGGGATCAGATCACCATGGACTTCGTTGTGGGCTTACCGAAGACGCATGGTGGATTTGATGCCATTTGGGTGATAGTGGACAGACTGACCAAGTCTGCCCACTTCCTACCAGTGCAGACTACTTGGTCCAGGGATCGACTAGCTCAGTTGTATTTAGACGAGATAGTGAGATTGCATGGAGTGCCTACCTCGATTGTGTCGGATCGAGACCCGCGGTTTATCTCACAGTTTTGGAGGAGCTTACAGACAGCACTGGGTACTTAGCTTCGATTTAGTACGACATTTCACCCACAGACCGATGGTCAGTCTGAGCGGACCATTCAGACTCTGGAGGACATGTTGAGAGCTTGTATCTTGGACTTTGGTGGAGGGTGGCATCGACACTTAGGACTAGTTGAGTTTGCGTACAACAATAGCTATCAAGCGAGCATCCAGATTACTTCGTTTGAGGCGTTGTATGGACGTAAGTGTCGATCGCCCTTGCATTGAAGTGAGGTGGGTAAAAGGAAGTCTTTGGGACCCGATATTCTGCTGGAAGCAGAAGAAAAGGTCAAGATGGTTCGACGACATCTTGAGACTACTCAGAGCCGACAGAGGAGCTATGTCGACACCAGGAGACGGGACTTGGAGTTTCAGGTTGGAGATCATGTGTTCCTGAAAGTCTCGCCGTCCAGAGGGATACGCAAATTCGGAGTTCGTGGAAAGCTTAGTCCACGATTCATTGGTCCTTTCGAGGTTTTAGAGCGAGTTGGGCTAGTAGCGTATAGGATTGCCCTACCACCGCGACTTTCCGGGGTCCATGACGTGTTTCATGTCTCGGCTTTGAGGAGATATGTGTTCGATCCCTCCCACGTGATTGACTTCACTCCACTCGAGCTGGCTGAGGACCTGAGGTACGAGGAGCGACCGGTACAGATTCTTGCTCGCGAGATGAAAGAATTGCGCAACCGGGTTATACCGTACGTTAAAGTGCAGTGGAGTAATCACGAGGAGCGTGAGGCGACTTGGAAGCCGGAGACAGTGATGCAGGAGTCCTACCCCTACCTGTTTGAGAGTTCTACTTAAGGTATGAATTTAAGTTTCGAGAACAAAACTTTTTGTAGGGGGGAAAGGATGTAGTACCCCTGGGGCCTAACTGGCGAAATGACTGCAGTATCAGAGACTAGCTGACACCTCTGTAGAGTGTCGGGATGAGTCGGAGTCGTTTTGGCGCGAAATAGACGCGAAAACGGACTCAGAGCACAAAAATAAGCCAAAACTGAAGTTCTGACAGTTTAGGGCGCCCAAAAGTTGAGTTTAGGGCGCCCAGATTCTGAGTGCTGTTTTATATATAAACTGAGTCATTTCGGATCCAGATTCGGGCGCCCAGAAGTGGATCCAGAAGTTCACCTCGTGAGTATCGAACGCACTGACACGTGTGTGTGGTAGGTGAGTGCCGTCGGACCACGTTAAGGCACACCGGACCACTGGGCGGAGAGTCCGAGGTGCTGTTCCAGTGCAGGCTGGAGGTTTAGGGCGCCCAGTTCCTGGGTTTAGGGCGCCCGAATCTTGAACTTTCAGCATAGGGACTGGTTAGCAGCTTTTGTTCTTGAGGCTTAAGTTATCCTATTCCTACTGCTATAAATATATGGGGACGACCCCCCTGAAGCTCTTTTACTTCCTTTTCATGGTGAACTCAGGAATTTTGTAAGAAAGTCCCTCAAATCCTCTAAATTCCATCTTTTTCCATTGAAGGCTTGAGATTCCAGCAGATTTCTAGCAGATTTCCAGCGTCGACCTGTGATGTTTCAGCTCGTGTGCGGTGTAGAAGTGTCCAAATCCCGTGAAACTTGGTTTTCTGGATTGTGGACTCGTAGAGGTAGTTGTGAAATCCTTCCAACAGCAATTTGAATAGGTATGTGAACTTTAATTGCTGTTTTACTGGACCCTTTGTGTTCTTGAGCTGAAATTTGGGTTTTTCCTTGATTTTATGGATCCGAATCTTGTTGCAGCTGGATTTTTGATGTAAGGATTGGTTTTCCTACATCCCCTTCTGGATTGGAAGCTTTTCCCACCTGAATTAGAGATTGGAAAGGTGAGTTTTAGCTCAGATTTGAGAACTAAGCTTAAATGCTGAATTTTTGAAAAATTGATGGATTTCCTTAGATTTATGAATCCAGATTTTGATGGAGAGCTTATTAGAGGATTTGGTTTGATTCATCACTCTATTTGGGAGGTTTGTGACCCTACTTCAGCGGTTGTTTAAGCTTGAATTCTCAGATTTGAGCTAGAAGTGTTATTTGCTAAGTTGCTGAAGTTCTGGATGCAGGTTTTGGGCATCCAGAAGTTTGGCCGAATTCTGTTGAAGGCTTTTTGGTGATCGTTTCGAGCTCAATTTTGGTGAGGAACCTGGAAAATTGTTCTTTAATCTTTTGAGATGAGTTGGGTGAAGTTTCACTGTATTTGGACTTGAGAATTTGGTTAAATTTTATTTTGAACTCGTATAGGTTGAAGCTGCCAGGCTGCAGTTCTGGGCTCAGATTCTGGGCGCCTAGAAGTGCTGCAGAGTGGATCCTAATCCTGTTTTTCAGCTGGTTTGATTTCGGTTGAGGCTGATTTTGTGCAGGGCTTCTCCTATCGACTTCTGACCGTTGTTGGACTAGCGTTTAAGGTGGGTTAATGCCGACCGAAGTCTTCGAAATTCCTCCTAAGTTGTAGAGAATTTTAGCATGCTTATTTACATCATATTTTCATGTTAGTAGCTCAAATTCACGATTTTGCATGTTTTTATATGAAATCTGAATTTGGAGTATAATTTAATAATTTTAGACAAGTATTTCATACTGAACTGGGAATCGACTTAGGAGAAAACTCGTTAAACCTACACCTGTCATTTTTCGAAAAACTTATCAGATTTAGCTCTAGGAGTCGTTTTTATTAATGTATCGCCGCTGTTAGTGCAAGGTGGATACCTAGATCTGTGTAGGTCGAGTTTACGCTCGTGCTGAGATGCAGAGCTCATTATTACAGCACAGTTTAGGCTGTTCTGGATTTTCGGGTGCCGTCGGGGCTGACGGTGGACTCAGATTTCTTCTGTTTGTATCAGATTGTGCCGTGGGCATGTGAGCCTTGGTCGTTAGACCAATTTGACCATTTTATCTTGATTATAGCATGTAGTTACCTGATTGAGCTATCAGATTCACATATACACTCGGTTGGGTCGCGCCCTCGAGTGCCACTCCGGAGTTGGACTTATGTGCGTCGCAGTAGTCCCTGTTGGGTGCTGCCCTACATCGAAAACCCTCGTGGGTGAAGTACGGTGCAGCTTAGGGTACATGCGGGACTGATCTGTTGAGGTCCCTATAGACTCGGGTCAGTATGGGCGGTTTAATTATAATGAGAGATGCATTTGCTTCAGTGATTATTGTGCATAGTGGTAGGATAGTGGCATTACAGCTGTAGATTTTATTCCAACATAACTTTCTAATTCTTTATCTACCAGCTATACTGTTAGTCTCGTAGACTTAGTGGGTGGGCCGTTGAGGTCGGTGACGGTACCCACTGAGGACTACTTTATTTTATAGTAGTTCTCACACCCATTGTTGCCACTTTTTTTTGCAGAGCCTTCGACTGTTGCTGCTGCTACTGTTCCTTCTGTTCGAGGTAAGAAAGTCGTGAGCTAGATCCCCGTCTACCCCGGTCGCTACTCTAGAGGAGGACCCATTTTGGAGATAGTTTCTGTTTGGGAGATGACATGTACATACATGGGTGTTTGTTTTGTGTACAGTGGGATGGACTTGTACTTTATTATTATGGCCGGTCGGCGTTGTATTTTGAATCTTGTATGTACAGTTGGCTTATCTGTATCGAGTAATGTTCTTTATTCCAGCTCTATATCTCTTGTAGTTGCTTGTATGTATTTTACAGGTACAGCTATTGTAGTACACCGAACTTCTATAAATTATGGAGTTCCGGTGGAAAAATAGCATGAGAGGCTATATGTGAGGCTCCGGCCAAGTTTGGGACTTGTGCGAAGTGTTTTCGGTGCAAATGAGGCGCGAAAACGGACTTCAGAAAGTTAAAACTGCTGAACTTGTGAAGTCTGTAGTGAGATTTCGGTATGAGGAACTCCATACTGGTACTGAAGTGATTAGTACCGGTATGCGATGTGGTATACCGAAATACAATGGCAGAATCCGAAAATCCAGCTCTCGGGTTCTGCGGAATTCCTCGTGGTATACCGGTACGCCGACCCGTATATCGGTACGCCAACCCGTATACCGAAATACAGTGTGCAGAATGCTGATTTTGAAGGGTAATTTGGTAATTTCACTGGGGGGGGCTTACATAAAGGGAAACCCTTCCCCTTTCTCCTCTGGAAATATACACACACTCAGGGAGATAGAAACTCCTCTCTCTCACTACCACTTCTTCTTCTTCTCCTCCAAATTGGAGATCTTGGTGGAGATCTAGCTTGGGAAGCTTGGAGGAGTGAAGAATCGAGCTCGTGCATGCATGGTGGCTTGGTGAGCTCGCGGATTCGAGGTGAGTTCCTGGATTTGGTAGTTAGGGTTTCGAATTTGAGGCTAAGAAATGAGGTTTTGGAGACCCTTGGCTAATCTAGACTACAAATTGTAGAGATTAGCAAGAGATTTTGGATTTTGCCATGAGTCTTGGAAAACCCTAGGTTGAAAAAGGAATTTTCTTGTGGAGGGTTTTAAAAATATTTTAATCCTTTAGAACCCTAGTTAGGGGTTCGTAGAACATGTGGGACAACTCCATTTCGAATGATTCCAAGAGATGAGATCGTTATGAGTTCGACTCGGATTAACGAATCCTTTATGTGTGTTAGGGCTAGGAGCTTGAAGATCAAGCTTGAGGCCAAGGAAAAGAGCCCGATTGCAAGTGTCTACAAGCAATCAGAAGAGTGTGAGGTGGGTTTGTGTTTACCGAAGTGATTAGGTCACTTCCATGTCGAAAGAGTAAAGTATATTTTATTTTACTTGATGCATGTAATGGTAGGTTAATTGGCAAGTGGTATATATATATATGAATGTGTAGATCATATGATGTTAATACCATACCTACCATAGATTGGAATTGTTGGCATGTGGAACACATTGTTACAAATGGACGTGTGTATGCCTAGGTGAGAACATAGCGGTGAGCTAGTTTTCTCTACATGATAGAGAACTTGACATGTGGTTAAACAAGGGCTAGAGGCCACGTAAATTGGAAATCCTAGCTGTGGACAACTAGGATAAGAAAGAACTATAATATGCATGTTGGCATTAGATATATATCAAAATGATTTGAGCCATGGGCTCACCTTGCATGTAAAAAAATCTAAGTATTTCATAATAATATATATACTTGAGAGATGATGCATGCATGTTAAACCTAGTGTTATTAAACATAGGTTGGAATGTGATGGTACATAACCTAGCGTTATTAAACATAGGTTGGAATGTGATGGTACATAACCTAGTGTTATTAAACATAGGTTGGAATGTGAAATGAACCTAGTGTTATTAAACATAGGTCGGAATGTATGTGAACCTAGAGTCGTTGAACCTAGGTTGAGATAACATAGTGATAGAAAGATCACTTAAACAGGACATTGAACCTAGTGTCATTGGACATAGGTTGGAAAACACAGTGGTAGGCTAACCACTTGGGCATGAAAATATGAACCTAGAAGAGGTTGATATCTTAGGGTTAAAGATGAACCCTTTGAGACTTTGGAATGGATTCCGGAATCCCTAGACTGATACTTGCAGGTATGTGTGGTTCTCCTCGCCTGGCAAGTGATTGTGGCTGCGGGTATGTGTGGTTCTCCTCGCTCGGCAGCAGATTACACTTGCGGGTATGTGGGTCCTCCTCGCCCGGCAAGTGACTCATAACTGCGGGTATGTGTAGTTCTCCTCGCTCGGCAGTGATTTGAGTAGCGGAGGTGTTTGTGGTATATCCCTCACCTGCCGAGTGGATTGTAGGCTGAGGTGTATGTGGCATGTTCATCTCCTCAGGCCTGGACATAGGCGGTAATCCGCTGATATTTGACTCAAGAGTGAGTCGGTGAAGGTTTGACTAAATAAGCAAACCTTAGCTGGGCGGTGGCCCAAGGATACATGACTCAAGAGTGAGTCGGTGAAGGTTGACTAAATAAGTAAACCTTAGCTGGGCTGTGGCCCAAGAATATTTGACTCAAGAGTGAGTCGGTGAAGGTTTGACTAAATAAGTAAATCTTAGCTGGGCTGTGGCCCAAGGATGTTTGACTCTAGAGTGAGTCGGGTGAAGGTTTGACTAAATAAGTAAACCTTAGGAGGGTGGTAACCCGTTAATAATGAACTCGAGAGCGAGTCACGTACGGCTTAGCTAAGGTAAGTGAACCTTAAGAGCAGGTTGTTTCTGAAATGGGTAGTGGAATAGCAGTCAAAAATATATTGCATGGATTTCATTATCGCATTTGTTGAAGCATAGCATGTTTACTTTTCGTATATTGTAAAGTTGTATGCTTACAGGTTATGTATATGTACTAACCCATGCTCGTATGCTTCCTTTGGATCTGGTGGGTCGAGCTCCTCTCTTGGGTGGCCTTACCCACTGGAAACTATTTTATATAGTTCTCATCCTACTGTTTTTCAAGTCCTCACGTGAGCGGCGCGGCGGCGCGAGGGAAGGGCGTAACTCAGTAGTTAGCATCCTACCACTGTGACCAGAATAGAAGTACCCTCTATTGCGTAGTTTAGGGGTATTTGAATGAAAGGAAATGTAATAATGATTTGATTGTATTTGGAAAGAAAGAACAAAGACAACAAAAATATAATATGTGGTTGTATTGCGAATGCTTGTAATAGCATAGTAATTTATGATGCTTTCCTTATGCAATCTATGTATGAATTCTGTTCCTGTTTGAAACCTCTTGAATTGTACTGGTTGTGACGCCTTGGACGTACAGGGGAAACTCTGTCCGTTCGGCGGATCTGGGTCATGCGCCCGTGCGTTTTGTCCTTCCACCTACTTGGTGCTAAGGCACGGCGGGGCGTGACAGATTGAGGTGGTATCAGAGAGTAGAAACGGTTTAGGTGGACCTAAGGAATCCTAGGATGGAAAAAGACCCTAGGAGTGTAAACTCGTGAGAGACGAGGACTTGTGATGTGCGGCGAAAGGGTAAACGATTGGGTCGTGTATTGGTTATGCCTCTAATTGGATGTTAGAGGTAGATTTAAGGCGTGGTTTATTCTCAGCCAAGTGTGTTCATGTTGGCGCGCGACAACATGAACCCAAGGGATGAGAATAGGCGCCCTTGTGTGACTTTCGCCTAATTTGTGTCTGTAATTGGAATCATGTTTATACTTGGCCTAGAAGGTCGAGGATATTGACGGAAGTTGTCGTGTTTCAGGATACGATGGCGTCATGTGGGCGATCTCCGACGAGATCAACGCGGGGTGGACCTAGTGGGGTCCCTATGCAATCTGGGGCAAGTGGAGACCCGGAGCATCGTGAACAGTTGGCCACACTCGTTGGAGTGGTGCAACAACAAGCTGAGATGTCACAGCGACAGCAGGAGGCTGCCGTGCGCCAGGAAGAGCGGATCAGGAGACTCCATGAGACCATAGAGCGATTAGCACGTCGGGTACCATCAGGAGCCGCGGCGGGTACCTCGCAAATAGATGTTGGTGCCTGGGCCCCTGATTCTGTGGAATTGGAAGCGGAGAGGGAGCGGGCTTTAGCTGCCCTCATGACGTTCAAGGAATTCAATCCGCTTACCTTCGACGGGGAAGAAATGGACCCGTGGACCGTAGAAACGTGGATCAATTCTATGGAGTCCCTGTTTGAGGACTTGTACACCTTGGAGCGAGACGATGTGCATTTTGCCACACACTGCTTGCAAGGGTCGGCAAAGGCGTGGTGGAAGGGAGTCCGGCGAGACCGACCTTCTAGTCTCCCTCCGGCGACTTGGGAGGAATTTCGAGGACTGGTGTTCTCTGCCTACTTCCCTGATAGTGGAAGAGAAAGCTTCAGGAAAAATTCAGGAAGCTGAAATAAGGTGATCGCTCGGTGAGAGAGTACGAGAGAGAGTTCTCTCGCATTGTAAATTGTATCCCTTATGTGATACGGGATGACAAGGACAAAGCTGATTGTTTCGTGCGCAGATTTCGGCCTGGGATTTTTAAGGTTGTGCATCCCTTCAAACTGCAAACCATTGTCGAGGTGCTGGACCGGGCCCTGTGGGTGGAACAGGGCAATGCATTCGTGCAAGAGGAGCGCGAGTGTTATGACAAGGAAATAGAGATGGGACAACCATCGAGTAAATCTGGTGGTCAGTCGAGTTCCAGAAAAGTCCCGACACGTTCGCGTCGACGATCTCGTGCCGTGGGGACCTACCATACTTGGTCCTCGGCGAGTTGTGTTATTTGCGGCGGACCCCATTGGGCGCGCCGGTGCGTACAGCGAGAAAGAAGGTGCATACGATGTGGACAATTGGGTCACACAAAGTATGACTGTTCCTTGGGAGATAGTCGAGCCCCACCGGCTACGACTGCATTCTCCGCTTCGAGACAGCTCGCGGGAGTGCTTCCTGCGGCAAGATCTGGGCATTGATGTTGAGGCAACCTGAGGGTTCGCGTCGGGTGCCAAGTGGCCATGGGTACGTGACTCAGGTGATGGAATCTACTGTTGTCGACGGCGTCGTAGCAGGTATGTTTTGATTGTTGAAAACATATGTAGAGCATAATGTGACACTGGAGCATTACATTTAATTGTTGTGGTCTGTTACTACGATGCAAGTGTAATTGTAGCCAGGACCAAGGTTATGGGTAAGGATAGATACCCAGCTATGCTCGTGTCATGGAGACATGTATTGCTGCTGGAGCGGCTAGAGATTTTGATGATACCGGCAAATTGGGGGTATTGCGCCTAGTTGACGGCTTGAGGTAACAATGATTGTAAGCGAGCTGACTCTCGATATTAGGGCAATGTGAGTAGCCAATTGCAAGAGTCGAGTTATGACGTTTGAGAACGTGTTAATAGTTCGCAGATCCCAAACATCGTTATGGTGGATCGATGACGGTTGTGAATTGATATGGTGATCGCCAAGATGTGGCGAGTGGGCCTTGCTGTACCTCAAATTGAGGTAGGTTGTGGTACTCGCAATGCGAGTGAGCATAAGCGTGGTAGCTTAGTGCTTGTGGATAACGCGAATAAACATAGTCGCGTGGGACGCTCGGGTGTAAGTACTCGTGGAATATTGATTTCTGGTTAGCCGAGTGGGTTTGTTGGCAGTAGCACTTGGGCATTACTAGGTGTGAAGGAGGCCAAGAACCGCTTGAGAGCTAGTGGCTCGCACTGGGTGCTTAGGAGCCGGTAGAGACTGTTGTCGCTTGGTATAGCGTGCGGGACACGTGTAGCGACGGTATTCGGGTATTGCTTGGGGACGATCCATGCCCGGACCATTGTGGACTGTGGAGCCTGGGGCCTTATGGACAGGCGCAGTCAGCTGTGTATGACAGCAGCCTGAGACCTGAGGGTGGGGCAGAGACTTATGGTCGGGGCGGTAGTCCAAGCGATGACCCAAGAATGTGGAATGCCACTTGTAAGACCATATGAATGGTAGTACACCGAGAGTGTGGATGTGACCCAACTCTAGGACTCAGTAGAGGTTTGGGGTCTTGGTTACTCCTGGTTGGAGTATGTGCGCAAGTCCTGAGTGAGGACTCCGCCGAGTAACAATTGGATTTACGTTTGCGAGCAAGAGATGTTACGCGACGTTGAGACAGGTTTAGGCAGTAGGCCTACGTGAGAGCTTTGGTCTGTGGACCATCTGTTGTAAACCGAGATAAGCGGTTTGACCGACGGCTCTGGGAGTATAAGAGCATTGGTCGTGTGTAAGAGAATTATGATTGTGACCTGAGAAGCAGAAGCTCGGTCATACCTTTCACCTGATTGGTGAAGTCACCAATTGCCAAGTCTGGCCTTGTCGGTGAAGTGAAATCGAGTTTATGAACAAAGTGTTCGAGCGGAAACATCGCGAAGGTGATGTGATGTTGACCCCGTAAGGAAAAGCAACGGGACATACTCCTTATGGAATGTCGGGAAGATAAGACCCCCGTGAATTACGGAGTGTACTCCTGAGTGAGAAGGAACTAGAGGACGCGATGAAAGAAGGATACCCTCATCTAATTGATAAATAGATTTGAGATGTGATCTTAGTTTCGCGGACGAAACTTCTTTTAAGGAGGGAGGAATGTAGTACACCGAACTTCTACAAATTATAGAGTTTCGGTGGAAAAATAGCATGAGAGGCTATATGTGAGGATCCGGCCAAGTTTGGGACTTGTGCGAAGTATTTTCGGTGCAAATGAGGCACGAAAACGGACTTCGGAAAGTTAAAACTGCTGAACTTGTGAAGTCTGCAGTGGGATTCCGGTATGAGGAACTCCATACCGGTACTGAAGTGATTAGTACCGGTATGCGATGTGGTATACCGGAATACAATGGCAGAATCCGAAAATCCAGCTCTAGGGTTCTGCAGAATTCCTCGTGGTATACCGGTACGCCGACCCGTATACCGGTACGCCAACCCGTATACCGGAATACAGTGTGCAGAATGCTGATTTCGAAGGGTAATTTAGTAATTTCACTGAGGGGGGGCTAACATAAAGGGGAACCCTTCCCCTTTCTCCTCTGAAAATGTACACACACACACACACAGGGAGAGAGAAACTCCTCTCTCTCACTACCACTTTTTCTTCTTCTCCTCCAAATTGGAGATCTTGGTGGAGATCTAGCTTGGGAAGCTTGGAGGAGTGAAGAATCGAGCTCGTGCATGCATGGTGGCTTGGTGAGCTCGCGGATCCGAGGTGAGTTCTTGGATTTGGTAGTTAGGGTTTCGGATTTGAGGCTAAGAAATGAGGTTTTGGAGACCCTTGGCTAATCTAGACTATAAATTGTAGAGATTAGCAAGATATTTTGGGTTTTGCCCTGAGTTTTGAAAAACCCTAGGTTGAAAGAGAGATTTTCTTGTGGAGGGTTTTAAAAATATTTTAACCCTTTAGAACCCAAGTTGGGGGTTAGTAGAACATGTGGGACAACTCCATTTCGAATGATTCCAAGAGATGAGATCGTTATGAGTTCGACTCGGATTAACGAATCCTTCATGTGTGTTAGGGCTAGGAGCTTGAAGATCAAGCTTGAGGCCAAGGAAAAGAGCCCGATTGCAAGTGTCTACAAGCAATCGGAAGAGTGTGAGGTGGGTTTGTGTTTACCGAAGTGATTAGGTCACTTCCATGTCGAAAGAGTAAAGTATATTTTATTTTACTTGATGCATGTAATGGTAGGTTAATTGGCAAGTGGTATATATATATCAATGTGTAGATCATATGATATTAATACCATACCTACCATAGATTGGAATTGTTGGCATGTGGAACACATTGTTACAAATAGACGTGTGTATGCCTAGGTGAGAACATAGCGGTGAGCTAATTTTTTCTACATGATAGAGAACTTGACATGTGGTTAAACAAGGGCTAGAGGCCACGTAAATTGGAAATCCTAGCGGTGGACAACTAGGATAATAAAGAACTATAATGTGCATGTTGGCATTAGATATATATCAAAATGATTTGAGCCATGGGCTTACCTTGCATGTAAAAGAATCTAAGTATTTCATAATAATATATATACTTGAGAGATGATGCATGCATGTTAAACCTAGTGTTATTAAATATAGGTTGGAATGTGATGGTACATAACCTAGTGTTATTAAACATAGGTTGGAATTTGATGGTACATAACCTAGCGTTATTAAACATAGGTTGGAATGTGATGGTACATAACCTAGTGTTATTAAACATAGGTTGGAATGTGAAATGAACCTAGTGTTATTAAACATAGGTCGGAATGTATGTGAACCTAGAGTCGTTGAACCTAGGTTGAGATAACATAGTGATAGGAAGATCACTTAAACAGGACATTGAACCTAGTGTCATTGGACATAGGTTGGAAAATACAGTGGTAGGCCAACCACTTGGGCATGAGAATATGAACCTAGAAGAGGTTGATATCTTAGGGTAAAAGATGAACCCTTTGAGACTTTGGAATGGATTCCAGAATTCCTAAACTGATACTTGCAGGTATGTGTGGTTCTCCTCGCCTGGCAAGTGATTGTGGCTGCGGGTATGTGTGGTTCTCCTCGCTCGGCAGCAGATTATACTTGCGGGTATGTGTGGTCCTCCTCGCCCGGCAAGTGATTCATAACTGCGGGTATGTGTGGTTCTCCTCGCTCGGCAGTGATTTGAGTAGCGGAGGTGTTTGTGGTATATCCCTCACCTGCCGAGTGGATTGTAGACTGAGGTGTATGTGGCATGTTCATCTCCTCAGGCCTGGACATAGGCGGTAATCCGCTGATATTTGACTCAAGAGTGAGTCGGTGAAGGTTTGACTAAATAAGCAAACCTTAGCTGGGCGGTGGCCCAAGGATATATGACTCAAGAGTGAGTTGGTGAAGGTTGACTAAATAAGTAAACCTTAGCTGGGCTGTGGCCCAAGAATATTTGACTCAAGAGTTAGTCGGTGAAGGTTTGACTAAATAAGTAAACCTTAGCTGGGCTGTGGCCCAAGGATGTTTGACTCTAGAGTGAGTCGGGTGAAGGTTTGACTACAGAAGTAAACCTTAGGAGGGTGGTAACCCGTTAATAATGAACTCGAGAGCGAGTCACGTACGGCTTAGCTAAGGTAAGTGAACCTTAGGAGCAGGTTGTTTATGAAATGGGTAGTGGAATAGCAGTCAAAAATATATTGTATGGATTTCATTATCGCATTTGTTGAAGCATAGCATGTTTACTTTTCGTATATTGTAAAGTTGTATGCTTACAGGTTATGTATATGTACTAACCTATGCTCGTATGCTTCCTTTGGACCTGGTGGGTCGAGCTCCTCTCTTGGGTGGCCTTACCGACTGGGAACTATTTTATATAGTTCTCATCCCACTGTTTTTCAGGTCCTCACGTGAGCGGCGCGGCGGCGCGAGGAAAGGGCGTAACTCAGTAGTTAGCGTCCTACCACTGTGACCAGAATAGAAGTACCCTCTATTGCGTAGTTTAGGGGTATTTGAATAAAAGGAAATGTAATAATGATTTGATTGTATTTGGAAAGAAAGAACAAAGATAACAAAAATGTAATATGTGGTTGTATTGCGAATGCTTGTAATAGTATAGTAATTTATGATACTTTCCTTATGCAATCTATGTATGAATTTTGTTCCTGTTTGGAACCTCTTGAATTGTACTGGTTGTGACGCCTTGGATCTACAGGGAAAACTCTGTCCGTTCGGCGGATCTGGGTCATGCGCCCGTGCGTTTTGTCCTTCCACCTACTTGGTGCTAAGGCACGGCGGGGCGTGACAGCTATCGTTTCGTATGCGTAAAAAAATCTATGTATACGGCGGATCTGTTGACGAGCCCAAAAAAATGAGCAATTCGGGGCGTGACAACTTTTCTAGTGTCATGGGCAAAATTGATAATTTAATTTTTAATCCGACTGAGTTTGTAAGTAAGGGTAGATTTAAAGAATGTATATATTTAGAGGGGTAATAATGATATTACTGATTTTGTGAGGGTATTAACGGTATTTTCAACCTTTTGAAGGGTATCGGTGAAATTAACCCTAATTTTTTTAATAAAATTTTCGTGTCAAATAGTTTACAAATAGCAATGTCCCCGCGCGGGTGTAATTTTTAAGTTCATAATTATTGTATTATACGTTATGTAAAGTTATTTAATAGAGTTAAATATATGTGCTAATTTTTATATATATCTCTTACTTGGAGAGAGAGAGAAGAGAATATTAAATAAAAATTAAGGTCAAAGAGAGAGCACTTTCAAACTTTTGAATATAGTGTATTTTACTTATAATTTAGAAAAATAAAAATTTAGTATTTTTAGAAATATATAATTACTAAATTCAAATTTAATTTTTTTAAAAATGTTATATCCTTTGTTTGGAGAAAGAGAGAAAAAAAAAGCATTAAATTAAAATTTAAACTGAGAGGAAGAGGAAATAGGCATGCACATTTCTCGGCAAGAGAGTGAGAGGAGAGAGAACACGTATAAACGTTAAATTAAATAAAAATTAAAGTAAAAGAGAGAGCACACACTCCGTGAGAGAAAAAAGATATAAGGAAGACACGTGTCACATTGAAAGAATACCTTCTTGGTAGACCCAAGCAAAATAGAAAAGTTTCATGGTCGACACTGTATCAGATGCACCCAATATCTCTATTGCTTATTCATGGTGTATTGGATGTGGTTTTACAATATTATACATGATATTTCTAAAAATTAATTATAAATAATTCAAAAATTAGGATTTAATTTATTGAGTATGTTTTATGACATTCAAAATATTTGTTTATTAAAAATTATAAATTTTAAATACATCAATTGAAGTAAAATTATATTTCTTTTACTTGTTCCACGGTACACCAGGTGCATGGAATTTGTAAAGTGGACATGTGTCCATAAACATAAAACCCTGACTTTAGTATATAGTAATAGATGGCATGGTACATTGCTCATAATTATTAAATTAAAAATACTTATTTAGTAATAAAAAAGTAAAATTTTTAAATAAGTTATCATTTGTCAATTGATAGGTGTGTCTTACAAACTAATCAATCATTCACCATAATAAATAAACTTTTTCGACAATATATCATGTAGAATTAGTGTTTAAATTAATAAAAATAGCAATAATGCCAAACGAGGTTTAATTTAAATTTGGTGATTAAAACTTTTATATTTTACCAATAATAAAATAGATTTTTTCTTAAGTAAAATTACTAATTAAAAAGTCCTTCACAAATTTTTTTGTGCACCAGTAAGTGAAGCTCTAAAACAAAATAAAAATATTTTTTCCTAACATGTGAAAAAAAAAATTAAACCGAATTTTTAAATCCAACGTTTTATTTTTATTTGTGAAAAGAGAAAAAAAAAAGTCTAGAATGTGACTTTCACATTGCTGTCATAATTTCCCCGACTAATCAAAATGCTCCTTGGAACACTCATCCCATCATGGCTTTTAGAAAAAAAAATTTATTGTACTTTTATTCTAAAAAAGAGATATGATTGGCTGGTTATAGATGATGTAGTGTGACTGCCACATAGCATACTTTCTCGTGAGAAGAGAGGATATGTAATTGTTTTGCTTTGAAAGTTTATCCGATTATATATTTAATATGCTATCAGTAAGATCATTTAAAAACTAGGTCGAACTGGCCGGTTTGACAGGTTTTGACTATGACCAAGTTTATAAAGCAGTTCGGTTCAACTCTTTGAGCTGGATAAGTCAAAAAATCGTTCTAATTTATTCGAACCGACTGTTCAACTATCGAACCGGTGGTTTAACTATCGAACCGGTGAGCCGATCTAGTATTAATCAAATCAACTGGATTTTTTTTTATCAAGTCATAGTAAAATTGGCCAATTTGTATAAAAAGCTGCCGATTTTTCATTTTTGCAAAAATGACAGACTTTTTTAGATTTTGCAGATTCAACCCAAATTTTTAGTAAACTAACGAAAATACTTGTATTCCTCTTTCTCTTTTTTTTTTTTTTTTTTTCTCGTTCATCTTTCTCCTCCCGGTTCGTCTCTCTCCTTCTCATTGTTTGTTTCCATCTTTCTCCTCTCACTTCATCTCCGTTCTCCGCCTCCTCCTGTATCGCCCCCACGTCGATGCCACGCTCTTCTCTCTTACCTCACTCACATGTCCGCCGACTTCAGCTCGAATATATTACAGATAGAGGAGGTGAGGCAGTAGTGGTGCCGTGGGTGTGGATGGCAACTGCATCGAGGGTTTCTCAGGATTGAGGACGACAAGTAGGGAGGAGGTGCAGTAGTGGAAAAGAGTGCAGAGGGTGGAAGAAAAAAAAGGAAAGAAATATATATATATATATATATATATATATATATATATATATATATATATATATATATATATATATATATATATATATATATATATATATATATATATATATAGTCCGGCTGGTATATTATCGGTAGCACGGAGGCCTCCGTGCTACCAAGTTATTTTTAATGATACGGCTTCCAAATCGATGATCGGCTCCGTTAGAGAAAGGATAACCGCACGGGCGCATGCCCCAGACCCGCCGAACGGATAGTGTCTCTTCTACCCGCCGAACGGATAGGGTAAATCCACGATGCTCCAACTAGAAACGGAGTACAAGAATTGCACAAGAAAAGCATCAACATAAATTATGGAATATACAAGTTGCATACATTTAATGAAAACCCCTATACTATCAATGTCCAAGACTAGGGGTACAACTGTAGTACCCCTGTGGCCTAACTGACGGAATGACTGTAGTATCCTTGACTGTTCGACACTTCTGAAGAAGGTCGAGACAAGTCGGAGTCGTTTCGGCGTCAAATAGACGCGAAAACGGACTCGGAGCGCCGAAGCAAGCCAAAACTGAAGTTTTGGGCTTTTGAACTTTAGGGCGCCTAGAAGTCTTGTTTTGGGCGTCCAGTTGTGCAGCGCTCATTTCTGAAATTTACTAAGTCATTTCGGATCCATGTTTCGGGCGCCCGGAAAGTGAGTCCGGAAATTCTACCTCGTGAGTATCGAACTGCTCGACACGTGTTGATCGGTTGGTGAGATCCGCCAGACCAGGTTTGGGCGCACCGGACCGCGGCGGAGAGTCCGATGGTCGAGTTGGTGCAGGCTGAAGAACCGGGCGCCCACTTCATGAGTTTCGGGCGCCCGGAAGTGTGGATTTCTGCTGAGGACAGGTTAGTTGTAATTCTGTTCTTGAGGCTCATTGCACCGAAACTAGTGGTCTATAAAAGATGTGGACGACCTCCCCTGAGGCTCTTTTCTCCCCTCTTCAAGGTGAACTCGGATCTTGCAAGGGAACCCTCTCTTCTCTCCCAATTTCATCTTCCTCCATTGATGATCTTGGTCTCCTGCTGAAACTGCAACGTCGACCTGGAGTGTTCATGCTCGTGTGCAATGTAGGAGTATCCAAATTCAACGAAACTTAGTTTGTTGGATAGAGGACTCGCAGAGGAAGAAGTGGATTCTTTCCAATCGCGATTTGGACAGGTATGTAAGCTACAGTTGATGTTTTACTGGACCCCTGGTGTTCTTGAGCTGAAACTTGGGTTTTTCCTTTGTTCTTTGGATCCAATCTCTTGGGAGCTGGAATTACGAAGTGAAGATTGATCCTTCCACTTTCCTTGCTGGTTTGGAGGTCCTTCCCACCTGAATTGAGGATTCAAAGGTGAGTTCTAGCTCAGATTTTGAGTAATTGCTTAAGTGCTGAATTTTTGGGTCATTGATGGAAATTCTTGGATTTTTAGATCCAGATCTTTGTGAGGACCTTTGGAGAGGTTTTGGATTGTTCCATCACTGTTTTTGAGAGGTTTGTGACCCCTTTCTATGAGCTAGAATCGTTGGAATCCTTGAATTCTTGCTGTTGATGAGTTTTGCTTAAGTGCTGGAACTTCTGGATCCATGTGCAGGAGGGTCCAGATGTTGACCTGATTCAGTGTTTAGGCTTTTTGGACATCGAGTCGAACTCCAATTTGGCTGAAATTTGGAGGGTTTGTTCTTGAACCTCTGCTGATGAGTTGAGCCAAATTTCACTGCATTTGGACTTAGGATTTGGATTTTATCGCATGTTGAATACATGTGGGTTGTGCTGCCAGGCTGCAGTTCTGGGCTGATGTTCTGGGCGCCCAGAACAGTGAGCAGGTGGGTCCGAATCTCGAGGTTGCTGATTTGAGCTCGATTTCAGCCGGCGTTGTTTGGAGGCCTTCCACTCGACTCCTAGCCGTTGTTGGATAGCTTTCGAGGTGGGTTGATGTTACCGAAATCGCCGGATTTCCTCCTAAGTGTAGAGAGTGCAGCATGCTGTTTTATTATCTGTTTAATCATGTTAGTAGCTCGAATTCGTGAATTTGCATGTGTTTATATGAAATCTGAATTTGGAGCATAAATTGATAATTTATCGACATGACTTTACATGCTGAACTAGGAATTGACTTAGGAGAAAACTCGCGAACATACAACCGTCACTTTTCGAACTGTTATCAGATTTAGCTCTAGGAGCCGTTTCTGTTTTGTATCACCGCTGTTAGTGCGAGGTGGATACTTAGTTCGTTATAGGACGAGTTTACTCTCGTGCTGGGATGCCGAGCTTGTATTTACAGCTGGGTTAGGTTGTTCTGTATTACCGGGTGCCGTCGGGGTTGACGGTGGACCCAGACTCTTGTTTTAGCTTCTGGTTGTGCTGATGGCACGTGAGCTTAGAGTCTTTGACCCCTTTTGACCCCTTTGTTCTTTGACTATAGCCGCCGGAGCCTGTTTGTGCTCGACAGAGATACGCGTACTAACTCGGCTGGGTAGCTCCCCCGAGTGCCGCTCCGGAGTGAGGCCTCTTTTGCGTTGATGTCGCTACAGATTGTGGATCTGTTTTGGACCGGCTACCCTTTTTGGTAGTGTGCGGTATGGCTAGGCAGTTGGCTGGACGAGCCCGTTTGGGCGGTTCCGATAGATTGGGTCAGGGATGATTTCTCACTTTGGTGGTGCTTACTTGAGAGTTGACTTGGATAGTGGTAGGGTAGTGGCATGATAGCTGTAGAGTTTATTCCAGCTTACTTTGTTGTTCTTTACCTACCAGCTATATTGTTAGTCTCGTAGACTTAGTGGGTGGACCGTTGAGGTCGGTATCGGTACCCACTGAGGACTACTTCTTTTGATAGTAGTTCTCACACCCTTTGTTGCCACCTTTTGCAGAGCCTTCTTCTGTTGCGGCTGCTGCGCCTGTTTCCGCGGATCGAGGTAAGGGTGTCGCGAGCTAGATCCCTACCTGTCCCTGTTGTCCCTAGAGAAGGACCCTACTGGAGATAGTTTATTTTGAGTTGTGCCATGTACATATACTGTGGACTTGTACCTATTTGGTTGTGGTGGACCTGTTGTATTTTGGACTCTATATGTACATGTGGCTTTTGTTATTAGTATGTTTTATTGCAGCTCTATATATCTCTTGTAGTGGCTTGTATGTTTGTTTACAGGTTAGCTATCGCTTCGTATACATAGAAAAATCTATGTATACGGCGGATCTGTTGGCGAGCCCGGGGAAACGAGTAATCCGGGGCGTGACAGATTAAGTGGTATCAGAGCTTAGGAATAGGTCGTTGGGACTTAGTAAACCCTAGGCTATGGCAGACCTTAGGAATGCAAGACGTGAGAGACGTGACTTGCCGCGAAAGTCATCGATTTGACTGTTGAACTCATCCTTAAGTGGAGGGAGTGATCGAAGGCGTGTGTCCTTTCCTGTCGCGAACTTGCGTTGGCTGCAGACGACGTCAAGCAGCGAGGGAAAAGAGACGACCTTCTGGACTT
The DNA here is from genome assembly GCA_016920855.1 of Puya raimondii. Classification (NCBI taxonomy): domain Eukaryota; kingdom Viridiplantae; phylum Streptophyta; class Magnoliopsida; order Poales; family Bromeliaceae; genus Puya; species Puya raimondii. The sequence continues at coordinate 113,714 of JABWPP010000048.1, forward strand.
TCGCTTGATTGGGTCTTGAGTTGTTTTGTGGTTGTTGACTGATCTGTGTGTTGTGCAGGTGAGTATGGCGCCTCCCCGACACCGAGGTCGACCCCCGACGCGGGCTACCCCCGCGCCTTCTGTGGTGCCTGAGCAAGCGGGACCTAGTGCACCCCCTGATGTGTGTGAGCAGTTGAATGCGCTAGCCGAGTCAGCTAGGCAGCAGAGTGCACTTTTGCGGAGGATGTGTGATACCATTACTCACACGTGGAGTGCAGCCCCTAGAGCGACGGAGTCGCAGGAGCCACCTCCTGCTATTCCAGCTGACGTTCCAGCTGCAGCCGTACCCCCAGCAGCGGCAGTTCCGGCCGCACCGGTTGGCGACACTTCCCGGTCAGGTGGACAGATGTCGGAGGCTGAGCAGGAGCGGATGACCGAGAGACTGGCTCATTTTTGTCGGTTTGATCCACCCCGTTTCGATGGTAGCCACACCGAGCCATGGGTGGTGGAGGCCTGGGTAGGCGAGATGGAGAAGTTATTCGAGGATCTCTTCGTGCCAGAGCGGGAGCGGGTTCACTTGGCAGTTCACTGTCTGACAGGTGATGCACGCATCTGGTGGACGAGGACGAGATCGAGCAGGTCGCTGGATGCGCTGCATTTGAGTTGGACCGAGTTCTGCGGGATGCTGTATGGGTCCTATTTCCCTAACAGCGTGAAGCAGAAACTCGAGGAGGATTTGAAGAGTCTACTCCAGGGAGATCGCACAGTGCAGGAGTATACCCGGGAGTTTACCAGACTCCTAACTGTGTTTTTTTTTGCTGCGAGAGATGAGGCTCACAGAGTTTATTTGTTCGAGCGAGGATTGAGACATGAGATATTTGTCTTAGTTCAGGCGCAGAGGTTGCAGACCTTGGACGCGTCGATCGAGCAGGCGCTATGGGTGGAGCGAGGAGCCTTGACGGCGAGTGAGCGGACGGCCACTCTGAGTCAGGGTTTGGATAGGAAGCGCCCGACTCCGGAGGACGGGGACAGACCAGCGGCAGACGCCCGCCGAGACCTCCACGATCACGTTCTCAGGGTCGTGGGTTTTCGGGGCGACAGAGGTCTGGTGGATTTCGTCAGCAGGGACGGCAGCAGAGGGGAGCACCACCGAGATGCGTCATCTGCGGAGGACCACATTGGCCTAGACAGTGCGAGCAGCGTGAGGGCCGGTGTTTTGGGTGTGGTCAGTCCGGACATCTGCGGGCAGCTTGTCCCCGAGCAGCGTCGCCTGTACCATCGATCGCATCGGCACCCCCTGTTCATCAGCAGACCTATGGAGCTCCACCGAGTCACAGCCAGATGGATCGGGCTTCTGTACCATGCCTGGGTGAGCGACGGCAGCAGGCGCAGAGCGGCAGAGTCTTTGCGGCTCAACTGGAGGACTCCACGGCGGCAGATCATGTGGTGGCAGGTATCATTTTAATTTCTGGCATTAGAGCTCGTGCATTATTTGATACCGGTGCATCACATTCTTTTGTTAGTCGAGCATTTGCATCCTTGCATGGGCTAGTGTTAGGGCCGTTACCTTGTGCACGAGAGGTGCAAATTCCCGAGCACGTTTTGCGTGTGGAGGATTGTTGTCAAGCTTGCCCAGTGCAGCTTGGTCCTTGGGTGATGCCCGCAGACCTGTTGGTCTTGGGGCGATTGCAGAATTTTGATGTAGTGCTCGGCATGGATTGGCTGACGCGCTACTTCGCGACGATCGACAGTGGCGAGAGGACCGTGACGTTTCGCGAGCCAGGCCAGGAGGAGTACCCGTATCGAGGCTGCAGGAGCACGTTGTTTGCGACGTGGATTTCGTCGGCACGAGCGAGACAGATGATGAGTCGAGGATGTACCGCATTTCTTGCGACTGTTGTGGAGGTATCTGCAGTGGCACCGGAGCTCGAGGACATCTCTGTAGTCCGCAAGTTCCCGGATGTGTTTCCCCCGGAGTTGACTGAGATGCCACCAGACAGGGAGGTCGAGTTTGTGATTGACGTAGTTCCAGGAACTGCACCAATCTCAAAGACACCCTACCGAATGGCACCGGCTGAGCTGAGAGAGCTTAAGGCGCAGCTTCAGGATTTGATGGATAAAGGGTTTGTGAGACCCAGTGTATCGCCTTGGGGAGCGCCGGTGTTATTCGTGAAGAAAAAGGATGGTTCACTTAGACTTTGTGTGGATTATCGAGAGTTGAATAAAGTGACCATCAAGAACAGGTATCCTTTGCCGCGCATTGATGATCTGTTTGATCAGCTGCAAGGATCTTGTGTCTTCTCGAAGATTGACTTGCAGTCTGGTTACCACCAATTGAAGGTGAAGGCCGAGGACATTCCTAAGACGGCTTTTAGGACCCGGTACGGGCATTATGAGTTTACGGTGATGCCGTTTGGATTGACTAATGCCCCTGCCGCGTTTATGGATTTGATGAATCGAGTGTTTAAGCCGTTCTTGGACCGGTTTGTGGTGGTGTTTATTGATGATATCTTGATCTACTCTCGGAGCGATGCTGAGCATGAGGAGCACTTGAGGGTTGTGCTGCAACTTCTGAGAGAGAAGAAGTTGTATGCTAAGCTGAAGAAGTGCGAGTTCTGGCTTCGAGAGGTAGCTTTCTTGGGCCATGTGATTTCGGCCACTGGAGTAGCGGTGGACCCGCAGAAGGTTGAGACTGTGCGGGATTGGCCCAGACCGACGACGGTTACCGAGGTGAGGAGTTTCCTCGGGTTAGCTAGCTAGATATTACCGTCGATTTGTGGAAGGCTTTGCGAAGCTCTCCACACCCCCCTCACTCGTCTGACGAGGAAGGGGATTAGATTTGTTTGGAGTGCTGAGTGCCAGCGTAGCTTTGAGGAGCTGAAGGAGAGACTGATGTCTGCTCCCATCCTTACCCTTCCAGTTATGGGGGAAGGATTTGTGATTTATAGTGATGCATCACACAGTGGCTTGGGATGTGTGTTGATGCAGCATGGTAGGGTAATTGCCTATGCCTCCCGGCAATTGAAGGATTATGAGAAGAATTATCCTACGCATGATTTGGAGCTGGCAGCTGTAGTGTTTGCACTGAAGCTGTGGCGGCACTATCTGTATGGTGAGCACTGTGAGATTTTCACAGATCATAAAAGTCTCAAGTATCTGTTCACTCAGAAGGAATTGAACCTGAGGCAACGCTGGTGGTTGGAACTGTTGAAGGATTATGATCTGACCATCCAGTATCATCCCGGCAAGGCGAATGTAGTGGCAGATGCGTTGAGCAGGAGATCAGTGCAGAGCCTTAGTATGATGATCACTCAGCAGGCGCCGTTACTTGAGGAGTTGAGGCGGCTTGAGCTTGAGGTGGTATCCCCTGGGGTTACTGCAAAACTTATGTCTTTGGTTTTGCAACCCACTCTGTTGGATAGGATCCGAGAGAAACAAAGTGTGGACCCCTACTTGATGAGGATTCGAGATCAGATTGCCAGTGGGCAGACTGGGGATTTTAGTGTTGACAGTTCGGGAGTGCTGCGGTACAGGGACCGACTGTGTGTGCCTATGGATTCAGAGATCCGTGAGGAGATTTTGAGAGAGGCTCATTACTCACCTTATACGGTTCACCCCGGTGGAACCAAGATGTATAAGGACTTGAAGGCACACTTCTGGTGGAATGGAATGAAGCGCCATATTGGGAGATTTGTGGCTCAGTGTTTGACTTGTCAACGGGTAAAGGCGGAGCACCGAGTACCTGCTGGCAAGCTTCAGAGTCTCCCAATACCCGAGTGGAAGTGGGACCAGATCGCCATGGACTTTGTCGTGGGATTACCGAGGGCACAGGCTGGTTTCGACGCTATTTGGGTGATAGTGGATAGACTGACCAAGTCTGCCCACTTCTTACTAGTGCAGACTACTTGGTCCAGGGACAGACTCGCTCAGTTATACTTGGACGAGATAGTGAGACTGCATGGAGTGCCTACCTCGATTGTGTCTGATCGAGACACACGATTCGTCTCACAGTTTTGGAGGAGTCTACAGACAGCACTGGGTACTCAGCTGCGGTTTAGCACGACTTTTCATCCACAGACAGATGGTCAGTCTGAGCGGACCATTCAGACTCTGGAGGACATGTTGAGGGCATGTGTCCTATACTTTGGTGGAGGGTGGCATCGACACTTAGGACTGGTTGAGTTTGCGTACAACAATAGCTATCAAGCGAGCATCCAGATGGCGCCGTTTGAGGCATTGTATGGGCGCAAGTGTCGTTCGCCCTTGCATTGGAGCGATGTGGGTGAGAGGAAGACTTTGGGTCCCGATATCCTATTGGAAGCGGAAGAGAAGGTCAAGATGGTTCGACGACGTCTTGAGACCGCCCAGAGTCGACAGAGGAGCTATGCGGATACTAGGAGACGAGACTTGGAGTTCCAGATTGGAGATCATGTGTTTTTGAAAGTCTCGCCGTCCAGAGGAATTCGCCGTTTTGGAGTTCGTGGAAAGCTCAGTCCACGGTTTGTTGGCCCGTTCGAAGTGTTAGAGCGAGTGGGGCCGGTAGCGTACAGGATTGCCCTACCACCGCGACTTTCTGGAGTCCATGATGTGTTTCATGTCTCGGCCCTGAGGAGATATGTGTTCGACCCCTCCCACGTGATTGACTTCACCCCACTTGAGTTGGCTGAGGACCTGCAGTACGAGGAGCAACCGGTGCGGATTCATGCTCGTGAGACGAAAGAATTGCGCAACCGAGTCATACCGTACGTGAAAGTGCAGTGGAGTAATCACGAGGAGCGTGAGGTGACTTGGGAGCCGGAGACGGTGATGCGGGAATCCTATCCCTACCTTTTCGAGCTGTCTTCTTGAGGTATGAGTTTGAGTTTGAGTTTCGAGGACAAAACTTTCCGTAGGGGGGAAGGATGTAGTACCCCTGGGGCCTAACTGACGGAATGACTGTAGTATTCTTAACTGTTCGACACTTCTGGAGAAGGTCGAGACAAGTCGGAGTCGTTTCGGCGTCAAATAGACGCGAAAACGGACTCGGAGCGCCGAAGCAAGCCAAAACTGAAGTTTTGGGCTTTTGAACTTTAGGGCGCCCAGAAGTCTTGTTTTGGGCGTCCAGTTGTGCAGCACTCATTTCTGAAATTTACTAAGTCATTTCGGATCCATGTTTCGGGCGCCCGGAAAGTGAGTCCGGAAATTCTACCTCGTGAGTATCGAACTGCTCGACACGTGTTGATCGGTTGGTGAGATCCGCCAGACCAGGTTTGGGCGCACCGGACCGCGGCGGAGAGTCCAATGGTCGAGTTGGTGCAGGCTGAAGAACCGGGCGCCCACTTCATGAGTTTCGGGCGCCCGGAAGTGTGGATTTCTGCTGAGGACAGGTTAGTTGTAATTCTGTTCTTGAGGCTCATTGCACCGAAACTAGTGGTCTATAAAAGATGTGGACGACCTCCCCTGAGGCTCTTTTCTCCCCTCTTCAAGGTGAACTCGGATCTTGCAAGGGAACCCTCTCTTCTCTCCCAATTTCATCTTCCTCCATTGATGATCTTGGTCTCCTGCTGAAACTGCAACGTCGACCTGGAGTGTTCGTGCTCGTGTGCAGTGTAAAAGTATCCAAATCCAACGAAACTTGGTTTGTTGGATAGAGGACTCGCAGAGAAAGAAGTGGATTCTTTTCAATCGCTATTTGGACAGATATGTAAGCTACAGTTGATGTTTTACTGGACCCCTGGTGTTCTTGAGCTGAAACTTGGGTTTTTCCTTTGTTCTTTGGATCCAATCTCTTGGGAGCTGGAATTACGAAGTGAAGATTGATCCTTCCACTTTCCTTGCTGGTTTGGAGGTCCTTCCCACCTGAATTGAGGATTCAAAGGTGAGTTCTAGCTCAGATTTTGAGTAATTGCTTAAGTGCTGAATTTTTGGGTCATTGATGGAAATTCGTGGATTTTTAGATCCAGATCTTTGTGAGGACCTTTGGAGAGGTTTTGGATTGTTCCATCACTGTTTTTGAGAGGTTTGTGACCCCTTTCTATGAGCTAGAATCGTTGGAATTCTTGAATTCTTGCTGTTGATGAGTTTTGCTTAAGTGCTGGAACTTCTGGATCCATGTGCAGGAGGGTCCAGATGTTGACTTGATTCAGTGTTTAGGCTTTTTGGACATCGAGTCGAACTCCGATTTGGCTGAAATTTGGAGGGTTTGTTCTTGAACCTCTGCTGGTGAGTTGAACCAAATTTCACTGTATTTGGACTTAGGATTTGAATTTTATCGCATGTTGAATACATGTGGGTTGTGTTGCCAGGCTGCAGTTCTGGGCTGATGTTCTGGGCGCCCAGAACAGTGAGCAGGTGGGTCCGAATCTCGAGGTTGCTGATTTGAGCTCGATTTCCGCCGGCGTTGTTTGGAGGCCTTCCACTCGACTCCTAGCCGTTGTTGGATAGCTTTCGAGGTGGGTTGATGTTACCGAAATCGCCGAATTTCCTCCTAAGTGTAGAGAGTGCAGCATGCTGTTTTATTATCTGTTTAATCATTTAGTAGCTCGAATTCGTGAATTTGCATGTGTTTATATGAAATCTAAATTTGGAGCATAAATTGATAATTTATCGACATGACTTTACATGCTGAACTGGGAATTGACTTAGAAAAAAACTCGCGAACATACAACCGTCACTTTTCGAACTGTTATCAGATTTAGCTCTAGGAGCCGTTTCTGTTTTGTATCACCGCTGTTAGTGCGAGGTGGATACTTAGTTCGTTATAGGACGAGTTTACGCTCGTGCTGGGATGCCGAGCTTG